>CM052206.1:7878884-8237092 GCA_028454225.1 Lasioglossum leucozonium
AACATAGCTAATTGTTTTAACTGATCGAACCTTGCGCCGATAATTCTTCACATATATAAGAAATATTAACATTGTTCTGTACGTATACGTATGCAAAATTACGAAATAATTATTACAAACGGCTACAACGAATTTTATTTAACCTGTTCGTGGCGAAGTCGACGAAACAACGTGGTCGTATTGAACCGCGCTTAATTAAAAAATTTTGTCCCGTCCCGCGAAGAACGTTTAAATTTTCGCCAAGCAGCGTCGCAGGAGCGTACAGCTGTTTTTAAAGCTTCGTTTCCAAGAACTAATTACGAGATGAATGCAATTCCCATTCAGCGTCACTCGAAAGGAATTTTCATTTACCCGAGAAGCATCTTCAAACTTTCCAGCGACGGTGTACAGATCGCGGACGCTATTTTTCCGCTTATTTCTCACGGCCGATGGAAACAAGCAAACAACACATTTCCCACGAGACATCCTGTTTTCAACATTCACGGCCATCTTGCCAGGAATATTCGTCGGACGGCCGATCAAAGAATTTTCAATCTAGGAAAGCTATTAAAGTTGCAGCGGGAGGGGGGAAGGGTGGAAAGTAGTTCGCGTCCCGCGGAATAAGGATCAGCCGGTCGGGCCGCTCTCCGGCATTTTTATTAATTACAGTTACGTCGGAAGTTACAGTTGCTAAAATATCCAGTAAATCCTAATCGATTTATCGTTTGTCCTCTCGACTGGAACTTTACTTTCAGGGGCCGGGACCCCGTTCGGTCGCGGGTTAATAAGATTGAATTATTAATTAGGCGCGCCTCGAGGAAAAATGGCGACGATAAGAGAAGAGTTCGCTAAGAGGATCGGATGTTCCGGGACACCGACCGGAGATAAGAAAACCATGCCCCAGGAAATTAAAGAAAAACTCTCTGCGTCGGGATACAGTAAGCAATATTTAGCTTCCGGTCTGCTAGCCGGAGACAATCTTTCCGTCGTTTCGCGTGCTCTAATTATCGGCCGACCACCGATATATATATAATTATTTAAGCTGCGAGACCGTTCGCGTACCGCCTTCGCTGTTCGCCTTCCGGCGTAAATGGATAATGCAAAATTATTATGCGCGACACCGCGCCGCGCGCTGCTCCGGCTAATTCTCTAATGGCTGATATTTAAAAGATATTTGCGCGAACGTTTCTGCTTGGTGTCCACCCAGGAAAAAGTAAAACGGCGCGCAGCGTGGGATCTTTCGCTTCCGTAACGAGGTAAAGCGGACACGATAATTGTGAAAGATTAGGTTTATCGCCGAGACATCTGTTTCGTCGCGTTTTCCATGCTGTTACGAGTAACAATCACTTCAATCGCCAAAATTAGACTGTTTTATCGGCACGATCGATATTCGAGTGTTTATATCTTAATTAAGGTAAACCTGGTAATGCAGCAGGCAAACGAGCCTCGCTAATTACATCGCGAGAACCGTGTGTACACATTGTCGAATTATTTTCTCATTTTTCGCGACTCGCCGCCCAGCCGCGAATCCGGCCGTTCTGCAAATAAAAGAAGTACGCTTTGGAAGCCGCAAATTCGCGCCCGTCTCGAATTCACGCTCTCACGTCCGAATACTTTCGCGCGCTGCCAGCAGAGTTGCAAAACTCGAAAATAGAAATTAACGCGAACGGAGCCTCGAAACTCGAAACCCGCATGAAATTGCGACTCGAATTACCCCGATCTCGCGTGGCCGAGCTGCGCCGCCGTGTCTCACCGCTGTAACTCGTTTCTTCGAGCGACGCGCAATGGTCTGCGTTATGCGCTCTCCAACAAATTATTTCCTCTTTAACGATCACACTGGATCGAAACAGTCTATTCCAACGAACAATAATGTTAATTCAGAACTTTGTTTGTTCGCTTGAACTTTTGCTGGAGTAGACGCTGAATGTATTCGATATACTTCTGTCCCGTAAACGATTCTTTCGTAGGAAGAACATTTTTCAGAGCGAATCTCTCTCTCACCTTTCGCCGGCATCGAGCGAAGACTTCTATTTTCCCGGGGACCAGGGAAAGATTAACGTAGATATTGTCGGCGCTAACACTCGAAACAATCAAGCAGCCCCGGCGGAATCCCCGGTGGAAATTGGAAATCTTAATTTTAATCCTCTCCGTGCAGCGTCACCGGTCCGCAGTCGTGTCCGTCGCGGCTCTAAACGAGTTTCGTTAATCGCGGCGATTCTTAAACTTGCCGACGTTAAATTGCGTCCCGCGGAATAGTTTCCCGGCGTTTCCCCCGTCGCGTCGCTGAAACGGATTTCCACTTCTTGCTTCGAGTGGAAAAGAAATTCGTGGAACGCGCGCACGAGCGACGCGGATTCACCGCTGCGGAGAGTTCGCTCGTTTGCGCGACTGTCCTCGGAGAGATTAACAAGAAGTGTTCGGCAAGGAGTCTCGCAAGACGGGAGCACAGTTCGCGCCGGTGGAACTCGCGCGAAACGTCTTCCGCGCGGAATTCGTAGCGATAATTGTCGTTATTATGATGTCCTCGAGCGACGCCCAACGCAGCGCCGCGACGCGCGACGGTCCTCGAAACACCGGCTGTTAAGACGAACAGCCTCAGCCGCCGCGTGACAAGTTGCCTTGCAAACTTCCCTGACGCGTCGATCGAACGAATTGCCCGTCGACGCTCGTTCCGCGACGGGAAATCGGTTCCACTCGAACCGATCGTCCCGACGCGACGGGTTAAGTGACACCTTTCGATCCCCTGAAAACGTTCTCGCGACGCGTCGACTCGCTGCTCGAGCTAATCCCGCGACCTAATTGCTCCGCGAGCGGTTCTCGAACGTTGTGATTTTTATTTTATCTAGCCGCGGGGGAGAAGATTTTTATTTTGCATAGAGATCCGCGGTCCACTCGCATCTCTAGTCAGTGGGAAAATTAGGACGCGGTCCAGGATTTTTGTTCTTGTTCCTCTAGCAGTTTTGAAAATGAAGTCTGCTGAACAAGAATGCGTACCCTGCACGCGAAATTCCAAAAATCCTAAACAACGTTTGAAAAGGGAGTCGCGCAATAATACTTCAAAAGATTTAATGTAATTAGTTGGGCGAGCCGAGTTGTTTTAGCGTTTCGCGTTCCCTTTGTAGGTCCTCCGGTTGGAAAGTTTTAAATTCACGGATGGGAAAGTTCCGAAAGGTGAAATTATAACTTCGGATTATTTTACCATGATTTAATCCACCGTTCTAATTAGTTCCTCTTTATTTCTTCGTTGAACTGCTCTCGGCCGTCTAATTAGCAACGCGTTTCCGTTGATTATCGGATGAACTGTTAGGTTTTCCGGGGGAACTCCGGCCCGTACAATACCGATCGCTAATACGTGAGAAGATCTCTGGTGGAAATCGAGACTAGCATTCAGTTTATGCACGATTCTTCGCCCAGTTTCCTATTTTAAAGTGCACGGTAGATGGAAACCAGAGGATTCGCGAAATCCGGGTTACCGGGATCTTCGGCAGCGTTTGCTGCGTCTAGATGCCTTCGCTGTGCCGCGATGCTTTGATGCGAAACGAATAAGACGTCGTTCCTTTTATTTTCATCAAGTTTCCCGGTTTGAATATATTTTCGTTCGAGAATACTAGAATTCTTGTTTCGAGGCTCCGTCAGAAAGTGTCATAAACATTTCACACGGTTGTTAGAACAAATGAATTCTTTCATGAAGGATGCGCAGGTCGGATTTAAAATCTTTTCTCTGTAAAAGCTGGTTTTCGAGATAGATGATGAAAAATACAGCAATCCTGGTTTGAGGGAAACCTCCAGCCTCCTGAATGGGAGCGACGGCAGCTAGAGGCCAAATCAAATATTCTTTTTCAGACCTGCATTACAGGCAAGTTTCATAAAAATCAAAGCCCGGGCCGCTCGCAATGGGATCGTTCCGCTTCCTTTCTTGTTTATTGGAATTTTCATCGTAGACAAAACAATCCTCGGTCGCGCGTCCCCTGGTCCGTTTCTCCGCACCGCCCCGAGTTTGTTGTTAGGAGGTGGATATTAAATTTTTCCAAATCCAATCCGCGTGGAACGGCCGGGGCGCTTAATCACGCGACCATGTCGAGCAATGCGGATCGGATGGGAAAAAGGGTCGGCGAACCCGAGACGTTTTAGCGCGCGCTGGATCCTCCCAGCGCGTCGCGGCGCGTCGGCTCGTGCTCGATATGAAATTGGATTGGTTTTCAAATGTGTCGAGGGAAGCCCCGGAATCGACGGTAATAGAATATCTGTTCCAGTTAACCGGCCGTCGTCTCGCCAACTGCGGCGCGTCGGTGTGTCTTCGCGTCGCGTCGCCTTACGTGGCCCCCTCCCAATTGCCGAGGATTGGGCTCAATTATTCGCGAGCATCGCCGCCGCGTCGTTTCTGGAACACCATCATCCGCGTAACCTCCCCGATCGGCTTGGCTTCCGCAGGATTAGGCGGAACAAGCTATTACCGATGCTTTTTGCGGCGTTAAACCGATTCCGCGCAGCACGATCCAATTATTTTTTTGTTAAATAATTATTTGTCTGTGTCGTTATAAACATAGAGCGATGAGCGCCCGAAGGAATTAGAGTTGAGAGAGAGATGAATAGACGAGAGGGTGATTACATTTTTCGTAAACTTTGAAGGTATGCTACATATATAAATTTAAATAGTAGAACAATAATCGACGCGAACTTATGAGACTACAGTATAGATCTTGCCGATCTCTTGATACTACCATATTAGTGACCGGTTTTATATTTTACGATTGTCCAAATGAAGTTACTTACGTAGAAATTGATTTAATAAATTTTTCTATCCGCATATCGTGTTAAAAATTGCACGAAATCTAAACAAACAGGGCCCCGTGAATTTAGTAAGCTGAACCATCCTAATCGCATTTAGTGCTCGGTAGATTCGAAAATTCTTATGCGAAGGATCCTTCCCTTCTTTTCATGCATCGCGCAGTCCGATCGAATTTCGCGTTCATACAGTTTACTTAAACACGCCGGATCCTCGGTGTGCAGTTTTTAGCTAACCCCATTTGCAAACATGTAGACAGTCCGTCTAATAATTAAACAGCCTGTCATTGTTTTCTTCAAGGAAGAAAGAGGATGTTCGAAGTCGGAAAAATCACAGATCAGAGTCGGCTCATTGAGTCGCGTTCCATCGAGAACTCGCCGAAAGAGAAGGAATCCGCGATCGCCGCGAGAGGAGACTTAATTTTCAATAAACGCTCTCCCTAATAGCCCCTAATCGAGGTATTCCGCGTCATCCATCTTCGGCCCGGGTAAAACGATAATTACGTTCGAGGGAATCGTTCTGCTTCTCCGGCGACATCGGTCTCCGGTTCGACATAAATTGGCTAATAAATCTTCGCGGTTTGAAGCCGGCTGGTCCGCAAAGCGCAACTGCATCGATCCCCCCCCTATGGCCCTCGACAGCGGGGATCGCGGCCACGTCGCGATGCAAAGGTCTGCAGTTTCGCGACACGCCAAAGGGCCCCCGTTGCTGCCGTTGGTTCTCCGTGCAGAGAGCGCAGCAGAATCCAGGGAGACACACCGTCGCGCGATGCTCCTTCGGAGTTGCGGTTTCGAGCACAGACAGAAATGCGCCTTGTTAGCAATATACTGGAGGGCCGCGCGGGTGTGTCTTGACCCATCAGAAACGGTCCTCCGTCACTTCCAACCCCCACGGCCAACCTCTTCGGCATCACGTACTTACTTGCACGCGCACTCCTCCGCGCCTCTGCACACCGTCACGCCGCCGAGTTCGTCGTTATAACGACGACGCTGCTGCCGCCCACGAAACTACCTGTCTTGCGGTGTAAACGAGTTTCACTAATTTCCGGAGGAGCTGCAAACTTCCCTGACTACGGATACTCGTGGACGCTGGATGGAACTAGTTCCGGTCCACTTGCCTGCCAGACGGCGCCCGAAAAATACTCGTTTCTTCTCGTACGAATTAGTTTCATCAAGTTCATTCGTCGTGTTTAGCGACTGCGTTGGACGAGGTTTTATGGTAGGGACACCCCGGGTACCTTCGAGTCTGTCCCTACCATAAAACGTTTAAAACATTCGTTCTCTAGCTCCAGCGCAGAAAATCCCAAGTTTGGTCGCCAGATGTGCGACTTTGGCAACATTCTTGGGAACGCTAAAAATACAGAGTCCTTTTGTTCCGTCCATCCCCAAACCGTCCCAAAAGTAGGGATGACTTCGTTAAAGGTGGGAGGACCGATATGATAAATAGGAGAACTCTCAGTCCTCCAGTTCAGTTGTTGTTGTTAAAGGGTCGAGTCCATGTTATATATATAGTCATTCTGAAAGTATATTTCGTTAACTTAAAAACTGTGTTTTACTTACACATCCTACCAACCCTATTCCTATAAACAGTGATAGGGTCCAACGCGAGTCGCGACAACGAAAATAAAATTTCGGAACTATTTGTCCAAGTTTTAAAATGAATTTTTACGCTAATATATTAATCGTACCAAATTTTATTAGGATCTGTAAAATGCCAGAAAGTTGGAGGACTACTCCATGTCATACATATAATTTTTTTCAATTTTTATTTCATTAAATAAACCTACATTGATTTGATGGAATTTTTTAGGTTTCTAGTTTGGCAGTCAAAGTGTTAATAGGAGTGCGATAACTTCGGCTGCCTCCGAAAAAAAAAACAGATAGACATAGGAGTCTATAAAGTCCTCGAGGATGTCTGCGAATGTCTGCGAGATGCGATGGCGAGGAAGCGATTGCGGTGGCATTAGGCTTGTGCTTTGCTGTGCTATGCTGCGCGCCGGTGTCTCCTAACGCCTAAAGGTTGAATAATACAATAGCTCACGACACTCGGCGGTCGGTTAACAGAAAGTGGCCGCTGTTATCCGGTATCTCGTTTCTCAGATCGGGCAACGATCGACAACCCGTCGGACAGGCAGACGTTCGCGCCGAATGATCGACCCTCGACGTCGAGATACATTATGCAACCGCAATTCCAGGAATCCGGACGGCACGGCGCGGCGGGTACGTCGCGTGTTTAGCACCCATATCCTCTCCCCCTCCGTGTAATTTCACCGTGGCCGTCTAAACGCGCCAGGTTTACGAGTAAAGCCCCGGGAATAGGGGAACGTGCCAAGCACGAATCGGTCCTGTCGTAAAGGCAGGAAAAGCACGTCACCGGGCTGCCCGCGCGGTGTCAGGAGCCACTTGAATTCGAGCATTGCGATGGTCCCGGCAACGTGCATTATGTACGATTACTATCGATTAATGCGACCGTCCCCCCCGGGACACACTGCGGCCACCCACAACAGTTATTCTTCGTTCGAGCACGCCACCGAAACGGTTCATTGTTTCCGTCCGATGGACCGGAGTCGCGTGAGACGCTCCCCGGAATTTTGCTGTTCGGTTATGGCTCGTCCCGAGAGTCGCGATTCGATCATTTGGGAGCAGGTAAACTGCGTTTCACCGTGGCATCAATGGCATTCTAATAACGTGTTCCACGGTGAGACGATATCGTAAGAATTCGGTGCACCCTGAAGGATCAAGTGAAATGTTCACTCGCGTCCGAATTGTTGGTACCACTCTAGCTGAATCGACGGTGAAACAATCGATTTTTCTTTTTAATTAAACGACTACTTCGAATTCTTGATATTTTTTGTAGAAATTATTTTACGAAGCATTAAATTGCACGTTTATCTTCATCGACGCATATATCCATGGGATAATATTTGCTTGGACACTTGGATATATATTTTTTTTTATATTTAGCAATTTTTCCACAGAATATTGGAAATACGCGTGACATTATTTTTACGAAAAGTGAATCGGTAGATCGTAACAGTCGGTTTACGGGGTCTCCTCCGATGAAGACGTATCACGTGCACACGTTCGCCGGGGCTACAACGAGGTTAATTATACGCAGCAGACGCAAAAATGATCGATCGACGGCACTTAGGAGTCAGAAAACGCAGACGGAATGCAGACGCGCGAGGCTAATCACGATTTCTTTATCCTAACAGCACTCGAGAGTTTATTTGATTGCCGGTGTTCGCACTCGAGAGAAGCCGTTGCTCGCTACCTCTTAATTAGGTCAATCGTTAACCGCTTTAAGTCAACCAGTTGGTGGAAACACCTTTAGCGATCGGATAATCGTGATCAGGCCATCGAACTGTGCACAGTCACCGTTTCGATCCTGCGGCTCTCCTATCTCTTTGCGACCTCGCAGCAGGTTCGGACAGGCGAGTGGCTTGTTAAGTTATTAGGAAGTCAATTTAGAGAGAAGCTCGGTAAAAATTGTGAGAAACGACGCGTTACGAAGCAGGCTACCGGTCGAAATGTGTTCGACAGCGTCGTCGCGACGAAATTAAACGCGATCACGTAAACGCGAAAGACACGGGCGCGCATCGATACAATGCAAAATTCCGCTCCCGGAAGTGTTGTCGTTCAAGCCGGTAATTGTTTTCGGAGATAGTTTGCATAATGCTTCTTCGATAATGCGTGCACACGTGCCGCGTACGGCAAACGACCGCTGTATAATTTTAAGAGGCTGCAGGCAACGGGTGCACGCGAAGACGCCAGAGAGAGAGAGTAAAAGAAATTGTGTATTGGTTCGCTCGCTCCAGAAAAACCGAGTTAATGACTGCCGTGAGACGACATCGCCATTTGTAGGGTTAGAGGAGGAGATCCTTTGGTCTTTATTACGAGCCATTACGCGGCCTCCTGGGCCTCCCTTTGCCTCGCGCTCTTGACGCCCCGACTATTGTCTGGCTGGCACGGATAATAACTGTGTTAAAGCGTAATTAATGATCGCTGATAGTCCCCCGAGCCGGCGAAACTTTTATCAGTCACTAATGCTCCACGATATTTACAAAAACTTGCTCGATCATCAGTTGTTTTCGTGCTTAGTCTTGATTTTATATGTATACAGAATACAGACATAAAATATTCGAGCAGGGATTATCTAAATTCTACTTATGCTGTAAAAAGGAAATGTAAAAATTTCTCGACCAACGTTAAAAATTCTTTTTGTTTTATCTCGCGAGAACCAAAGCTCGTCGAAAGTTTTCCATATCAAGCTTCCGAATGGGAAGAGCTTAGGCCGGTTTTGAAATGGTATTTATTTGACTCGGATAATTGGCCTGTTTTCAGCGTAGAGAGAGACGCCGAACATCGCGAAATCCCGAATTCCGGAAAATAAGGAAGACCGCGTTCCTGCCCGACAATTAAACACCGCCGAGAGCCATTCACGAGATATAATTGCTCTTAAAAGCGGCTCGGAAACTCTTTTCAGGTGCGCGGATAATCCGCGAGCTGATCGGACAAGTAAGGTAGAAGCGAACGAACGAACGAATGAACGAACGGTTTTGATCCACTTTCACAGCGCGGCCGCAGCGTTTCTAGTCGGTCGGGCCCGGCCCGTGGTTATCCGATGAACCGAAAACTGAAAATGACGCGCGCAATGAAGATCGTCGCGGATTACCGACCTACCCACTGGCCATTCTAATTTCATTCGTTCTCAATCTTCCTCCGTTTAATTCACCTGTACACCGAGCGAAAGAACGCGTCACGTAATTTACAATATCCGCTGAATAGCATGCATACTATTCCTCTACCGTCAATAAAACGAAGAATCTCATCCGTTTTAATAGCGAGCTACCTCAAACTGAGAGCTCTTTCAATTCAGAACCTCGCAATTTCTGAGAGTTTTAACTCTGCTATTATCGAACCGAGGACTTTAGTGCGTAGAATATTTAACGAAGTTGTTATAGCCGTAGGAAATGAAATAATCCAGTACAATCTCGAGAGAGGACTGGTTCTACTTTCTCCGTGCGTTTAAAAAAAAAAAAAACAATTTTATAAGTGCTTACCGATGTCCAGTGATCGATAGCGAATAATCTTCGATCACCGAGCAATCGGAACTGATACTTGATAAAGAACCGTGTCGGGTAAATCGTTCGTTAATCTCACCCGCGGATATTTCTATAAATGCCGGGGCTCGATCCTCTGGAATCGAATTAATATCGCACGATACCGTCAGATCCCGTTCGGCGCTCAATCGAAGAATAATTATCGGATTATTCGAGGAAACGTACTAGCGCGTAGAACGTGACCCGAGGAGATTCCCGGCAGGAATTGAACGGCAATTAGTCGATCCGCCATAGCCGGGGCTACAATTAGCGGAAATTTAAATTCATGACGCCCGACGACCGGAGCAAGACCTCCCTAACTAACGCCCGTCGTACGCGCGTGCTAGTTTCCTAAATATTATTTGTAACCGGATTTTCTACGCGCGGAGGCGTTTCTCCTCCTCCTCCTCTTTCTCGATCATTTCGAGCGCACTCGCGCCGCGGTTAATAGGCTTAGGTAGGGAGGAAAGGAGGGCGGATTGAGAAATCGAAGGGATTCACCGTGGGGATTCCTACTCATCCTTGATAAGTGGATCAACGACCTCGTTACTCGATGCACGAACTTCGACCGCGGATTTTTTCTATGTATTGCTCTTTTCGCGGAGGATCGCGCAAATGCGCCCGATTTTCTACGTTACGTTCTTACATTTCACTGAAATGAAAATTGTCCGAGTCGATCACGCGAAATAAGGTCGATTTATAGTATCAGCACAGACACGGAGCGTGTCCGTATCGGCACCGACTCTGACAGTAGTATTTATACTATCCGCAGACATATTCCGTGTTAGTATCGGCACCAATCCGTGTTTTTGCCGTTCCGATACGGATAGTATAAACACTTGTATGTACCTAAATGCACTCCGTGTCTGTGCTGATAGTATTAAGTTGTCCCAAAAGTTTCTTCCACTATATGTATATTCCATATTGTTTGATAACATCAGCATACACGAACAACGTAATCTTGTGTTCGTTAATCTTTTATTATTCCATAAGCTCCTTCTTTCTTAACTATGCCATTGGTTTTCTTAAAAACTACGCTGAATTTGCATCGAGCTCATAAATAAAAAACGGAACGAACTTTTGGTACAACCCAATATAAATCGACCTATACCTGGTATTCCGTTAAGTGTTCTTTCGCTGTTTTGTTTTCACAATTTTCTACACATTATTCTGTAAGCAGCCTTTATGTTAATGTCATAACTGTGTCGCTTGAGGCGCTGCGGAAAGTGACGTATCGTGTGTGAAGCGTGCATAGAGTCTATGGCTGTGCGTGGCTCGAGAGAGCGCAGTTGTGATTTTACGAACAGTCCGTTAGCTAGTCGTTGTCTAGCCCTTAGTTAGCCTCTAGTTAGTCAGTAGTTAATCATTAGTCAGCTATTAGCTATTCAATTTAGTTAGTCGTTTAATTTGCTACTGTATTGCGAAATATATTTGTGTAATAAATTTATTACAGTTCAGAATAAAAGAGAGGTCCGCTTCGCGTAAGCGCGCATTCGAACACGTCGGGAAAATTACTCGCGAACCACCAGAATTTCTCGCGATAAAGGGAAAACCTCTTTACCGCAGTAAGATAACGAGAGAGGGTTTCAAACATACTTAGAGATTCGCGTAATTAAAATTAACCTCCACGGTATTTACGTGAATTGCGACGAATGGTTCACGGCTTGACGAACTTGCTGCGAAGACGGAAAGATAGGGAGTGGCTGGCTCCGACTATTTGAACACGGACATTTAATTTGTTTAACCATAATATCCTGCCGGGGCCGTTCCCGTTTGAACGTTTGCTTAGCTGAGTGACATGCACCGATATACATGTAAGCTCTTCCGTTGATTTTTCAACCAGCATAGAACAGCTTTCAGAAGTATTTCGAGCGCGCGCGATTCAACTGACATTTTCGTCGCATTTATTTGCGGCTGCTTTTTAAAAATATCCTTCCCCCACCCCCGTCGTGTCCGATTCTCGTCAAGAGTCACAACAGCGCGGGCACTCGCGTACCTTCATTCGAACTCGCGGCTGTAATTGGTTTTTCCAAATCATCGAGGGGACGATAAATACGCGGGCCGGTCGAACGCTCGGCGAAAAATTCAATTCCCTGTAATGGAGAAATCCGATAGGCTTGAATGCCGAGCACGAAGCCCATTAACCGGAATTCGCGGGCTCTCTGTGTGCGCGCGTGCACGAGCTCGGGCACATAGAGCGAGCCGCGCTTTCGCGAACCTCGGCTCGGCCCCTTTCATAACCGGCGCGCGTCAATGTATTGACAAATTGTCACTATTTGACACAATCCTCCTTTTTTCTTTTTTTTTTATTTTTTATTCCGCACGGCCCCCAACCACCCCGAGCGTTACCATTGTTTCCGTTTCCCGTCGCAGAGTCTTTAGCGCCGTTTTGACGTTTCCGGTAACACTGTCTGCGCGAATTGACACGAAAATATACCCGCTTCGAGCGCCGGTGATTTTCGAAACGAACGATCGTGCATAAAAGCGACGCGATATTTTTTAACGTCCAAATGTGTCCGCGCAATCCGCGGTGCGACAATTGTGCGAGGTTATCACCATTAATTCTGCATTCGAACCGGAATAAAAATGTGTATTCGTTGAAATTTCTTTCTTTCGCGATGTTGCAAGATTTCAGAAGCTCGATAGGGGAACGAGAGAGGAATGTTATTAAAATTTAAACGATCCTCCGTGTCTCCTTCGCTGGCTCGGGATCTTAAATCTCCTCTTCCGTCGTAAATCTCTTAGCCGAAAGCGATAAAAAAAAATATCGAACGCAATCGTATTCTCCTTGATTTAAATAATCTTCCCGGTAGAGAGATGGTGTTCGCTAATCGTGTTACTCCGGTTCGTGTGGTTGACGGAAAAATTGAAAAATTCCATGAAACTGTGTGAATCGGGGTCACGGAGGTCCGCGTTATTTTCCCGTTCGCAGTAAAAAGCGGCGACGTGAGTGAGAGAGAGAGAGAGAGGGGGGCGTGTTGCGGATCGGACGGGAAAAAAGTCATTTCCTCGGTGTGAAATCGAGCGGCAGGTTTCGGGTCCAAAAACGATCAACGATAGATTTTCCGAGCACTTTGGCCTGCCGGCGATCCAGACGATTGTTCGGCTCGGGACAGTGCGAAAAGGGCAGCGGCGCGGATCCGGCTAAGGGCGTCGGGCAAACATCGCATCTGCTTGGCCCATTTCCTTTCGCCATTACGGTCTCGTTCCGGTGTCCGTCCCCCGGCGGAGCTCCTCCGTTTCTCTCCGACGGTTTTCTCTCGCACGTATCGATTTGCATTCGATACAGGGGTCGAGCACCGATGACGGACCAATCTCTTTTCGCACGCTCGAAAGCGCTTCTTTTCACGACGATGATATTTCAGGAAGACGAAGGACGCGCCGATAGCGGCCGCGCCCCGTTGCTCGCGAAAAATGCGAGAGACGGTTCACGGACGTTCGTCGCAAACGGCTGAGAAAGAATTAACAAGGTGTCACTGATAAGCTTGACAGCCGCCTCGATGTCTTCGCTTTCCCGACTCGTTTTTGTCGCGTCGCGTCGTCCCTCTGTACAAAAGCGCAAATTCAGTACACACTGATGGAGAATTATTAAAGCCGCGGTCATACGAACATAGTGTGACTTTATACATTTGAAACAACAGAGGTTCTTATTGTAATCTCTACAGAACCGTCCAATTATATCGTCCCGATGAAGAAGAGTTCCGATCGTTTCAGCGTTTCAAAAGTATTAACTAAAATGCTCGTAACAATTGTAGTATCGCAAACAGAATAACACGAATGGAATAAAAAGCATCGCGATAATAACAAGCGCAGTCCATTCGTACGAAAAATATTCAATTGCGCAATCATAAATATCCCGAATCAATTAATTCGCGTGTTTAATTTTCGAGAAATTCCATTTTTTTTTTGTCAGAAACGCATGAACCAAGCTAAATTACTCGCACAATACTCCATGTGCCTCGCGATGAATTATTTTTAATTTACCATTGTATTTACAGAACGCGTTCGTAAAAGTAAACCTTTGTGCAAGGAATGCCCGTTTTTGTGCATTCGTTTTATTCGAACGCGCACAGTATTATCTATCATTTTGCTTTAATTTCTGTAATTTATTCTACGCGCTGCGGGAGTTTCCTGTAACATATTTTCTATAATTCATCGATATTTATTTAATGTACAATTAAAAAAGGTGTTGCCTCTCTCGCAGCTGGCTGTTTTCCGGCTTCTCGTTATTTCGCTTCGTACGGTAACGCTCGTACAAATTAAAAAAAAAACCCTTTGCGTTTATATTGTAGACAGTTGCATAACAGCATCAGTTTTTTGCTGAATGTTTAAACATTAATGGAATAATACAATATGAAGAGGTTATTCTTATCCATCCACAAAATTGTCGAGAATTGAGAGACAGCTTTACGAGAGCCAACCTCTTGTGTCGCTTCCGGGTAAGAAGCTTCCGCAGAAGATTTCTTGTACACTCTCAAAAGATTAACCCTTTGCACTCGAAGCTATTTTAACTTAAAAATTGAACATCTCTTCCAACCTGGAATAATTCCGTTCTCTATGGTTATTCTTCGTTTTATGGATTTGAAATGTTTAGTAATTGATCAGATACCAACATAAATAATACTTTCATTATTGGTAGAGCAACTTGACTCCGAGTCACCACTCGAGTGCCAAGGGTTAGTAGAGCTAAGCCAAAATATCAGGTCGATGTGTTTATTAGTTTCATTGGAAAGAAATTCCGAAGAGTCGCTCTATTACTCGATGCCCAAAGACCGTTTCTCCTCGAAGTTCGTTTTCCTGGTTTCTTCTCTTTTTGCCAACAATCGGAGCGCATCAATCGCAACAAGGGACGTCGAGGTATCATCGATAACAAATGAGACAAACTGAGTGGAAGCCCCGAGCGGAGGAATCTATCGAACGAGAGAGAGCGATACCTCCGGCCGAGCGATAAATCATGAAATCTCCGAGGAAAGACGCGGCGGTCCGCGACACTCGAGAAACTTTTCCGTTTGCTCGTTCGCCAAAGGAGCTGGGGAGGGGGGAAGGGAGAGGGTTAAATTCTATTACAATTACCGATCTTTTCGAGCATCACCCCCTCTCCGCAGTTCTCCGTCGCGTTTAAAAACAACGTCGTTGTATCCGTCGGTCCGTATTCAGCAGTTCACGATCCCGATGGGATTTAATCTGTACCGAGAAAGACGGCCAGAGACGAGGCGAACGAGAAACTCGATTTTCAGGCTGCCGGCAGTTCGAACGGATAAGAAGATCTCCATGCGTTTTAACGACAGGTCTTTGATCGACGTCGACCTTACGAGTGGATGTCGCGTTACACGAAAAACGCTCCTTTTTCTGCTGATCAAACGATCTGCTAGAGACGGAACGAGAACCTGTACATCTCTCGGATTTATAAAGACGGGGATGCTCTCGTGGCGTTCTCTCTCTCTCTCTCTCTCTCTCTCTCTCTCTCTCTGTCTCTCTCTCTCTCTCTTCTTTCTCCCCCCTGGTTCTTTTTCTTTTTTCTTTTTCTCTTTACTTTGAGAAAAAGGAGCTTCAAACGATTCCGCGCCGAGAAGACAAACTGTTTCGCGAAATTAAGGAAACCGTATTTTTCTGGGAAAACTATCGGAAAACTGTTATTGCGAGGAAGAAGACGGATCTCCTTGTCTCTGCTTTTGTTCCCGCACGCGGCGACGTCGCGTCGCGTCGCGTCGCGCTGCCACGTTCACGGAATGGACAGACAGCGCGCATCTGCATGTAGTATTTTAAATTACCGAGTTTCCTTAGACTTGAATTTTATTTGATTCGATGGAAGATAGGTAATTCCGTTGTCTGCGCTCGGCTAGATAAGACAGGTTTAATCACCGATTAATCCCTAATCGATTATCCGTGAAATTTCTTGCTCTACTGCCTGTTGAATCGGCTGAAATATGCGCAGTGAAGAACCAATGAATAAAACGAGAAATAACGTAGCTTCCGCGGGAATCAAAGTCGAATCCGCGAGATCGCGGGTCTAGCCAATTTAATTTTTTCGTTTCACGAGCTCGATCCGATGCTCTATTAAAGAAGGGTTTCATGCGCGATAGGATCTCTTTGGCGGAGCGAGTAACATCGGTCCCGTAGTTAACGTCGTAAGGGAAGACTGCACCGTAAAGGGGTAGGTGGATGGGGGAGGTTCTTCTCCTCGGCCGCTATTTCTCATTTCCCGCTGTCGTCGCCGCACAAATGCGATCTTCCATCCCTCTCGGACCTCCCGCCGATAGAGAGAACCCCTCTCTCTCTCTTGCTCTCCATCGATATCGTCGTAGTTCTCTTTCTACGGAGTTTCCTCTTCCCCCGCGATCGTCATCTCGGCGGCTGCCGATTTCGTGATCGGCATTGCGGTCGTCCCTTCTTCTACTTCCTCTTCTTCTTCTCGTGCACGGTTGCCATTCGTCGACCGGCAGTCCGCGGAAAAGATTACACGGAATCCGGCAAAATAAGAAGCTCCCTTATCCGAGATCGCGCGGCGCCGTGTTCTTCCATTTCTGAACTCTGTTTCTTCTAGTACAAGCGGTTCAAGACTGCCCGATGTTATTACATCTGGTTCCGCAATATGTACGCGGCCTCGAAGTGCGAAACTCTCGGATCCGGAGCTGCAGGAGGCAGTACTAGTCATTTCAAAAGCTTCCCCGGGGAAATACATTTGCTAGGGATATTTTATATCGATTGTTAGTACAGCAAAGTCGCGATCTAAGTCCCTTCGCATAACCATTCCATTAAGGGGCGTACCTCGCGAGGGTCCAAGAAACTCGAGCTGTCTCGAGCAGTGTGATTCGATACCGGCTCGGGTATATCGGTGTGAACCACTACTAATGCAATTAGAAATCTTCTTTATTTTTTATGGGACTTTCGCCAACTTATTCCTGGCACTTCTCCGATTAAAATGACACTAAACACGCTATAATTTCAGCTGTATTCGCGGGTTAAGTTTTCTACATTCGATACTGCCCTTTTGTACTTTCGGCGCGTTCGACGCAGGCATAAAAAAATAGTGTGCGTACACGATCACTGTCCCTGCTTGCGCCTGGTGACGCGACTTAGATCGCTACAATACTGTGATGGAGTCGCATTAGAATTAGAGAGGTTCGACGAAGTTTGGCGTCGCGCGAGTCTTCGCACTCTCGTACGAGAGGCTCTGATTCAACGGCGGACGATCAATCATTTACGAGCAGCGTTTCAAGAACATAGAGACATCTCCCCGGAGCTGCAACTTCATAGGCGGAGATCAGTCAAGAAATTATCACGGTCCATGTAACGCCGCCGCATCAGATCGCAATAGCTCATCGCGGATAGTTCCGCATCCATCATACGCCAATGGCATCCATTATCTGCCGCGTGCTGTCTTATTTACAGAACCCCCATGTCAGGGCCGGTCTCTACTGAAATTCTCGGCGTTTCCCTCTGCACACGTCACCGTCCCTCTTAGATCTATTGGACGTATTCCAGCGTTGACAACAGGTAATGACGTGCATTCGACCCCCTGCTAAGTAGCGCCGGTTGACAGAGACAGATAGCCGTCCCGCGACAATTAGACCCGCCGGTACGAATTCGAATCTTTGCTCGAGCGCGGTTCATTAAAAGTTCATTATCCTATTCGCGTTTACTGTACTGTTCGTTTAGGTGTATGTACACTGTCGTGAAAAGGACGTTAACGCTAAACCTACCGAGCTGTATAAATGGCTTCGCCTTACAAAAATGACATCATCAAATTTTATACAGATTGCCCGTGATTTTTATTATTTATACTAAGTTCTTTCTTTAAGGAAGAAACTTACTTGCACACCTAACACAATATATGCTTGAATAAAAAAATGTGTATAAATCATTTCCACTGAAAAACTAGAGACCGGCGATGGTTCAGCGTTAAATATGGTGTTATTGGTTTACGATTCCATTGTGAATTGGGCAATTGTTTATTTAAACTGCAGGATATTTAATACGCGAAGCGTGCAGCGGATAAGTGCAGAAAAATACGTTTCGATTAGGCGCATAGATGTATTTCTGTTGTCTGGCTTGGTTTGCTACGGGAATTCCGTATTGAAACGCGATTTACATTTTATATGTAGAAACGGTGCGGAGTCGTTGGCGCTACTTGTCCTCGATCTCGTCAACGATGCCACGAAATGTTTGTAACAAGTCGCGTTGCGACTCTGCAGCAGAGGAATCGTTAGGAGAGAACGTAGTTCCACGAAGATGAAGGAAACGAAACAACGTCGGTCGCGTTAGTTGTCATCGATCTCCTCGTAAGTCGGAGAAGCTGCGTAGAGAGGGGCAGGAGGGGAGGGGAGAGGGACACCGAAGAGAACCGTCGAGGCAGGACGAATGAAATTCCGTGTGGATCCGAGTGCACGCCAGGGGACGGACACGGCGCAAATTGGAGAACGCCGCTCGTCATCCGAGGGGATCACCGGATCGACGTGTCTCGAGAGAAGACCCTCGAGTTTTCTCCGCCTCCTCCGCTGCTCCTTATCAGAGACATCGACGGCATCCCGGCGTTGACAGGTAATGACGCGCATTCGAACCGCCCGGCCAGGCAGAGACCGGGTTCCGACGACAAAGACGGACAAGCTTCGGTGTTCGAGGACCCTGGGTGGAGAGGGTGGCGAACGAGGGTGTGTGCGAGGCTGCGGTGCGGCGGGGAGGGGAGGGTGGTTCGATGCCGGTGAACGCGAGGAGGGAGGAGAGAGCCTCGTTACCGGAACAACAGACGTAACCGCAATCCATCGTAGGACAGAGCCCCATGCTTCCGACCCTGGTCGATAAGTCAATGCACCGACAATACCCATCGACAGGGAGAAGCCACCTAACTGCAGGGCGACCGCCGGTCCCTTGTCCCGCGCACCCCGCTCCCTCGCTCACCCCCTGCAATTCCGCTGTCTCTCGCAACTCCCCGCAGTCCTCGCTTCACTGCATTAGACACGACGACGACGACCTGCACCTGCACATTCACGTGCAGGCGCACGTGAACGCGAGCCTACGCGCTTCGCTACTCTCTCCTGTCGGCCGAACCAGTTGAGATCAACGGAGTACGACAACGAGTTCATATGGAATAAATGACGGACCGACGAACATTGCGGAGGGGACATATGGGGGCGGGAGATCTTTGATTAAAGTGAGCATCGTTGAACGCGGGAACCTCGTTCGTTTGCTCTTTCACCGACGCGACGCGACGGAGTTCTTTTCTGGATCCTCGAGTACCTGGTAGTCATTCGTACCGGGAGTTTCGAGAGTTTAAAGATCGTAGCAAAGCGCTTGGAGTTTCTGGAAAGGTGGTCTTTGTGGATCTTGAAGATCTTCGGAGTTCTATTCGATGTCCCACGGATCTCGAAGATTTAGAGCTCTATTTAGGGTCTAACAGGTGTAAGAGGGTCTCTGGATATCTAAAAGTCTCTGATTCTTTCCAGCCGAGTCCTCCTCGAGTGTACAGTCCGCGCTGCTACTCCAAGTTCGAAAAGAGCTCACAGAGAACCTAAGGGTCCTATTAACTTGAATCTACTCCTAACTATAATACGATTTTCTGACATTTATGTCGATCATATTGGCAAATTTTGCCAATTTTGCCTGGATTCGTGGTTCCAGCGACATCTCCCAATTTGTTTGACGCGGAATTTGTTGCGACATTCGTGATCGTAATGTGTTATACATGTACGCATATAAAGAGATTATTACGTTGAAAGCCGCCTAATTAATTTAATCGGCGTTGCTTTAATTAATCGAATAACGATCCCTACGCGGACATCCTGCGAGCATTGAGCACGTGGTTGCGTCAGTGGACGGCAATTAGTATCGCGAGCGTCATCGCGACATTACGGTTAAATACGTAATAGCACTGGGGCCAAGGTTCAGGATCGGTCTTATTGCTCCATGTAGATCAATTCGTTGGATCTAAGAATGCGTACGCCCCTGCACGACCACTGATCATTTCCCTTGCTCCCTTTACCGGCGAGTCAGACTTAATCAGCCTTAATCGTTCAAGGTTAAGTGACAATTACGCGGCAGCATGGTCCTCCATGATTTTCTTCAAATCGAATCGTCATTCTAAAAAAATTATCTTGTTCTTCTTTCAAAGTCACCGATCGTAACTTCATCGAGTCGAAAAGTTGCACGATTTCCTGGTGGACATACAGTGCTCTAGTTTTTTATTACTTTTATTTTTAATAATTTCTAATATAATATAATTCTACTAATTTTTAAAATCATCCACTTTAAATCCCGCTTTCTACAATACTTTTTTTCTTACACAGAATATCATAATTTATTCGAATTTGCGAAAAAATATTAGACATTCCATTTAAAAAAAAAAAAACTGAAGATGAGCCTCACATCCTGCTAAGAAAGATAAAAAACAAATTAGGGTGCTGTATGTTCCCGAAGAAACCGTGTAACATTTGTTCGAAACATTTGTTGCACGACAAATAAATTACGAGTTATTTGAGATCGTTGCGTTACGAGACTCGCCCTGTATATCTTGATAGATAAATTGAAGGTAAAATATTTCAAAGATACCTGTGCCGCTGGAGAAATATATTTATCCGTCTTCTTTCCACTATACAACGAACATAACCCGATAGAAGACATCCGAGGAGCCCGTAATATCGTCTTCGCGATACAAGGACGCACGTTCCACAGGTATCTATGTATCGCGTTCTACTTGATGCAGGAGTGCTGTTCTTTTTTTTCGCGTTTGTCTCTCTCATTTCCGGCCGGTTGATCCTTCGTCTCGTGTCGTCGTGGCATGGAAGAGAACACGGGATCTGCGAGCATCCATCGTGGTTTCAGCTCTGCGGCAACAAAATGCATGGGCCACGACCGGAACGATATCGATACGCTTGGACAGCTTCGTAGAGCAGAAATTTTAGCTGAAAAGATCATCGAGAGAACAGGTTTCGGGAGTAGAGGTTTCATCGGAGGACCTTTTCTCTCTCTCTCTTTCTCTCTCTCACATCCGTAATACTCCATCTACGAAATACTTTGATTAACGTCAAATAAACTCGTGTATTATTTCAGCTGTGGCGCACACGATTTAGACACGATCCCGCAGGAATAAAAACCGGCGACGAGGACACCGAAATATCGATTTTCCGCTTCGGTTGATCGCGCGTTTCCGAGGTTCATCCATCCCGTGTCGGCCCTGCATAGCCGGTACAGAACCCGGTGTCTCGTGAATCATAGTGCGTCCGGATACCCCAGAGTGCGAGTTTATAAAGTTCTCGTCGAATTTCTTCGTGGGCGTAAACGATCCCCGGTCACGGTACACGAGCATCGAGAACGGAGGTGGTGCATTACGATATTCAATATCCGACATCGTAATGGCGGTCAAAGTTCTGTTTCGTGGCCCTGTATAGCGTAGGGAAATTTGCATGTATATCACGATTTACCAGCCAGCAGGAGAGATACGTCGCTGCGACGAGGCGAAGTGAGGCGAGGCGCGGCGAGGCAGTGCAAGGCAAGGCTACGGGGAATTGTTCTGCAATACAGAGATACCGGCGCGCTGGGAATTTCGATCTTGCAGCCGGGTCCGCGTCTCAAATTATCGGCCGTCTTTCCGGCTGTGACCGTTGCTCACCTATAGCCCGCCCAATTACCGCTGGCCAGACCCGGGAGAGATCCCGTTTCTCGATCGATTCTCAAACTTCGTCCCCGAGACTTCCGTCCGGCCCCGAAAGTACTCCGAGACACGGTGTTTGAGTTGTAAATGCGAGACCGTCTCGGGGACCGTTGTGCACTTTATTGATTAACAATGAGACACCTCCCGCATTCGAAGCAGCCGGACGCTTTCGCCGCTTCGGATCGCGTCGACGAACATGAAGCTCACCGAGTCGATCTGGTGGCGATCAAAAATCAATTTTCGAGAAACGACATCATCGTTACTTGACAGAGAATTAACTGTATCACAATATGGCAAACTCCATTTTTTAGCACATAAAAAATTATTATGCGAATAATCTATATATCTATATATATAATAAAATCTATATCTATTCTATATCTATTCTATATTCTATATTTCTATATATTTCTATATTTCTATTTTCTATATAAAATCGAGTCCGTCTTTCGGTTTGGAACACTATCAATTGAGAACGGCTGAACGTAGAAAGCTGGGGTTTGAACCATTAGACGCGGCGTTTCGCCGGGAAGGTTTTAGAGCAAACTGCATTCGAATAAGTCCATTGGTTCAAAAGTTGTGACGTCATTAGTGATCAAAGATGACTCCTTCTCCCTGTTTTGGGCAGGTTTCTGCTTATAACTTTTGACTGGGAGCACTAGAGGGAGAGAGGGAGAGAGAGAACGAGAGAGAGAGAGGGAGTGAGGGAGAGAGGGAGAGAGTGAGAGAGGGAGAGAGTGAGAGAGAGGGAGAGAGGGAGGGAGGGAGAGTGAGAAGGAGAGAGAGAGGTAGAGAGGGAGGGAGAGCGAGATGCGGGAGAGAGCGGTAGAGAGGGGAAGAGAGTGAGGGAGAGAGAGGGGGGAGAGGAGAGAGAGGTTTCAAATTGCCACTAAGTCGATTCTGTAGGTTGCATAGTTTATCTGCTATAACAACTTTTTCAGGTATATCACCTGTGGTCGGTGAATCTCAGATAAGATGTTATTTTGAGATAATAAAATGCATCGAATAATCACAGAGACGAGAACAGATGTGTGTAAGATAATTGTAGGTTTAAATAAAATCTGTACACATCGATGTACGTCCTCGTTCATCAAGGAAAAGTGACCGTATACAACGAACGTCGAAGAGATCGATCACGTCAGATTGTCTGGAGGAACGGAAAGCGTGCGAATCTCGAGATAAAGAGATATAAAGTGTACTATGGTTTCAGTGTTCGGTGAGGTAAGCGTCACGGCTCCATTCTCGTAGAGACGGTATAGGGGTTTCGTGGATGAACGGGTTGGAAAGCGCGCGACATTCACTTAGGGACAAGGGGATCGTTATTACTTCACCTCGGAACTCGCCAGCGAACTATATTATCCTCACATATCAAGGGTTGATCGTTCCCGGGGTGGATCGCCGAAAATGATTGCGAGACGTTTCACGAGACACACTCCCGGTTCAATTTCTGCGACGCTGGAAACTCCGCCGGAAGTTTGAACGAGAGCTTTCCTAGGCTGGGGAGCTTACGTGGATCCTTCACGCGAGCTTTCAACTCGTTCCGATGAAACTGCCGTTCTATTACTGTTCCATTTGGCCCGTTGGAAAACTGACGTCTTACTCAGTGGAAAAGTTTCGCGAGTCATTGAAAAACACTTCCGCCCTTCGTTGAAATTCCGCTCCGGCTCGTGGTTCGTTATTAAGAAACGGACGAAAAAAAAGGGGAGGGAACGAGAAAGGGAGACAGAGAGAGTGAGAGAGAGAGAGAGGGAGAGAGAGGGCACGAGCAAAAGAAGAAGAGGCACGAAATCCGAGTAACTTCCTACTCAAAGTTGCTCGGCTCGCAAACAAACGTAAACAAGTGCAACCCCTGCAATTTCCCGTCCCGACCGATTCAAGTAATTTCGTGTTTTTGCTGCGGCCCGTTTAATTAATCGTGCTCTGACACGGCCCGCGAATATCTCGGATTTTATTGTAATCCAGGGGAATCCGTGCGCCGAGAGCCGAGAATCATTGCCGTTCGGTGGAAAATGTTCAAAAGTGTGCGCGCGCGTATGTGTGTTCCCGAATATTTCGGAGGCACACCGTTGTTTTACTTTTTGTTCGGTGGTCTGGAGCGGCAGGCGGCGGCAGCGGATGCTTCGGAAAGATCGCCGTAGCCGTTTTGCTTTCAATTCAATCCGGGTCCCGGGCGAACAGATTGTTTTTGAAAATTCACACGAAATCCTCTCGGAAAACAAACCGAGTCGCCGGAAGAGAAAAATCGACGTGGCGCGTGTCTCCGATTTTTAGTCTGGCGCATTCGAGGCGCAAGGGAATTGTGGGCGAGGAGAAATCCGCGACTAAACAGAAATTCTGCGAACCGGTCTCGAATAAATCCTGAAAGAGCCGGACGCGGCGAGAGCGTCGAAACGATGGGTATCCATAAATCATGCGGCCATTGATTTCAAGTATCGCTAGGCGAACCGGAAGTGGGGGAGGTGTGGGAAAAATGGCGAGAAAATTCGCGAGTATCGGTTGGACGCGCCGCGCCGCGGTGCAATGTCTGGTCTCGTGCAGATTTCTTCCGATGACGGAGGAAAGTCACGAACTCCGAAACGAACGACACGACGCGACGGGGAAGTGTTCGGGGCGAGTTTCTCTCGAGGGCGAGACACCCCGAAGAAGTTAAACACAAATCATCCGCTCTCGCCATGGAGCGTCAGGATCAGAAGCGAATCGAATGGAACGTGACAACTAGATTTCACGGGGTCCGTGCCAACGGGGCCAATGTAACGGTGTAGCGGTGGTGGCGGTGGTGGTGGAGAGATGTGTTTTATTCCGGTGGAATTTCAGCCGAAGCGCAAGTCGGGTCCAAGTTGGGTGATACGGCGATGAAATATGACGCACGGGGAGTTGGTAGCTGCGCGGCCGCGAAGGAGCAATAAAATCTGCCGTGGAAACCGAACGCGAGCAGCCCCGTCCTCCGTTAAAGCTCCACCTCCCCCCACGCCTCGCTCTCCGCGAGCTTTCATCCCGCGTCTACCTCCAGGAAGATGCGTTGACGAGACAGGATGAAATTGCCCGTGGAGTGCGTCATGTAAATTTTCAGCCTCTGACGTCGTGATACAAGCGCGACGCCGCGTATACACCGTGAGCGGTGTCGTCTCCACTCGCGCGAGACAAACCGCTACCCTGTCGGGCTACGTTTAAACGGAGACGCGCCGGATTCGGGATTAGGTGAAGGATACCTTGGAGATACGCCCTCGCTCAACCCCCAGCAGTATATCCACTCGTTCTCAACAATTTTCATTCTACATGCAAACGCAAAATAACTTTCCGAAAGTGGTCAAATTTCGACGAGGCTGGACTTATAATGCCAGAACGCAACGCGTCACGAGGGATAAAGCGAGAGAGATGAATACGCGAGGGATCGGTGCGATAACAAAGAACATTCGCAGGAGTTAGCTCACAAAAGACTCGTTTATGGTAGTGTTGCGTCACCCCTTCGGAAAAGGGACCACTGTCCAGCAGCGCGCCACGAGCCCCGTCAAAAACAATGCATCGTCCGGTGTTATTACGTAAAGGGTCATCGGAAACACGTAATAAACCACGTTGCCGCAGCGTGTATAGCGACCCTTACATGGTTTTCGTATCATGGGAGCCGCGGTTGCGTTATTGTTACGCGAGAAAGGTTAACGACCAGCAGGAGCACAGTTGCCCGCCGTGCCGCGCCACCCCGTTGATCGGACGGACCTGCCTTGATAAATCCGGGGTCCGCTTTTGTTGCCGGCGACTTGTCGCAGATGTGGCTGATGTTCTCCGTCATGCAACATTTACGACGCTGAACCGTGCTCTGGCCGCGCGTCGCCGGTTTTTACGACGGAAAACGCAGCGCCCCGCCGCCGTCATCTCCATCGCTACGCGACAGCACGCGTTCTGCGGTTTAACGCGAAGCCGAGTTGCAAATTGTCCCCGGCGGATTGTAGGTTTCCGCGCAGATTGCGCAGAAATCGTGTGCTACTTTTTATCCTGGCGTGTACGAGCCATGCGACCAACCCCGGCTCTGCAACTATCCACCGTGGCGCGCCGGTCGCTGGGTCGATGTCTATCCAGTTTGATTTTTAAAAAATCGTTTTCTCTTTCTGCTGTTTCATCGAATCCCTTGCGCTACGATGTGCTCGCACGGGTTTGCTCGAATTCCTAAAACGAACGTGAATATAGGCTTTCGAGGAACGCACCTCGCTTTTCATACTAATTCATAATACACTTTTTCCGTTTTTTTAAACTTCATCCGTACTATACAAGCGTTCAGGAAGAAAATTGATTGCATTGTCTGCTCATGCGGAGACTGAACAATTCAACAAAGCACCGCAGGGTTCAGCTGGTAAATGAATTTCTGGGAAAGTGTGGCTGCGTATTATTGACGTTCGATGTTTATTAAAAAATTTATTAGAATCGCTTCGCAATAGGATCTTTGTAAAAAATATTCACTTCAAAAATTCCACAGGCTTTGTAAAAGAAAGTCGTTTCTCGCTTTTTTCCAGTCCTGGACCGAACAATACTACTCTAGGGAACCGGAAGGGTTTGTGGAAATCCAGTTTGCAAATAGAAGAGTGAATTCACAAATCATAAAGAATATTAAACACGTTAGTAAAGAAAATAAATTCCTATTTCGCTAAAGTTTGTCGCGATTTCGATAGAAAACATTTATTAATTCGCATAAAGATCCGCTTGCCTGGTTATTAATTTTCTTTAAAACCTAAACCTATTCTGCGGAACAATTTCATTTCGCACGAAGATCCACCGTCCATGGATAGCCGAAGATTAGAACAAGCCGAGCCAGCATCGTAGTCCGGAACTCCGGAAAAAGCTTGGGGCACGGTTTAATACGACGGTAACGCTGTTTGTCGCGGCAGTAGGATCGCGGGTCCGGGTCATTATCTGCCGTGGGAATTGAAATTCACCGTAGCAATTGCATCGAAACCGCGTCGAAAACCATTCTTCTCCAGTGTACGTACACGTGCGGGCGCACACGTTCCTGCCCCGGTTTTTCGCTCGATCAACTATTTCGACCACGTTCGGCCCCCGCCAATCCGGATTTAATTTAAACGTTTCGATCAATATTCGCGTATAGTACGATCGCATGATTTTTTTTCCGGCATGCTTTCGGGTTTTGGGCGTGTCCGAAAATTTGTTGTTCGGTTAAATGAAGCGCGTAGACGCGAGACGGAATAGACGATGCAGAGCGGCGGCGCGGCGGTAGCGGTCGGCGAACCGGCGGGGGTTTCTTTGTCGCGGAAAATGAACGGCCGGCTAAGGCGAGGAGGAGAAGCAGCGGCCCAACCCTGGTTCCAGGCCACGGGGCCGATCCTTAAAGTTCTTCATACAAGCCGGCAGCGACATTATTCCAAGCACACGCTCGTGGACGCCGGCCTTAAACCGCATTCTGCGCGGCGCCCTGGGGTGCTTTTGTCAGATGACACGCCGGTGAATAATTCACCTGGCTCTCGCACACAGCGATGACACCGGTCGACGGAAAATCGTGATACCCGCCGCCGCTGCCCGTAAAACGGCTCCTAGCCCGTTGTTTTCCAGCCGCCGCCGCTGCCCTCCTCCCCCGAAATTTATCTCGGCTTATTGTGCGTTCGCGGCTAGCGTAATCCGACGGCGTAACAATCCCCGACTATATCAACTCGCTCCGCGAATGGCCCGCTCGTCGTTCACCTCCTCCGCGCAATCGCGAGACAGGACCGTGTCAAATTAGCTCTCTGAAATTCCTCCGTGCCGGTCCCGGTTCCAAATGTTATTCTTCTAGACGCAAGAGAGTGTCGAGAAACTTCCGAATCTTTGAAATCCACGATTCCCATAAAAAATTACAGCGGAAAGTGTGTAACTGCGACTCGTAAAAATTCATAGAAGTCCGTAACAGAGTTTCCCGAGGAGTGCCGCGCCGAAAATTTGCATGAAAAAATTGCCGATCATAACGCCGCATTCAAAAGCAGTGTCTTGCTTTGACAAAACGCCGCGCTGGTCGAAATATCGCGGAATGCGCGCAATTGAAGTAATGCACACTTCGTGTAATCATCGCTCGCGACGAAACACGGTTCGCGTGGCGCGGCAGTTATCGTTCTCCCGGCCCGGCTGAAAAATATACGCGGATTTCATCGTGTGCAGTTTGAGAGTGGGAGACGGAGGGAGAGAGCGTTGCGGAATTTCGCCGTGTCTCGACTTCACGGTTCCGGGGAATACCAAAATACACTGGTCGCGTCGGGGTGGGGGAACTCCGCAGAATCGAAAGACGAATGGCGCGGTGTTCCTGCAGAAAGAGGAGCGAGAGCGCGCACCGACTTCTGGCCCCCGTTCGATCCACTCGACTCGCTTACGTATGCGTCGCTGCTCGAGGTATTAAATCTCAAATATTTAATATCCTCACAGATTTTCGTTTGTATCCGTGACTCCACCCTCCCACCTCCCTCCACCCTTCGGCAGGTCGAACCAACCCCCGGAAAAATATGGGACGTGTCGCGAGATCGCGTTGCAAACAGTTGCATTCGAGACTCCGTATATGCGCGCGGTACATATTTCTGAGAACGTTCGCAGCGAACCGGGGAAGAACGTTGATCCATTCGCGACTATGCGGCACATTGTCCCACGGGTACAATGGACCGCGGATGTTTGCGCAATTTTCTATTTTCGTGCGCGAGCGAACACCTCTCTCGTGCCTCTCGAAGTCATAAACGTTGTTTACGGTGCTCCTCACATTTGCTCGTTCGCGAGTACACCGAAACGAGAATGGCACCTGTCGATGGTCATGTTCAATTTCCTTTGTGAAAGCAAAGTGGCCAGCTCTCGGCGAATTTGTATTTTGAATATAACAACTGCAGCAGTAGCTTGCACGTACAACGCGATGGGAAATTTGTTTTAAAATGGTGGGCTCGCGCGGGCAATTTTTATTGCGAACAGCAACTACAAGGGCTTCTCCCGTGTATCGCGATAAAAAAAAATTGTTTTGAAAACGAGGCTCGCCCAGGCAATTTTTGTTTCGGATAACAGCTACTACCGTAGCTATCCATATGCCGGAATTTAAAAGCTGTGTACGAAAGTAGGGGATTGATCTTGCCAAATGCTTGATAAATCCTACTGCATGGCAATCGCGTCGTATACGGTTTCAACGAGTGCCGAAGATGATTTATAAAACTAGATTATTAACAAAAATTTCGGATTCGCACTCGAATGCCAGGCGCTGAGAAACCAGCTGAGTTTATTGGCGCGTTTTACAATAAATCAGCTCGCCAGCGTAATTGGGAAAAGTTTAAATGTCTACATAAAAAATGAGTTGGAAACGTAGAACAAAATTGTCTGTGGCTGGGCGCGCGTTCGAAAAAGTTGCGTTCGAATTTCGCGCGGGTACGCGAGAGCCATTGAATACACGGTTGTGGTTTTGTTAACCTGTCCGTTCATTACATTCGCCGACTCCGTTTATCGTTCGCGAAATTTTCAATTTACTCCGGTTTTGAACAAAGCTCGCGTACGGAACAACGCGGTTTTCAATTTTAAACGCGTTCTTTCGCGGGTCTCTTACTCCTCCCTTTTGCGCGGTGTCCGGAGGAAACTTCGGAGAGACGGGCGCGAATATCGTTCGCGGCTGCAAAGAAGACGAGAGCTAATTAAATCGAAGTGTCGCGGTAGTATTCGTCGAAGTCCCGGAACCGTTAAGTACCGAGCGACGAGGGAACGTTCTCGCGAATTTTGCGTTTCGCCGGGAAACGAAATGCCTATTGCCGTGTCGCCGCTGTTTAATCCTCATAATTAACCAACTTTCCGCTCGTCCATTTTGTTCGGCAGCGATTCGCGGGGGCCACCGCCGACAAAGACATCGGGGAACGAAAGGGAAGCATAAATCCGACGGGCGGCGTTCAGAACTTGGTTCCACCTTTGAACCGACGTAATTGGTTATTAGATGCCGACCAAGGGTATTGATCAGAGCATGGAACATCGCGGCCACGCGGCCGGTAATTATCGCAGTCGGCAGTTTCCCGTAAAGATCATTGATCGTATATACTCGCGCGTACGGTTAGCGTCCCACATTCAACTATTTAACTAACGGGACCATTCGGCTGTCATAGAAACTCATCCTTTATGCGGGCAGATGCGATCAAAGGGGCGAAATTTATGCTCGTTACTAATCGATGCTTTTCATGGCTGATCCACAAACTGCTTGCTTCCGCACCGTTTTTCGACTCGCTGTGCAAGTCAGAAATTATGCAATCTTTATGCATAATCGAAATTTTGGGAACGAATAACAAGAGTTCACTTGTTGAGAAAACTTTATTTGCTTAAACAAGAACACTTTATTTATTTAAAGCAAACAAAATTACAGAAGTGAATTTAAGAACAAACAAAAGAACAAACTGTATTAAAAATAGAAAGAAATTAATGCTGTAGTCACTGTAGTGTAAAAGACGCTGTGGTGTTGACCGTACTGTAATGGGATGACGACTAAGCTGGTTCGTCCCTGGAAAAACCTCCGGTCCCTTCCCTTAAGTGGGGGTGTCAAAAAATGCTTGGACCAGGCAACGAAAACTCTGCGACTCCGGCGGAGACGCACCATAGCCTATTTCTATATATTATCGTTGGATTCCAACATCACTAAAAATGTATTTCTTACGTAAAGAATGTTCACGAATCGACGATAAAATAGTGTTCCTGAATTTCTCGGGAATGTTCGCTGTTTTAAGACTGACCCGTTCATTTTTAATATAAATCATAAAGTCTAATATTAGCCAAAGAAGTAGAAATAGTTTTCGCTAAAAATGGAGAAGAATTGCGATACTGTTTCCGTTCCGTAACGAGTTAACGCATCGCCGATATTTCGGTTTTCGCAAATTCTACGTGGAGAAATCGACGGTGTCGTTCGGTGTAATTCGCGAATGATCCGCGGGGATTAATAATAGATGGACCGAGTCCACCGTAATAACCGCGGTGAGGGATCGTCAACGTCTCGGAGGAACGGTGCGCGATCGGTATACCTTGGAATTACAGTGGAACTGGAATCCGAAGAAATACGGGCGTCGATAAAACGAAACTCGAAAGGAAAATACGACGCCCGGAGGAAGCCATCGTTCACGCGGGAGACAATTTCGAAGGCGATCTCATCTCATTCTCGCGAACAGTAACGGGAAGGATACTTCGAATCGGCGAATGCATCGTTTAACACGGCCGGGCGAGCGGCGCGGCGGGGCCGCGTTTATTCCCAGAAAAATGAATTTATATCCCTAGCCGGCTCACCGACACCTACAACCTTTTTCGCTGGGACCGCCCCCCTCTTTCATTTGTCTCGGGAAAAGAGGGAGCGAACGAGCAAGACAGAGAGAGAGAGAGAGAGAGAAAGAGAGAGAGACTGAAGGGGGCAATGGGTGGAGAGAACGGCTTCAAGAGTTGATAAATGCGAAGCCCGAAACTCATCCTACCGATTGCGTCTCGCGTGCGACGAAACACCAGCCGGGAACGCTTTGTTTCCGTCCGCGCGCGTTTCGAGAACTTGATGGACGGAAAAAGAACAGGAAACGAAAGAGAAACGGGCAGAAATTCTGCGCCGGGTCGCGATAAACGGCGCCTGCTACACGGAAAAACGAACGCGAGGAAACCAGCCTGCTTCTCCTCAGCCCCGGGTACCTACCTACCTACCTCGCGAAAAATCACGAGCGCAGGACGCATTGTTCAAACGTTTTCAACCGAAGACGCTCCCGTGAATTATTCTTGCCTTGAACCGTGTTGCACGATGCACACCAGTCGGTCCCCCCGCCCCCCTCCTAATTTCTGATTCGCTGCAAATCACCCGACATCAGCCAGTAGCTCTCCAAACGCTAGGATAGACCGTCGCACGATTTTCTTATCCAAGTTCGATCAGGCTAACACGGAATTGCTTCTTGTTATATCAGTTACGATACTGTATAGACTGTGGATCTTTATTCGTTTAAAAATTGGTTGAAAATTTAAAAAATTGAAGTCGCGTAAACATGCGATTTCTCTATTAAAATTTAGCTTGGTTTCTATCACTTGCAATCGATGCAGACAATGTTTATTTCGCATAATGATCGGCAGTCTAGTTATACGTCGAGAATTGAGTTTACCGAACGATTCAGCAAAATCAATAACGGAATTGCTTTCTTGCGTCGCCTGACGAGCTTCGATTCGATTCGAGAACAACGGGATGTTAATAAATGAATTGAAGAAAGCAGGAGATTCAAGAAATTTCGCTCGCGAGACGCACACACCCACGTTGCCCGCGCGAGGGTTGAAATATTTATCGCGACGTCGTCGTCGCGTCGCATGGCAAAGTGGTTCGGACGGTGCGTGCGCTGCTCGCGAATTCTTACGGGACGGTCGCGTGTCTCGGGCGCGGGCCACCACCCACACAGGCGAAAATTACGCAATTACGTAATACCGGCAAGATATGCTCGGCACGCGACCGATTCTAATCCTGTTAAGCGTTCTCCTTTAGGTCCCGCATTCCTTACGTATTTCCGTTATCTCACCTTTCCCGGAGAGAGAGAGAGAGGGAGAGAGAAAGAGAGAGAATAGCTCGCTCTCGGAGAGAGGGCGTGTCACCGGAAGAGTCGCAGAAGCGCGCACGGTTCACCCGGTAACCCCCGAGACCGGAGTTGAAATAGGGAAACAATGAAAATTCCACCGATATCTGCATATCTCGGGAATCGTCCGTTCTCTATCCCTCTCCAACCCCTCGGCTTTTTACAAACGCCGGACTCCTATTGCATCCCCCCACCTCCGCTCCTGTGTTATTCCAACGGGAACGCCTGATATTCCGTAGAGTTAACAAATTTCGAGGAATAAAGGAACGGCTTATCGAGTCCTCGCTGTACACGCTGCCCCCGCTTTTGTTCGAACAGCGAATTAGCAGGCGCGCTTCTGTTCTCCGCACAATGGCGGGGTCGCCTGGAAAATATTTTCTCCTCCCCAAACATTTTTTTTCAGACGGAAATTTTTGGTCTTCTTCGGTCGATCATTACGGCTAACTATTGCGTTAAAGGAACCCAGAGAGAGAGAGCGAGAGACAATCCGCAGATTCGTTTAACGGTACGTTTATTGCGAAAAGAAGGAAGGTCTGAACATTGTTGTTCGGTACACAACGAACGAAACAGGCTCCGGGTGTCCCCGGGGAATGAACCTAAAAGTAACCGGAGGGGGTTCATTAGCGGAGCGTTACTAATCATGAAAGGAGCGCTCGTTTAATTAGAGAAGTTACCGGAGAAGTTCCCTTCGCGTACGGACACGTATCCCAGAGCTCCCCGGTTAGACGGTGGTTGACCATTGCACTCGCTCGCCGCGACCGCAAAGCGCATTCTACTTCGTCCTCTCTTCGTTACGCTCATCTTTCCGACATCTTCGCGAGTCCGAAAACTGCGAGTACCTCGAGAATACTCGGTGGAGAGTTCGCCCGGGACGTTTTCTCCCTCCTCCCGGTTTCTATGTTATTTAAACAACGTATGGTTCGCTGTTGAAGAAAAAGGCGTAAATATAAACATAAACTCTTTTATAATTATAATAAAGAAATATATATATACTAATATTATATCACGTTCAAGGACCTTACTCTTTTACATTCTCTATTCGACTGACGATCGGCGGCCCGATCGCGGCTCACACACAGCGACACACACTATGCCAATAGATGGCAGCGCAAACCTTGCTACAATATGAATCATATTCTCAACAGTTGTGTTCCAGTTGAAATGTATAATCCGAAAATTTCCCATTACCGTCGAGAGGTTGCTGCGCTGCGACGAAATAGAAATAGATCGGTAAAATTGCGACGACGACATCTCGTCGCCTAATATTCAGGAAGAAAGGTTCGAAACAAATTTTGTCGATGCGAATTAACCGTGGTTGCGTGTTTCACGGACCGCGATGACAATTATACGCCGGGATCGAAAATTTCTTTTTACACTCCGATAAAATGAACGATCGCTCGCGGCGCGCGTCGCTGCTCGCCACGGAGTCGCAGACTGTGCACATCGACGTCTCCGTGCGTCAAATTGGCACGAAATAATTGTGGCCGTGGGAAATGGCGAGGGGAAAATAAGCTCGGTGACGCGGTAAGAAATCATCGAACCGAGAGCCAACGAAAAAAGATAACTTGTTGGTTCAGCGACTTCTTTGCCCGAGAGCCAGGCGACGCGATTTCAACTGCCTCGCCTTTTTCCTCCTTTTGTCGTTGCCGTTTCGAGGATGGAGAGAGGGAGAGAGAGAGAGAGATAGCAGCCATGCCGAAGGGAGTTTCTCATCCCCCGGTCCCAATTATTTGCCTCCGATGAGCCGAGACACTGTGTTTAACCCGAAAGTTGACGATCTTTCCCTCGCTTCCACTATTCTCCCCTTTTTAAAGGCTCGGCGCTGGAATCCTCCTCATTATCACAGAATGTTGTTACTTTTATGATATCTCCGAGTAAAAATGAAATACTGGCTAATTGGCAGACACTTTTTAGCTGGGAGAAGGGTGGACAATGATACTATTATTAATGTTTTCAGATTTCTCTTTCTCCACAGCCTTTCTCGTTACGTTTAATATTTTGCTAATTACTGCGCGCCGATTGTTACATTCAGATACATATTAGGTTGCCGCGAAAGTTCGTTTCGTTTTCAATTAACGATGCAAATTCAGAGTGGTTTTTAAGAAATGGCCAATAGCGTGGTTAAGAAAGAGGAAGCTCAAGGATCAGTAAAACATTAACGAACGGAGGATTGCGTTGTTCGAGTATGCTGATGTTATCTGACAATATGAAATATGCGCATAGCGTAAGAAACTTTTAGGACAACCTAATAGAATTATTGTATGAATTTTCGATTGCGAATGCTCCGATATTAAATTGTGAACAGGACACGCTCGTTAATCGAGTGATTTAGTGCAGCGTCGACCGATGCTTATTACGGGACACCCTGTGTGTGTGCAACGGGTGCGAGCAACGGGTAAAAGGGGAGAACGCGAAGAAAGTGACTTTCCCGGCTTCGATTCTCCGGTTATAATATCGCAGGCCCCAGATTAGTCTTGCACGAGCGGCGATGCAATATCTGCGAGTGTCATCTGCAGCGACGTTATTATGTCGGTGCGAAATAATCGACATTGTCCGGGAGCGCATTCAACGGAAAGTACCTACGGTATAATACTCGAAAAAGTTGTCTCCACGATAGAACTCGCGGCATTTCGAGATTTTCATTCGACCCCCACCCTACCTCGATACCGATAACTCGTTTTAGGATATCGTGCGGATAAAATAAATGTTAAACAACACGTATGTTATGTACTAACAATTGTTTAATACCAAAAATCTGCTATATAAAATTGAAGAAACAATAGCGTCGCGATAGCATAGCACACGAAATGCGCGCGACGAATGTTGCTAGCTTTCTGCCAGCTCAAGTAAAGGGGGCCTTATGTAACCCTGCAACGACGTCCCAAAAACCGTTAAAATAAGGGGAGAAACTTTCCATCATTGAAGATGCAAGGAGAGAGTTTCCTCCCCCAAGACGCTGCATATGAGGACGTCGTTGAGGAACTGCAACGGGTCGGGTCGAGGTTCTGGCAAATGTCAACTCGATGACCAAAGCCTTGGACCCGACCACCTACGGCATGCACTTGGGAGGGACGGAATTTTCGCGTCCGAAAATTTCTTCTTTCCCACGCACAGCATCCGCTACATCGTTATCGTCGATAACTTGTTAGTTGCATTATAAAACGATGTCGGCTCTATAATATGTCGGTTCGTTAGGGAAAAACGACGTGAGTGCACTCCCGGCGTTGCGTTCGATGCATTTTTCATAGAACGGAGATACGTATACATATAACTTTTGCTATTTTAAAAATGTGGAAATTAGTTCGCCGCGCTTTCGTTATTGCAATTATTTGTTTATAACTTTTGCCCGCCGGTAAAATAGAAATGAAATACGATGAATTTAATAAATCCCGCTAGACGGGAGAGACATCGAAATTTACGGCTCGGAAAGAGCTACCGGGCAAATACTATCGAAGGAAACACAATGTTCTATCATTTTCATTGGAATCTTTTCATCTCCCTTTATATCTCTCTCTCTCTCTCTCTCTCTCCCTGTCTGGCATTAAATCAGTGATAGTGCGCTCAGTTGCTGCAAAAATCCGCGCGGTCCACTTTTCACTTTGATTAGCAAAATACGATACAACTCTTTTTAACAATCAACGGTATAATTTGGTTTTTCCGTGAACACTTTCCGATATACAGGGCGCCTCAAAATAACCTGATATTTTAAATTGCGTGCTATTTTTTTTCATGTGGCGAACATCAGGAAGTATCGCGGTTCAGTCATGGAGGATTACACGATCGAGCAACGCATAGAAATTGTGAAAATTTATTAGTTTTTATTGCAAAGGCGATCACGCCGCGGCAATGGGAATTGACCAACTAAGATCGTGCGATTTGACGTCGTCAGACTTCTTTCGTTGGGGATTTCTGAAAGGAAAAGCGTATGCCAATAATCCACAGACCATTCCGGAGTTCGAGGAAGCAATTGGACGCGCAATTATTGCAATATTATTACATTGAAAAGAGACTTTTTGCAAACAATGACGAGGCGGTTACTTTACATTAAAATAAGAGCATTCGTTCTTCTCAAATAAATAATACGTTTTATTAATCGATTAAAATGTCAGGTCATTTTGAGACACCCTTTAGAAAATGTAGAATATGTTTTGAATGATTGAATTGTATGAGTTTCAATGAATCCGCGAGGCGGGTTTCGGTGGCCGCATACGAATTCGGCAACTTTTTTTTCTCCTTTCAATTCGCAGCGTAAACCAGCGAAACGGAGTTCCGGCAAGAAAATTCTATTAAACGCACCGGTGTTTTTTGTTGCAGGTAAATACGTTGGCGAAGTTGGTTGAATTGTGAATCATAGAGGCGATTTCTGGGTGAGTGACCATCGAAGGAGCACAGGGGATGCAGGCCACGCGACTTTCGGAACGCAATTTTCCTGGAAGTTCGCTTTTTCGCGCGCGCGAACAAACGTGGATCCAATCGGCGAAGTTTGGCCACCACTCCCCCTCGCCGCGTCGCGCCGCGCGCGCTGCCTCTCCGATCGTGTTGCTCCAGTCAAAGTTCTTACAGGATTAGCTTCCCTATCAGGATACCGAACTACTTTCGCTTGTGACTCACGGAATAAACTTATCCGCTTGAATTTTCAGTTCAAGCATCCCGTGGCTCGCGCGGGAAACTAGCTCGCTCCGCCATTAACGAGATCTTCGGTCCGGGTTACGTCCAAGTTACAGGCGTTTTTAAAGTTCATTACCGATATTATTGCTGTTCCTTTCGTAGCGAAACTCCCGCCTCCGAAAGAGCCAATCAACAGTGCGAAAGTGGATCGCTGCCCGAGTAATCAAACAATCTTTAATCATTTCATACCAAGCGAGTTTCGATCGTTTACAACGGAACTAATGAAAAATTACAAATTACACGGAAGACCTTTAAATAATTGAACGTTGCTCCCGTTGGAAAGAAATTCGAATTTACTCTATTATTCTGCAGTCAGTAATCGGACCGCGGATTTAATTAATTTAAACGTATGAATATTATACCATTTCCAACTTGTTCGGATTGAAGGAGGACATAGAATTTCTCAACAAACGGGATGCAGAGAAGTTTTATATCGCACGAAGATTTGCGGGGCTATTAGTAACCCGGTACGCGCTTCGTTATTCGATATTCGCTGCATTGTAATCCCGTTTTATAATTCAGCTACGAACGGTAATTTAAAATTTGATTTTGTGTTTTATATTCGAGAAAAAAGAACCGTTCAACAATCCCCGTGGAAATTTTTTCGTGGAAAACCGTCGCGTATCGCTTAAAACATTTATTATCGCAGGAATTACGCCGAGAGGTTCGGTTTTAATGAAACCATTGTCGCCGAGACGCGGAAGGCCGTTAGTTATGTTTGTTCTCTGAACGCGAATGAATGCGTAACGACATTGCGCGCCGCGCCGCGCGTCGACGATCAACAGATCGATATCTGCCGGTATGTATCGAGCGATATTTAATCGGTTCCCTGATTACCGGCTAATTGCTCGGCAATTCCGCATGCAAATGAAGTGTCGATCCTGGGTAATCCAATTTACCGGAATTCCTACGACGCCTTCCGATAAACACCGATTTCGATCGTTCCTGACGTCGCGCCTAGATTATCGTCTGACGATCAACGCCGATCATTGCCGGCCAGCAATGATCTCATGAAATTTCGATTTGTATCTCGAATCACCGATACGTATCGATGACCTATCGACTGTTTACCCTGTCGACAAATTCCCTGCTACGTTGCTGTGTGTACCTTGCTCGACAATGAGTCGTGTTCGATGTATGTATGTTCGGCTAATTAACAGTGGACACCGATACTCCCATACCTATTTTAGAATAGTTCAGAACAACACGAGCAACAATTTTCCTGCCGAACTTGTGTACAAAATTAATTTAACACTTGAAACGTGGATCCTTACAACTATGCATATGTATAATATTGATGACGTTTAGGTCTATTCACTGTAACAATTAAACTGCGGGTGCTCAATTTCCAATTTTTGTAGACAAATTTTAAGACAGTGGAAAGAAATAAAATCCTGTTTTATATAATTTTTATATGCGACGTATACATACGTATACCAGCATTTTTTGAAAATTTTCATAAGCCATAAATGCACAATGCTCCGCTGTCTAATAATAATAATATAATTATGGCATTATAGACTGTGTATGCACCGTCGCACCACGGCCACAGTTGGTCACGCATATCGATCCGGAGTTTACTCAATTAGTCAATATTATTAAGTACACAATGAGCGGACGGACGAAACTCCGTCACGAGGGTTTAACTTCGCAGCAACGCTTTCGCTATAACTACTCAAGGATTACCTCTGTGCATGTGTGCAGAAGAGTACGGCCTCGAAGTTGCCAACACTCGTGCGGTATAGTTAGGTGAATTGTTAGGCTCACGGTTGCGCCGGGCTGTTATTGTTGCATCATAAGACTGGAAGTTACTTGACAGGAGTTCATCATTCGTTAAGGGACGGGGGCAGCTAATGTGCAGCTACGAAAGAAACAACGGGGTTGCTAAATGAGGGCTGAAGTTTTGCCTTGGCATGTACAGAGCGCAGAAGAAATCTACTATGCAAATTGTTTAACATTTACTTCGGTAAACGGAAGAAATCTGCGTCCCGTCCGCGCGGGGAACTGTTCAACTGAAAATTACAGATCCCGCGCGCTGCTCCAACTTGTTCCCGTACCTGCTCGTTTGTAAAGTATAGGTTCGCGGGCTCTGTAACCGCCTCTTGCGAACGACTCTGCCTCGGACACGTGTTGGCTGACTTCGAACATCCTAGAAGAATTCGGTCGGCGAAGTGAAAGCGAAAACGTACCGCGAGAGAACTTCATCAACCGACCGCGGATTTTATGCGTTTACGACAGAAACGAGGGGCAATTGAAAATATTTAAAGCATTAGCAGAATTTTAAAAAAATACTGTTATACAGGGTGAATTTGATAAAGCAGGACACCTAAATATCTTCGTTACTTTTCGTTGTACAAAAAAACTTCGTAGGACTTGTATTACTCTCAACCTATTAAACATATTAACCCCTGGTCTTATCATTTTCTTCACGGTTACAGTGATTAAAACGTCTTCGTCCCCAAAAATGTCGTAGAAGAGAAAAGAAAAAATATTTTTTATACGGCCACACGGATTTTAATGCTGAAATATCGATTACAAACAAATTTTCATTTCATCTAAAAAGAAAGGCGCCCAACATTCGTATTTGTTAGACTTTGTTAAAAATCTTCGTCACGAGTCTGGCTCGTTAAAATTGTTGTTCGCAATAAAAAGAAATTGTACACGTGTGCTAGAAATTGAAAAAAAAACTTCTAGCAAAATTAAATATTCCAACGCGAAAATCGAGGGGCGAGAAATCGATTCGACGCGCGAATGAAAGTCCGACGGTCCTCCGAGGGGGAGAGATGAACAAAAGCGAGAGCGGCACGCGACTCTTCGCCGTCGAGAACGGAGCTTAAAGTTGTCGAAACGCGAGTAAAGGCGCAGGCTGTCCGTCGATCTATCGGCGCGTTGGTTTACATAAGAAAGGGTCTGAATGCGCTGTTAACGACATCGGCAACGGGTGGCGGGTTGCGGAACGCGAACTGCTATCTCCGGGCTCTGTTTAGTTTCTTTTGAAATCCGCGGCTACGTCATCCGAGGGTGGCTGTGGCGCGGTGTTCCTGCACGTGCGAATTCATAAAACATTCATCGGAGTCGTTCCGGGCGCGCGGTAACGACCACGGAAAAGTTTCATCCCGTGCTCTCTCTCTCTCTCTCTCTCTCGGATGACAATGGGAAGAAATTGAATGTACAACCTAGAAAAACCGTCTCCCCTTCTTTAGCGCGGAAACAGCGAGGCGCGGCTGCGCTTGCGAAGCGAGTAACGCGAGAAAAGGGATTCTTCTTCGAGCTCCGGCGTCTCGATCCGGTGTCGAATTTTAATACGACACCTGAGAAGCGCTGGACGTCAGCAGGAAAATTACAATGGATCGTTTTGTGTGTCGTGCGACGCGACGGTGCGGTTCCGATTACGATTATTCGGATCCGATTTATTATTTATCCGCGGATTTGCATAGTCACGGAAGAAGATGATATCGTGAATTTATTACTACGTACAGAACGGGACAAAAAGAGTTCGCAACGATTCGCTGAAAGCGTCGTTCCATTGTAGGGTACATTTTAAAATTTAATTTAGCAATTCGTTACGATGGAACAGATTAATTTATCGCTGACGGGAGAATTGTTCCAAACGCAGCCTTGGTTTATCAGCTACGAACAATCGAGTCGTTTTAATTGGATTTAGCACTGTGATAGTAGAAAAACAATCATAATCCTCAAAGGAGCCAGTATTCGTGTCCCAGTGATAAGAGTGTGAAGTGTTACGACGGTATTGCCGACCTCGGCACACTTACGATTATAAAGAACAATAAGTAGTGATAGTACGAAGTTTCATAATTACTTAAGTTTCCGGGAAGATTACAAAACTCTCGAGTGCAAGAGGCAGAGACTCAAGAGCACGCATAGTCGCTGTGCGCATACATATATCGTCGTTGTTTAACTTCGGAACTTCTCATTGTTCTCGAGGCGGAATCATCTTGATTCAAGCACAAGAGACTTCTTGTGCACCGTGTGTAATCGCGAACGTTAAGTCATTTCGTCGCTTTACACGAATTCGCCGATATGACGAGTTCAGGGGAAAAAAAGAAATCGTTTTAGCTCTGCGTCCAGAAATAAAATCTTTTCGTGTAAAGTTTTCTTCGCGTTATAATCGTGCAAACTCTATTTCTGCGCGAGCAACGAATAGACCGTTTATGTTTTTGGAACGTTGACGTTTAACAGACTGTTAACACAACGAGAACGAGCGTACGCAGACTGGAGCAGGTATTCGAATAAAATATCCATCGGTCGGTATTAAATTTGGGTATTCATATTTCTCGCAGACATCGGTTAGACCTCCCGAGACTTCTAATCCGGCCAGCAGTTAATCTTGAGGGTGTTACGAGCCGAGGGTTACGCGAAGGTTTGGCGTGAGCCGAGGGCTAGAGGTTTAGGATGTGGACCGGCCAATGCTTGTTTCACCATCGGATAGCCACCTAGACAGGACGCACGTAGATTGTGCTTAAGGGGACAGTGGACCGGCCAATGCTTGTTTCACCATCGGATAGCCGCTGTCTTTTGGATAGAGTGGACCGGCCAATGCTTGTTTCACCATCGGATAGCCACTATAGGTTTGGTGGGATTAGTCAGGATCGACCGGTGCTTGTTTCACCACCGGGTAACCGACTATGGAATTAAGGTGTTGTGGGTTTTGACTCGACTCGACTCGAATGTATTTGATACACCCCGAGCGGCAGGGATGTATCGTCGCGGAATACCAACCTCTGGATTTTGAATAGGATAAAGAAATGCAACCTTTGATATAAAATAAAAGGTAGTGAACAATATATTCGAGATTTGTTTGGACTACAAATGTTCCGTGTGTATTGTCGCGGAAGCTACTTAAACCTCTCAGTTTTCACGCACCGAGAAATGCGGGGGTGTCCTAACCGCGTTCTTGTACCGTACGTACTTTTCTAAGTTTTTGACGATGCTTTGACGCTAACTTTCCTGTGTCGTGAACGAACGTCTACTGACTTTACAACGCGGATATCACCCAATTTTGAGGAGGACTTGGGTCCCTTATATACTCCCAAAATCGGTCCTACAGTGGTGGGGTTATGTGTGGTCCTTTGTTTAGTAAGTTATTACTAGGGGGTTTCGTTGAACTGTTATCCGAAACTCTTCGTGAAAGTTAAATCTCTAAATTGGTTCCATAGATCCAGATAGCGCGCTATCTGAGACCCTTCGTGGAATCAATGTCTCTAATCATTTCGACTCCTAAACAATCCGGAAGGGTCAAAAGGGTTATCACCCAAAAGGTGTCTAACCGTAACACCTCCCCCCTCAGATGAAACATCGCTATTGCGATGCTTTCACCCTGCCGGAAGTTTATGTGTCGAAATGTATGGATGTACTAATCAATTCTATTGCAAAACTATTGAACCTATTGCGATGTGTGTGTGTTTAGTGTAATGTGGGTACTTAGACTATTAGTGGCTGGGATGATCGTCTTGTGATGTCCCCTTTGGCCGCTGCTGTATCCTTCCAGCTTCGGCCACCAAGGTGCATGAGGTGCACAGGTTGTTGCGATATTCTCTTCAGCTTGGATGTTAATAGTTTTTCAGCTGGAAATCCGTTTCGTCGATGTGGTTGAACTGGAGCCTCTAGGAGATCTGAATCTTCCGGGTTGCATTTTTCCTCACAATTCCTATGCAAAATTGTGATGTGTCGTCCCATCATACTGGTGGGCGTATCTGGCTTTTCTTTCGGTGCAATAACTTGACCAATTATTGATGGACTTCGTGATATTGCGGCAGCATTCTTGTTAGACTTTCCAGGTATATGTAGCACTTCATATTTATAGTCCAAAAGCTTGGATTTCCATTTGGTCAGACGTGCACTGGGATTTTTAACGGAATGTAGCCAGAGCAAAAGTCGACGATCCGTAACTAAGGTGAACTTTTGATCGTATATGTACGAATTAAAATGTTGAATCGCATACGTTATTGCAAGACTTTCCTTTTCCATGATCGAATACTTTCTTTCAACTCGATTCAGGCAACGAGATGCGTAAGCGATTGGTGAAACCTTGCCTATTCCTCCTTGACTCAATACTGCTCCTATTGCTGTATCTGAGACATTTGGTGTAATAATGAAGCTGCGTTTGAAATTCGGATGCTGGAGGCTTGAGGCCTTGCAGATTTCTTCTTGTAGCTGTTTAAAAGAGTGGTGTTGTTCTTCGGTCCATTTGAATCCATTTCTTTTTCCCAAAAGTTGTATTAAAGGTTTTGCTTTTTGTGCATAATTTGGTATGAAACGTCTAAAACATTCCGCTAGTTCCAAAAATTGTTGTACGTCTTTCTGAGTGTTTGGTTCCGGAAAGATTTTTACGGTCTGTTGTTTTTTGGAATCCGGTGTTACACTTTGTGCTAATACGTGGCAGGTCCCCCTCTGATTACGCCTCGTGGTCCTGACAGTATAGACGGTTTTCGGTACTTTCTGATGCGGCAAGTAATTTTCCTTGACTGCGTGCTGTGGTGTTATTTCAGGGGTTCGGTATCTTGTCCCTGAATCCCTGAGTGCATCCTTCATTTCCGAAAAGTTAATGAATCGAATCGATTTAATCGGCTGGGTGCGAATTATTAGTGCTTTGTGTTCGTACGAGATTTCCACGTTCTCTTGTAATAGAAAAGAACTTCCCAGAATGCCATCTGCTGGTATCGTAAGATTTTTAACGATGTAAAACAGAGCTGGAATCCCATTGATATGTAGCTTAGTGGTGCCTATTGTTCTAATGGGTGATACTGCAAGGCTCTTTATCTCGATTTCTTCCCGGGAAATGATGTCGGCGTTATCTCCCAAAAATTCCAGGTCCACGAGATTAATAGATGCCCCTCCATCTACGAGGAATTCTCCTTCTCCGATCTTCAATTCAGGAACATTGACCCTGATTCTGGGTGTCGGAGCTTCTTTAAGAAGTTTCTTGTCTTCTCCAAAACTGATGTTTCCCTGGTTATATTCTTTTGGTACGCTCATCGAATCGTTTGTACGACGAGCGCGACGGAAGTTTGGATCCTCCTTAGGTCTGAAAGGAGAATTTTGAGATCTGATTTCGCTTGGCGGCTTACCCTTTTCCCAGCATCTCTTCCCATCATGACCTTTGATGCCACAGTTCCAACAGTAGGTGTGTAACCCCTCGTTATCTTTACAGATACGATAATTTTCCTCTATTGCTGATTCGTAGAAGCAGCTAGGAGAGTAGTGATTGGTTTTCTGTAGGAAAAATGCTGTCGCGTGTCTTGGATGCTCTTCGCACTCCGCTTCTACACCAGATGCACTCCTGTCTCGGGAGTAATACCTCCGGTACCTTGACGGAGAGGACGATTGAGGGTACATAGGCCGATACTGACGATCCCAGCTGTTTCGTCCCTCAGCGTGTAAATCCTCTTCATAGTTGCGACGTAACAACCGATCTTCGTTAAATGTTCGGCGATTCCCAAGACGAAGGTCTATCTGAAGCACTGCATCAAACGCGTCTTCAAGGGTCTCACACGGTGCTTTTAACCCAGCAATCCTCCAGTTAATTTCCTCCGGTAGTCCTTCGAAAAAATTTTCCAGCAGGTCCTTTTCCATTTCGATGATGATCTGCTGTGCCTGATCACCGTAGCGATCATCAATCGCAGTACGAGTGCAATATGCGAGATGACTCACTCTATCGATGTACTGCCTCAAAGATTCTTCTCGGCGAATTCTCAATCGAGAAATTTCACCTTGGAAATACGCTAAGTTCCGTCCTGGAGCATAACGTTTCTTCAAGTGTTTAATAAGGTCGACGATAGAGCTGAACGTTTTATCTTGTACACTGATTCTCGCCGGTCCGGTGAGTTTAGTCAGCACTATCGTGAGATATTGTCTTTCTGTCCCCGACGGTATTAACGCGAGTCCGTCACTAACTCGTTGCGCAAAAACCGAGAGCGGTGGATTTTCCCCATCAAATATGGGTAACGACGCTGTTGCGTACTGAAGGCTATTTTGTTGGTTTATCAAAATCATGGCCTTTGCCATAGAAGAGGTTAGACTGGCTAATTCGTCTGCCATGGTAAAAATAAAAATTCTTAATTTTTCTTCCTTAGAATGCAAAAGACTCTAATTATCAATTGTCACCTAGGTGCAATTTGAACGAATAAGCACAGAGCAATATCTATATTGCGTTTAATAACTGATACTTTATCGTTAAACTAATGCAATAGGTGGTCAAAGCGCACTGCGCACAGATGATCCACCTTTAATACTTCGCGATTCTCCGACTAAATTATGACAGTCCCTAAGACGCCTTGTCGGTTGATTTGAATCGCGGACAATTCTTAATCCCGATTCGAATATCCAGAACTACTGTTGATATCCCACCGCTGTCACCAGTTTGTTACGAGCCGAGGGTTACGCGAAGGTTTGGCGTGAGCCGAGGGCTAGAGGTTTAGGATGTGGACCGGCCAATGCTTGTTTCACCATCGGATAGCCACCTAGACAGGACGCACGTAGATTGTGCTTAAGGGGACAGTGGACCGGCCAATGCTTGTTTCACCATCGGATAGCCGCTGTCTTTTGGATAGAGTGGACCGGCCAATGCTTGTTTCACCATCGGATAGCCACTATAGGTTTGGTGGGATTAGTCAGGATCGACCGGTGCTTGTTTCACCACCGGGTAACCGACTATGGAATTAAGGTGTTGTGGGTTTTGACTCGACTCGACTCGAATGTATTTGATACACCCCGAGCGGCAGGGATGTATCGTCGCGGAATACCAACCTCTGGATTTTGAATAGGATAAAGAAATGCAACCTTTGATATAAAATAAAAGGTAGTGAACAATATATTCGAGATTTGTTTGGACTACAAATGTTCCGTGTGTATTGTCGCGGAAGCTACTTAAACCTCTCAGTTTTCACGCACCGAGAAATGCGGGGGTGTCCTAACCGCGTTCTTGTACCGTACGTACTTTTCTAAGTTTTTGACGATGCTTTGACGCTAACTTTCCTGTGTCGTGAACGAACGTCTACTGACTTTACAACGCGGATATCACCCAATTTTGAGGAGGACTTGGGTCCCTTATATACTCCCAAAATCGGTCCTACAGTGGTGGGGTTATGTGTGGTCCTTTGTTTAGTAAGTTATTACTAGGGGGTTTCGTTGAACTGTTATCCGAAACTCTTCGTGAAAGTTAAATCTCTAAATTGGTTCCATAGATCCAGATAGCGCGCTATCTGAGACCCTTCGTGGAATCAATGTCTCTAATCATTTCGACTCCTAAACAATCCGGAAGGGTCAAAAGGGTTATCACCCAAAAGGTGTCTAACCGTAACAAGGGATTCTCTCGTGTCGGCGACTTTATTCTCCTCCGTAGAAATGAAAGTAAATAGTATGACTGGTGGGGGTCGTTATTTTTCACAGCCGAGCATCCTAGGATCCGAGAGAGAGAGAGAGAGATATAGATAGAGCAGTCTCGGTGAATTGAGGCGGTTCGCTGCGATTCGTCAGAAATCGAAATTGAAATCGCTCCCCTCCCCCGGTCCCCCTACCCCTCGCCACTGTTCCGATTGGGTCCCCCGAGGATTATAATACGCGTTCGCGTATTGGTAATTGCGATCCGGCTGATTTGCCTGGCGGGCTTCGTTCGCCGGTTCGTTGGTTACGAATCAACTCCAATTACAGGAGTGAAAAAGTGTATCGGCGCGTACCCCCGAACATGTAGTATGTATTCCGCGATTTGCATTGACCGGCTGCCGGCCATAGTTGATTGTTGCCTATAATCGGGTCCGGTAACGGCGAATTTTTAATATGCTCGCGTGCCTCACGCCCCTTCTGTTCCCTGTTTACAGGACCACCGATCGACGGTCCGGTTTAATTAGATTTTTTCCCCGGGTCTTTTCGGTAAGTTACACGATCGGCCATTCGTGTAACGCGGCGCAACGGGGATCAACGGAAAATTGTGCTTTTCGAATCCGTTGGATATTACGTATTCTACTGTGAACAGTAATCGGGCCGCTTCGTTTAATGTTCGCCGATCAATATAATACATCGACCGGGAGCCGGGAATTTCGACTAATTTCGCGAGTGCGCGTTAACAAATTGCGTCGATACGATTTTTGAAATTGCGCGATTATTGGATCCCGTGGGTTGCGTGAATTTGCCGACAAACGTTCGGACGCGCTTCTACGTCATCTTTCTAGCGTGGAGTGTTCGGGGGACGACGAGGATCAAAAGCCGATTAAACGCGCAAGGTTTCCCGGCGTCCTCCGCGTGTCCCGCGTCCAGTTCGCGGCGGCAATTAAAAGAACTTTCTCTCCCGGATGGATTAGGAAAGTTCGTACGGCGGAAAGCGAAGAAGAGAAATGGCCGCGGGTGTAACGAAGTAAACATTTCCGATTCCGCGCGAGGAAGTACAACCCCGAACGGAGGTCGGTGCCACCAAGGGACCACGGTCGGAGGTCCTTAGCTGTCAAGAGCACCGTTTGTGGAAATTGTTTGGACGTCTCGACAGGTTTCGCCGTTCGTTTTTTTTTCTTCTTCTCCCAGGAGGGCCCCCCCTCCCCCGCGCAGGCGTCTGTTTTCCAAGGCAGCAGCGAAAACATCGGTCGCCGGGTAATCCAGGACCGCCGCGCCGCGTGCCACCCCTCGTTTTCCCTGCGACAATAATGTATCCCCGAAGGACAAGAATCAATGACTGATCGTCCCGTTGATCGAGACCAACGACTCACGGCTCTCGCGATCGACAAACGATGAAGATTGATCGCGACGCCTCTCGCCTCCGCTGTGCGGATATCACTGCGGCGATACGTCCGCCGCGATTATCGTTTTCGGGCATCGACCAATAATTCTTACGGCGTAATCTGCGCCCCGGTAATCCGCTTATCGTTCTTCCGCTCTCTCTCTCCCCCTACCCTCTCAACCCCCGCCGCCCTACGCTCACTGACTCGCGAACGTAACGCGATACGCAATTAAGATCGCTCCTGCAGGAAAATTCGTTGAATAAAGGGAACGATAGCGATCTCCGGTTTACTGGCTGATGACGACGCGACCCTTCCGTGTTATGGCAACTTCTGGATCGACGACCAGCCTTGAAATAACGTCCACGGTTGTTCGACCAGTATCTCGGGGGGATTTTTAGAAATTTTTTCCAGAAGAACTGTTGAACTTCTTGTATTAGCATTTTTCTTATTTTATAAGGTTTCTATACGGTACAAATTATACAGTATATGATTATGTTACAATATGACTTAGTGATCCATCGTATAATAAAATTATTTTAAATAAAGATTAATATAAAAATTATTAAAGAACTTTAATTGTTATGAATTATTTTGACATATGAACTGCTGTAAATTTGTCACCAATGACCTCGCTGTTAATGTGACCACATTAAAATAAAGAAATAAAGAAATAATAATAAATATGTTTAACTTATAATTAGTTTATATTAGTTTTGCTTTCGGAATTACGGATAATCGTATACGCGAGTATAACATCCAACGATCAGGCAGCCGCAGTAGGTAGAATAAACTTTCTCTTGGAATAGGAGAGAATCCTCGTCTGGCTGTTGCCCGGAGGTGTCACGGAACGGAACAGCGAAAGGACATTTCCGAACCGCGAGATACGCCAGCTGGTCGCGGTTAATTATCCCGCGAGCAGCGACGCTTCCTTCATTAAATTCATCCTCGCCTCCGAACGCCGTGAAATCAGTTGTTCAAAGAAACACACAGTACCCGCGTCGCGTGGCGCCGGTAATCCAATCCTCGCACTTAATTCCGTTCCAGCCACGCGGAAACATTTCCCGCGTGTTTCGCGAGAGCGAAAACGCCCGGAGGCCTCGCGTCCGCCGCGGTTTGCGGCCGCGCTTCTTGCTCGCCCGATCAAGGGATCCAGCACAAAGCGAACGCTAGTAATGCAACGATGCCCGAAACTCGATCGATCGGTCGACGAGGCAACAGCCACCGAGAACAAATCGATTAGAACCGAAATCGTCGACCGGTGAAGTGCGATTTCTGGCGATCCGGTATCGCGAAAAAACGCTCTTGCGCGGATTTTTCAGGGCGAACCGAACCTGACGAAATTCGAAACCGTATCTTTTTCCCTCGGAAACGTTTCAATCGTTTCTCTGTTTTAACACTTTATTGACCGCTAGACTATTAATCGGCTTTCCGATTGCCAACGCTTATCGACCGCTAGCTTATTTATCGGCTTTTATGAATTTTAGTTCCCAAGGTCCTTTATTATATAAAATAAATGCAAAATAAAGTATAAATATCAATAAAATTACACTCCTTTGAAACAAAAGGAACAAGCACAACACAATAAATAGCGAAAATTTAGCCGGTCGATAAAGTGTTAAATTGCACATACGCAATTTTGTCATAAACGCGCAAAATCCGCAATCTAGACACGAGAGTTAAACAATTCTTGAATTAATTCGCCTCGAGAAAATGAGAACGAATCCTATTAAGTCCCCGTTGCATTGCGTTTTGATAGCAAGATTTTCACGGAACGCGCGTAATCCGTGGAAAATTATAATCGAAGTAATTTCGTTTTTCAATGAAGCGAGGCTGGCGTTCGCGCGAATCTCTCCATTCGCCAGCGTACCACGCACATTAAAAATGAAATAGCAGAGCGTCGTCTGCTTTTATTAAAAAATTTCTCAGTAATGTGTTAAGCCGACGAGCACAAGCTCTCGCATATTTGCCGCATTCTTTCGCCGGCGTGTTTCTCAACTCGATCGGATAACGTCTCGGACGAGCGGAACGCATATACGAGTAATTATTTAATCAACCATACGTCCGGGGCGAAAGTTACGCGCGCGTTGCTCGCGCTAATATCATTTATTGCTCGTGAGAGAGCGAGAAAAAAAAGGAGGATACACGTTCCGCTCGTCTCCGCGCGACATGAGGGTGGGACGGCAGGAGCCCCGGCCAGGGAACTTTTTAATTACCGAGAGAGGCGGGCCGAGAGTGCACATTCTCACACTTTTAAGATTTCCGGATCGACCCGGGGAAGTTTCGCATGCGGGTCACGAGCGAGAAACGGGCGGGAAAAGCGCGAAGGGTCGACTGTAAATTCAAATTAGCCGGAGATTGTCCGCGAACGTGCGATCCGGTAATCTCGTTCGGCCGCGTTTACTCCCGTTTGATCCTGAGAAAATCGTAAAGACTTAAATGTAATTAGAAACCTATAAATGAGCGGCGGTTAGCCGCGCCGAATGAATATGCGATCACGACAAATCGGTTTAATTTTCGCGCGACCGCCATTCCGCAGGTGCAAGCTTATTCCCGGCTACCGTTCGGAAACAATGTGCCCCGATGTTCCTACGCTTAACTATCGCGCAACCGGAAACCATTCCCTCGTGTCGACCATTCCCGGGAAATTCGGTCGAGGAGCCAATGAACCCACTTGACTCGTGACAATTAGATAGAGGATATATTTTAAAAAATTGTCAGACTGATTTTCATACGTTCTGTGATAGCCGCGATGATGTTACACAAATTCAATTGAATCCAGTCGAGTAGAAAGCAATTAATTGCGTGAATTTCTTGAACAATTAAGATAATACGTTCGTTCGTAATCAGCGAAGAATATGTGTGAAATCAACGGATGAGGACTAACAAGCGGAGAAGTACTGACAATCCTCTTAAGTTTTATATTTTAACTAAAAAATTAAACATTTCTCCTAACTTGTAGAATAATTCCAGTCTACACATTATTTTTCTTCATTTCATGGATATGAAATTCATATCCAACCTCATACAATACTTAAATGTTTAAAAACATATTGAATAATGTAAACAATATTTCGAACAATAGTATAGCAATTTTTAGCAGTGACTCCGAGTCCACCGTTCGAACGCTAATGGTTAAATTAATAACCATTTATCCGGGACTACTCGTACGAGCAGCAACCCTTTCGCAGAAGCCTCCGCGTTTCCTATCCGCGATCCGCCGGTATAATCCGATCCGTGGATTTTTTCTCGTCTATGACAGACAAAGGCGCGGCATTCGTCATTAGCCGGGGATGAACTAATGAGAGAGGGTTGCGCGACGCTGCGACAAGTCCTAGGGTGGTTGAACCCAATCCGAAATCAAAGGAGGCCGCGCGGCGAGCTCCCAGCTGCGCCGCGGCGGGGACACGCGCGCCGAATTCCATGCAGCTACGAATTTTGCCCATCGAATGTATAATCAGAAGGCATAAGGTGCTTACGATGTTGGAAAGGGTGCAGCTGTAACGGTCCGCCCTGTAAGAGGATTTCGCGGGAAATTCAAGTTGTGTCACGAGGCGGTGTAGATGTAGTGGAGGGGTTGGGAGAGAGAAGATTTATAGCGAATATACAGTGGAATCTTGGCGGACGCGCACCGGAAGCTCCACCCTTCAGTTTCAAACCTCCGTATATCTGTCTAGCCTGGGACCGAGTTAATCCGCGGAGCGTTCGTCGTCGGAACCTGGTTTCGCCACCGAGGATCGAACTGTTTTATCGGTGCGGTAGACCTTGTACACTTTTCCGCGAACGATCTCGCTCGCGGATTCCGCGTGCACGCCAGACCGGAAAACCGCCCGCTCTTTGATCCCCGGTAATTTCATTGTCCTACGAACGAGCGAGTTGACTCGATACGTTCTCAACGTTGATTCGCTCAAAGCGGATTGCCGAGGTCTTTCTGCCGGGAGAAATGTTTCTTCGTGGGGCGAAGAATGCGCGCGGGTTGTAGTTCACTTTGTGTCGGTCAACGGAAAGGGCCGCGATAAACCCGCGTTCTTCCTCCTTGTTAGTTCATTTGGAGTACAGGATTACGCAAAAGTCAGCGTTGCGAATCTGTGGCGAACGTTTACGCTGATCATTCAACTCTATTAGAAAGTTTAATAAAACCGATGAAAATCGATGTGAATTGCTCGTCTCGGCGTCATCTTTCGACACGGTAAAGAACATTTACCAACAAAATAAACGTAACGCGTGCACTGAATCGGACTTAACGAACCGGTGTCGACCCAGTAACGATCAATTCGGTCGCGAAAAAACACCAGCTGACTAATTGAATGGGGGGAAAGTGGGGCGCCGCCGTTGGGAGCGTCGCTCGTTGCGACGGGGAAAAAATGGGTCGCGGGAGGGTGGGCGGAGAGCGAGCAACAACGGTTTCCTCGGAAGAGGAACGTGTGCCAGAACTACGGTCACTTAATTGCCACCTCGAGAAACTAATAAAAAGTGTCTGGGGCGAGGGTGCGAACCGGGGGGTGTCGATCGAGGGGCGCGTTTCCACGAAACAATGCAATGCTTTTTAGTCGTGGTCTCGGAACGCCGCCGGTTATCGGGGAAACATTTCGAGCAACAGGAACCGGCGACAACCCCCCCCGGCGAACTTTCGATATTGCACCTTTCACCCTTTATTACGCGGCGATCTTGTTTCGCGTGAACTAAAGTCGCGATTCTCGCTGGTTTTCGAGAAATCTGTTCCCGATAAGTCGATTGTATTTTTTTTTTACTGTCGCTTCGATTTTTATTTCGGCTTGGATCGAAGTGTTTTTGGGACCGAAATTGAAAAGAAAAGAAATCGCGCGAGCTACTTGTATTTTACTGCTGGCAAGATATTTTCAATTCAAGAGATTCCGGCTCGTCGGCTATTTTATAGTGCAGAAACTTCGCGGTGCCATAAATTAAAGATGATCTCTAAGCAACCTCGCCGGAGTTATGAATAAATTCATCGGCGAAGTAAGAAGTAATTTCTGGGAAAGGGGTTCTGCTTCATCCTTTCGTCGTATCTTCGGGAAATCTTGAAAAACCGTGAGGGAGGGCCAGGTCCGACGATAAAGGGGCCGCGGGGACCGTAAAAAGGCTGATTGAACGCGAAAATATTCCGCGGTATGCGGTAAGATGCCGACCTCGTTACACGTTGCAGGTATTTTCCAGCGATTATCGTTATCGTAGCTGTAAAGAATTCTGATAGGCACGATCGGGGGCCGATCGATCGGTCATGCAATCTTTCTGGCGCGCCGGCGGCCGCGAAATCGCTGCAGTCTTCCGTTCGCATTAAATCGTTTTACGTAAATTACCCTCGTAAATTTGGAGAACTCGCGAGCGACTTCTCGGTCGCGTAATACCGTGTAAACGGATACGCAACGGTGGTGTGCTCGGTACCTTGAACGACCCTTCTCAAACCACCCCTATTTCCCCTTTAAAACATCGTGTTTCGTTCAAAAATATACCGGTTGTTTCTCAGGCGAACGAAATATGTAGGCAGATGCATATTATGTATGTGCAGATTTATAGCATGTGCATACATGTCAGTCGAAGTAATTATTATTAGCAAAATCGATCGTTTCGCATTCGAATAACGCGCGGCGAGCAAAACATTTTTTAATTCATCGCATGTTTCGGCGATGCAGGAAATACTACCGAGGAAATAGTACGTGCTGCCGGTTGTACGATTGCCAAGGATCATTTGCATAGGATTACAATACAATTGATGGAATTGACATTCCGAGGAACTGATACGTTCGTTTTGGTTGTTGAAAGTTGATGCCGCCGGTGTATTTGTACATGCGTTCCTCGTGGCGGGCAAATTTACATTCAAATGAGAGCCCCGCAATAAATCATTAATGGATCGTAATACCTAGAGGACGTTGCGACAAATAAATCTTCTAGCCGAATATACCCGCGATCTTCCGAAGATGTCCGGCTAACCACGGTGTGATTTAATTTTTTACTTGAAATTCTGTAAAATTCACAGACTCGCATCGAGCTAAAATCTAGAAGAATTTTTAGCGGAACGATATCGGGAGTGTCCGCTAAAATAAATTTATTTTTCGAAGTGGACCGGCTCTCGACCTTTTCGGACGTTTCGCGCATCCGTGGATTTTCCGTCGGAAAAATAGAGGAGACCCCCGTGTGGAAGCACAACGAGCGTAAAATATTTGGAATACATCCAAGGGAGCCTGCCTGCGGTGCAACGGTAAGAAACGATGCACTTTGACCTTCCGGACTTCGCCGTGGCCGACGGAGAACGTCGAAAACGTCCGGCTCGGGGGTCGATTTTGCCTGTGGGACTATTTCGGCCGGGGTGTACGTATGTATGTATATGGGTCAGGACGACGTCCCCCGCGCGTTTCACAATGGGAACAACAACGGCATTGTCTAGGCAAGCGGTGATAAACGGCGCCGTGATAAAACCGGCCAAGCACGAAGCTGATGGGTTTCGGTGGCTTGAGGGATGACCGTCCCGTTGTTTCGACAAAACCACCGCCACCATCCCCCATCACCCTCCCCCCTGCTACAGAACCTGTCGCGCGCCGCGCGCCTGCATTTTTCCACTTTATCAAGCCACCGCTGATCTGCACCCTCGCGTCCACTAAATATCTTTTATTTTCTATTTTGACAACGGCTGCATTCACTTTTGCGCGAACGGACGGACCCGCGAAATGTTTACCGGTAAACAGCACCGTGTACAATTACGACACTGCTGGGTGCCGTGCCATTTTTTTTTCTTTATCCTAACCGAAGAAACGGTGGAAAATGATCGATTTTTTAACACTACCTGTCAAGCGCCCATTTTCAGATTTATGTATATCACAATTATTGAATTCATAAAGCTGGATATGATTATGCACGTAATTAAAATCGCATAAAATCCGAATAAATTCGATTGTGTCGTAATTACATGGCAAAATGTATTGTATAGCCATTTTTAATGCTCGGTAGGTTCAGTGCTAAAAGCTGTAAAGTTTCTGTGATAAAGATACAACAAAAAATAGCATTTTCTGGTGCAACTAAACAGCGCGGGTTCTCTTAAGGAAACAGATAATAGGAATACAATAAGGATCAAGATAACGAGAAAAATCATCGGCACGTACATATAAGGTTGCGTCACCGGCTCGTCAAAACACCGCGGAAAGAAAGAATGGCGCCCGATGACATCAATTCTGCCCCGTCTCGTCTGAATAAAATTACGATCCGCGAAGACGTCGTTGTCGTCGTCGTCGGGCGTCGCGTCTCCAGCGCGAAATGATCCGCCGTGGTGATTCACCGTGGCTCCGTTGCCCCCACTCCTTCACTCTCAGGTTTCCCTTATTTGCCAGACGACCGCGGGAACTGATTCGAGGATGTAAATAATTTATTCGCGAGACCGAGCCAGAGGACGTCGTTCGTCTTGTAAACAACAGGCGATCCTTTATTCCGGCCTGGTCATAATCTCCACGCATTGTCCGGGACTTGGGGGATCGTATTTTACTCGGAGGGGGAGGTGAATAAAACCTCGCGTTACTTTATCGTCCGTAATCGTTCATATTCGCCGGTGCTTCTGGGACCTCGTTTTTATTTTCCACTTATCGTCCTCCTTCCCGCGTCCGGATTAAATTGCCGCGGAAATGGCGGCGCCGCTGGCGTCTACCGCCGTGATATTGAAAAATTTTCATTTACCAACCCGCCCACTCCCCTCCCAGCCCCCACTACTTCGCAGAATTTGCATTATTTTGCGATACCTCGTCCGCTTAATTAATCGTTCGACCCCGCGCGTCTCCACCCCCCGCCCCCTCTTGATGTCCCTAATTTTTCCAGCGTAACGAACACGCCGAGAACGCAATTTTACGCCGACACCGCTGACTTGTAATTACTTTAGAAATTTCTTCGATGCCCAAGCGAGACTTTTATGCGGACCCCGCTGAAATCTGAACGCGATATTTTTTAAATTATTATTCTCGACGACTATTTCGATGAATTTTTCAGCTCGACCGACACGATGAGCGCAGCTCGAGCGGAAGATTTCCCGCATTTATGGTATATCGCGTTGTTTTAGAGCTCTTAAGGGAAAGCACCTATAGGGAGCAACCATAAAAAGGGTGTTATGTTCGCGTACTTTCTTTTATGTGCAAGATTGCGTTTTATCGGGTAGTTGTCATTATTAGATCGAGGATTATCGCACGAATTTATGGCGTTTGGTTTCACAAATACACGAGAATGTTACGGATGATTGGATAAAACAGAAATCGGTGATCTTTGGAGAATTTATATTCAGTCAGTGGAATTTTTATGCATTTCTCTTTGTCGCTGTTTAAATTAAATATCACAGAATTGATCGATCCTCTTCGAACCTACAAAATGGATATTAATTCCAGGGCCTCCATATTTGTCTCCAAAGTCGTGACTCGAGAACAGCAACGCGAGTCTTCGACAATATTCGCGTGGAAATAACCCTAACTCGCGAGCAAGCCCTAAAAATGCATAGATTCCGGGTCGTTTGTGGGGGCTGTAGTACACATACTTTCACATTTTCCCGTCGCCCGCCAATATCCCTTGATCACAGGGTACGCGGGTGTCGACCGCGTCCATTTACCGGCGCAAAAGGCCGTCTAAACGCGATATATGGTAGCAGCGAGGGGAGGCACGGCGTCGGCACGGCAGCCTAAGATCGTTTGCGTCTTATCGATTCGTTTACCTTTTGGTCCTCGGGCCGGGCCGGGTCGGGCCGGGTTCTCGCGCGTTATAAGAACCGTTCAAAGGCGTGGCGCGATTGTTGTGCATAAATTTATCGTTGCCCCGGCGCGGAGAGCAGTTGAAAAGAATTCTCGTTCGCGCCGGGCGAAAGATGGAGTTTCGAAAGTTTCGCCTAAGAAGCTTTTAATCACCTTGTTGAGACTTTGCGCAGAAGGAACGAGGGACGAGAAAAAAAAAAGAAGAGAAAAAAGAGCGTTAACGAAAGAATGATGCTGAGGTGGGTGGCGTAGGTACCCCCCTGGCGCCTCGTCATATTGCGTCTCCTCTTCGGGCGTGTTAAACAATTTCACAAAGGAACGTGATCACGGAATTCCGGGAGGAGGAGGCGGGATTTATGAGTTGCGTTACGGACGTGAAACAACGGATCCAGCACCGCTCAACAATATATATTTCTTACTCTTCCTCCTCCTCCTCCCCACCTCTCCGATACTGCATTTTCAATTAACACCCATGAACAACGCGCTTTGTCCGTCGACACAAAAACAACGCGCGTGCGCCCCTAGACGCCTAATAACTTCATCAAATTAATTTCCACTCGGAACTCCGTTAGGCGGCGGCGACTGCGCAACCCTTTATGCCCGGGCCCTGAACCGTGGAGGCGAGAATTAAACAGGAATACCCATTAAAATTGTGGCATTCGTCTGTCGGATGTACACTACTGTGCAAAAGAAAGAAGCACCCGGTATAATTATTAGATATAATGACACCCTCTTAATATCGCACTTAGCTCAGCATGATATAATTATTTAATCTCTTGATTATTGGTTTTACTATTGTTGGAAAATGCAATTTCACGATGTTGACTCGATATGTTTATTTTCGGAACTTACTGCTCAACTGGGAGCTAGGAAGAGACTGCTTGTATTCCTAACGTTACCGAAAAAACGAAGAACATAATTTGACTCCCCACCCTCGTGCACGTTTCCCAAGAAGGGGAAAATTCACGAGGGTAACGGGGCACGAGTTGACCTTGTAACGAAATTTCGACGAGGCCCCACACCCTCACCGCACCATGTGCACCATCGGGTAGCGGGTCCTAAGCGTATTCGCGGGATTCTCGTACCGACGACTTGGGCCTTTTAGAAACTCGGGGTTTTATGACTCTTCGCGCGGCTATTGAGACTGTTGTTAATAAAAAACCTAACGGCAACCCTAGCAGATGTCTTAATAACCCTGCAGGATAGTTTCCTAAAAAATAATTAAAAATAATAAAAAATAATTGTCCAAATTTAGAAATCAATTTTCGCTTGACCACACTTAGGGCTTTCCACCTTATGTACCTGCCTGCGTGAACCAGTCCTACGTGTATAAGAAATTGAAATTTGATCTTGGTCCGAAAGCTCGCCCGTCCGCCATTGTGCTTCGGATGCACCCCGGAAAATGAGGTAGAAACACAGGCACGGGGATGAAACCGGTCGCAGCGCCGCGCCGCGTAGCGCCGCAGCGGCTCTTCCCTGGCAGCCGCACGCGGAAATTAGACCGCGAAGTTCTACATAGTTTACGACGTTGACGTGACCATTTTGTTTACACGAGTCGTGAGATAACGCGACAGAGGTACGTGCGACGAGGGCGGCCGACGACCCGCCCGCCACTCTGTCGAAGAAATTCTGTATCGAGCCTGCCGCAACAGCCACCCGCGTCGAATCGAATCTTCGTTACGGATATTGGTAAACGATTTTCGGGGCTTGATACAACACGGCCGTATCTCGAGGAAATAACCGGCAAAGATAATTTCGGGGGTATCGTCTCCTCTATTAGATCGGCTGGATTTCGGGAGCCCCTCCCGCGCCACCTCTGTCGTTCCGCTCTTCGTGTCTTTTGGTTAACTCTGTCCGAAGTTTACAGTGGTCGAAATTTTCGCAGTTCCGCTAAAAATTTCCGTTTTTCATCGTTATCAACTGAGTTTTTCATTGTAATCGACTGATTACGCGTGATTGCTTCTTCGATTACAATTGATTTCTCGATTGTTATTTCTGATTATTGTGTATAGCTTCGGTTATTACAGTGATATTTGATATTTCATCGAGAATTCCAGCGAAATTACCATAATTCTAGCTGATAGTATTCCTCTATCTTTAACAGTGCAAGTACTGTGCAAGTGTAAAAATATGCTTACTCGATTTACTTTTATTTTTATAAATATATAATAAATAATAATAAAAAATATAAATATATGCAAAGAGAATATAATCTGCTAGACGTCTCGTCGATCATTAAATGAATCGACATCGAGGAGAGGAATCGACAGATAGAGAGAGATAGGAGAATTATAAGAAAGAGCACGTGTTGGGAGAGGGTTTACATGAGGATAAGTAAGAGTTATAAACAAGATAGGTGAATAAAGCAGAGTGGTGAAAGAGAGACGAATAATTAACTCTAATTGTCGTTTCTCTTATTTACAGGTAACTTGTAAATGTTGTGTATATACTGTAAATAGTAGTATCGGTTGTAATATACATGTAAATCTCTTATTTACAGAGAAAGAAATTTAGTTTATTTATTCGGACCATCCCAACCCCCTATAGAAAAAGACATTCTATATATAAAAAAAAGTAAATGTTATATTGTTAACAAGTAAGTACGGAACCATGGAAATTTCGACCACTGTACGCTTCATTAAATGTCGCTGATTTCTCGAGAGTCCCGGACATTTTCAAATACTTTTCGGATCCACTGTATCGCAATGTCCCCGAAAATTTAGAATCGGATTGAATGAGCGAGACAAAGCTTGCGTACACAATCGGGTGAATACGGTTGCCCCTAAAAATGTGTGCGGAATAGTCCGCAAAATGGACAAAAAAAAAACTGGTACAGGGTCGCGTCGTCGAACGCGCTATTTTCACCGGTGAAACCGAGAAGTCGTTTTCGATCGGCGATTAGTTTTTCGATTGTAACCGATCCGTTTATTAATAATTCGTCGGCGGACAGCGTTTTCGGTGTGACCGGCGCGGCGCGGCGGTGGGCGATAGAAATGTGGCCGGCACGGTGCACGCGCGACGTAATTCGGATTAACTCGTACACGTGACGCGCGATTTGCGTGTAGATACGCGGAGTAGACACGTTGCGGAACCGGAGGCCGCCGATGCGACGTAACGTCGAAATTGGCGATACTGAAAAATCAAATAACGCGCAGTGCGCCGCGCCGTGTCACGTTCGTTCTGTACTGCGGCGCGGCGTTACAAATTAACCGCCGCGCATATTTTCCGCGACTCTGTGCGTTAAGCGGATCGCGATAATAGCATCGACCCGGAATAATTTATTATAGGGAACAACCCCCGGCCGCTCTGGACCCGCGGCCGTTGGTTTTCGAACCGGCGCGGAAAACACGCCGGGTACACGATGCCCGCACACCCGATAACGAGCCTCGTCGCACTCGCTACCGAAGTTCGTTTCTTTTGCGGTCGCGCTGCGCTAAACGCTCTGTCCCGTTTGTCCAACGCTAAAAAAGCCGTATTTTTCGCGCGGCTCCCGCTCGAGGGAATACGCCGAATGCCTGCACCGGTCAACTAAACAGTCCCGCGTGAATTAAGCGCGATAAATGTTATATCTGCAGTTCCCTGTTTCCGTAACACTAAACCTTTTGGTTTTGTATTTATCACTTTGCAATTATTGAAATTGTCAAGTTACTCATCGTGGACATTGATTCGATAAACAGTTTTATCCGGGCGCGTATTGAAATAAAAATTGCACGAGTCTTGTCATTTTTCCAAACGAAAACATTTGAATCGTTTTCAAGTTCTAGTACGACCGTGCTTGCTGCGACGAAACGCGACGGAATTAATCATTTTAGTGGACTCTCGCAATGAATTATGCTGCGCATCACGGTTCACGGGAGGAATGTAGGAGTCTCCGCTCTCGGAGGACTGGGAATGGTTTTTATATACGCAGCTGTGCGCATATGCTTAGTTTCTTCGTCGTTGTTACTCGTGGTTGAACGATGGCGGGGCGCGCCTATGGCGTGACTGTCGGCAACGTGTGGAATTTGTGCTAATTTTCCGATCGGTCAACGCCCACGATAATTCAAGTGCGTGATCATTAACGCCCCTTTTCGAGCCACGCCTTTATTTGCGGGAGAAATTAAATCGACACACGACGAACGTTCAGCGCTCGCGTTACTTGAGTTCACACGTCGCGCGAAGACTAGCAGACTGTGTCCTAATTATCGTTTGAACTTTTGCGGAAAATAATTCCTGGAATGCGAAAAATTAATTCAACTATCAATTCGACTAATCAGTCGACTAGTCCGTAGCGTATTTTCAAGATATTATGTATTTATTTGTTTTAAGATGCGTTTGTACCGAAAAAATAACAACGACATTTTCGTTTCATCGCTTCCAAAAGTGTTTCCTGTCCTCGAGATTCAAATCGCGTCAATAAAAAAAGAAAGAAGAATTTCCTTAGCGGAACACATTCATGGAAGGAGAGAAATTTACGCGGGCCTACGTATATACGCGATCCGAAAGCCCGAAACCTCCCGATATTAATTAAATATGCAGCAGGAGATATCCGAAGCCCATCAGGACCGACGCGAACGATCGAAGATACCCGGGGGTCGTGCAGCGAATCGATTTCCCAGGATGAAATAAACGTCCAGGAAGCGGCGGGAATGATTGCCGAGTGTAGCCGAATGAATGTCCGGGTGGCAGTTAGTTTGTTACGACGAAAGTTATTTCAATTCCCGCGATTCGTTTTTGGCAGTAGTCGCGCGGGTCTCGTCTCGTTCCTCGCGTCGCGAGGATACAAAGGATCCTGACCGCGGAGCACACGCGAAAGATTTCGCCTTGGTTCGCCGTCGCGCCGATAAATTTCCGCCATTATTCCGCGTCAGAAGCATCCTCAAATTTCTTTGGTTCCCGGACACCGAGCAATCCGTAGGAGCCCGGAGGCGAATGTCCACCGGTCTGATTCGTATCCGACGAGCAATTAATCAACCAAAGCCTAATCGATACTCGAAGGGACTGTGTGGGGGAGAGGAGATAGGCAGCAGAGGTGAGCAGCGAGAGAACAAAATTGAATGGGCTCTCTAAAACGATTTGTGGAGATGCGGGCAATGGGGTTCGTCGTGTTCCAACAAAATCGCATTATCCCTGATAATAAAGCAAACCCGCTGGTTGCGGGGAAGGGGACGAGGACCGCCATCCTTCTTTCTCCGGGCGATTGTCGCGAATTCCGTGCCCCTTAAAACCAGCCTCTTCCCTCGAAAGGTCGTTGCTTGATTCGATTCGAGGAAGCACGGCCGTTTAGGTATTGTGGCCGGTCAAAGAAAGGAAAACAGACTTCTCTTCGGTTCACTGTATTTATTTCCTTCCGGAGTCCTGTGCTCGTTGAAGATAATTATTGTTGTGAGATGACAAGGCAGCGGTGTCGTCATGAGGGGAGAGGGAGCAGGAATTGAGTGGAAAAGTTCCCTTCCCCCTCTCTGTACCTGTGCCGAACGCATGCACGATTGTGGCGTCACGTGACCGGGCTAAGACGAAAGCGTAGGGAATATCGTTGCAGATGGGGAAGGTACCGTGGTGAGATGAATCTCTGGCAGGAATGCGGTGACGTCGGCAAGAATGCGCGGCCTATTGGTTAGTTGTTTGGCTAGAGCGTTCTATTGGCTCAAACGGTCACACATACTAATGTGTGCAGCTAACGATAAACCCCTCTTGCCCCTGTGCCGCCCCGGGAATCGTCTTGTCATCCCACCACAGTACTTACTTTTCTTTTAATTTTAAGCATTTAAACCCCTCTGGGTTTATTTCGCTTTACAGGAGTAATATAGAATACAGTAGTAGTACAGTAAGAATACAATATGTATAATACAAGTAAGTATAATGACAAGGTCCGTCAGCATTAAATATGTAGATTACAATTTTTGAAAAAGGAATGGACACTAATACAAGCTTTAACATTTGCTATGAGTGCGTCTATATTAAGGGGTAGTTGAAGGCCCATACTAAGTTGGGAATTTGTTTGCTGATTGTATTTACAGTGGCTATCATTGATAATACCTACCCGCGAAAAATCGGAACAATTGATATTGTCTTGCAGTTAATTGGGGAAACTACTTGCTGGGCTAGGTCTCTGTTGCGGTGAAAAGTTGTTGTATAAGTCGACGAGAAAGAATAATGTTTTTTTCTTTGGCAAAATTCAGCGAATACAATCACCGCGAACGAAGAAATAAAAAGGTTCCGAACGATCACGGAAGAAGGAAAGAAATGTGTTCGCAGTACACGTTGCTTCCATCGTTGTCCGGAGACGCAGAAGGAAAGTTCAGTGCAGGTGTCCCGCCGTGGTAATTACACGGAGGATCAAGACAAATTGGAAGTAATCTTAATCCGTCGACTCGTTCCAACAGGCGTGTGTCCCTCTATCTCTCTTCGGTAAATAAACTGATTTCCAACGGCCCACGAAGATACCAGCCGTACACCTTCGGTACCACGGCAATTTCCGGGCCGTATACACCGGCAAGATTTACTCTGACACATCGCAATGTTTGTCGATAGACAACGTCGGATATACAGCGCCTCTCTTCTAGGCGAGTGCTCGTCTATGCGCCACCAGGAAACGTCGATACGACGCCGACAACGACGCGCCCGGCGACGATGCCTGTGCGACGACGATCCAACGGAAACGCAAGTCCCGCGATAAATCACTACGTTTTACGTCGCGTAGCGTCGCGTCGTCTGATTCTCGATCCACTTTCCAGACACCACCGACGAGATGCTATTAAAGACTGTCAGTCCTTGGGGTATTCTGCGACATAGGCAAGTGGGTTCAACGGGTTCAAGACTGGTCAGTCGGTGGTTAGTCGGTTGTCACTGGTCAGTCAGTGGTCAGTCAGTGGTCATCCCAATCTTGGACCTCCTGGTCCCGGAGTCCGACCGCTTCCGCCGGAGTCCCCGGCCCGTCTGACTGACTGACTGAAAGTGCTCGTCGAGTTCAGGCGCACCTGCGCAGTGATGTAAAACTCTCCCCACTCCACTAATTTTGGTTGATTTCGATCGACGTGATAGTAATTATTGATAAATTTATTATTTCTGGCTGTTTAATGTTTATAACAATTCCTTTTGCCAACGATGGCGACAAGCACTCCCTTGACATCTTGCCATCCAATTGTTTATAGTAAAATTTTGATCTAACTCTTGATCTTTGTTTTTCAACATATTTCTGTTTATTACATCTATTGGTAATAGCGTCGACAACTTCGTCCAATTAATCTCTCCTTTTCTTTGTTTCAGGTAACGAAATACTTCAACCCTTAACTGCAAGAATTAATTCGTCACCGGTAATTAATCTCAATCTACGTAAAGCGTTACAATGTACAGTCGCGATTACTCGGGGAATTTTTATGAAAATTATTTTCTCCTTTCCTACGTTAGAGAAGTACTTCGTAATGCCAGTTCCTGATGCAATTAACGGGATTTAGCCAGTTCAGCGTCGTCGTTAAACCATTCTGTATAGCAGAACCGGTTCCGCGATGTCTGTGAAAATCATCCTACGTTTCTAACGTGTCACGCGTAGATGAAGATTACATGGACATGGAACGCTTAGGTCACGCAGCGGAGTTCACGGTGGCATAGAAACTGCCGCGTAATATAATTAACGACGCGGAATCGGGCCACCGATGTAACTGCTTTAACCCATTTAACTGGGTACAGGTTGCGATGCTAATCGTTGACAAACCGGCGAACAGCCGTTTATAAAGGGAGGTCGCGGCGGAACTCTTTAAGATCTGCCGCAATACGACACATTGCTCTTGCAAGTAATTGCTCTATTATACCATTGCGTAACGTGATTCGAGTCGCGGAAAATGAAATACTCTCCTACGCTGAATTGACTGGATCTAGAATATTGCGGTTTTACGAAATACTCGGGAATCTGGAAAACACGTTTCTCAGGTACTCGTGTTCGTAGAAAGGGTAGAGTCTTATTTTTCGAACTAGTCTTTGTCGAAAGATTTTCACACGGTCGCACGAATTATGTGACGTAGTTCTTTAACAGTGAATTTTTATGGCGCAATGTATTGCGAGGACTTACTGTGAAAGTAACCTGTTGCTTTAAAAAAATGACAAGATTTAATTTATTTAACAGTGTTGTAACAAAGATATTTATTCTAAAGATATCTCTTTAGCTTCAGTAATTGTAAAATAAAAAACCTAGAACCGGTCATTTGACCAAGATTTAGCGTTAATCCTACAAGTGCCAATGGTCGAAAGTTTCGACAGTAAGAATTTCTAGTGCCGAGGTCGGAAAAATCGACTGACTCACAAACGTTCTTAAAAACCGACTCCAGGTGACTATTTGGAAAATAAAATACTTGGCACTTACAGGGTCAATACGATTAGTCAGCGTGCAAAGGTGACTGGATCTTGAGCGTCTAGATAAAAATTTCAACAGAGCATTGAAAATCTGTTAAATTAATTTGATTTTCGCGAAAGCATCTCGAACGCTGGCAGCATCGATTTCCGTGCAGCGATCGTCCGTGCCGAGCGGAACACGGTCACGCGTAGGGACTTTAATTTAATTTCCGGAGCAGGAAACGCTTAAGGAGCACAGGTGCTCTAGGTGCTATCCGTGTCACCTAACACAATAAGAAAGGCCTCTCGCGCGGCTGCTAACGAGAAGCGGCACGTACGGCGCGTGTAAAGGCTGCGAGCGGAGGGTGGTAACGCGCGCGTCAAAATTCGGCAAAGAAATTTCACGCGGGGTTGGTTCTCGTTAGCGTGCGTCGACTCTTAGTCGGAGTTTATCAGATCGACGCGCGACGGGGCACCGAACGTGTGCCGCCCCGGTGGGGCGTATTTGCCCGCGATGCATTCTCGAGCCTGGAGTTCGCGCGCGAAATTAGGGAAGTTAATTGAAATCGTTCCACCCCGCCGGCACGACGTTGCACGGCGTCGTCGTTTAATAATAAATCGCGAGTCGGCGGGGAATTGCGCCTTGACGCAACAATGGTAACGGGCCAATTAAGTGTACCAATCCCGAGTTACCTGATTATCGGCGAACGGTTCAGCGAATTCTCGACATCTTTCCGCCATCGGTTTTTCGCCGATCCCACCCGCGCGCTCAACAAGATCTGCTTGCCGAGTCTCGATCTACAACTTGATCGATCTCCTCTTATTTCATTCTTCAGCATCGGCTATGACTGTAGACAAAAAGAATTATACACTTCATATTATTATAGTATATACTTTCTATAAATTAAAAATTGATATGTGAGGGACGATCCTTTATCTCGTAATTTCACTAAAATTACACTGAAAAGAACGTACTTTTTTCATTTATTGAATTTTTTAAATTCCTAAAAAGCATAAAAAAATCTCAATCCTGAAGAAATGTCGACAGGAAAAATTATATTTTGCTGGGGGGAGAAGGGCCGCAAATTTGTAGTTCTGCCACACTGTAATGATCGTTCCGGAAATGACAGCAACGAATTCGCGAGAGCAGAGCAGATATTCTAATTGAGAGGCGAAATGACCGAGCGAGATTAATTTCGTCGAGCCGACGCGAACGGGCCGGGTGGAGAAGCGTCGATAAATTCGAGTGGGAATCGAATCGACGACAACGCTCGTCGGAAAGCAGCCGATCTTAATTAAAGTGTAAAAAAAAGCAAGCCGCTCGGTTGCCGTTCGGTTTCCGCCGCGCCGCCGCGACGGCAAATATTTTCGCTGACGAGGTAGTCGCGGATAATGCCGTGGTTGGGCGGGGAGAGATCGCGGGGCGGAGAGCCAAAAGCTCTCGGCCATTCTCTTAACTATTATTGACACTGCGGGAAACGTCGATACAAATCCGCAAAACATTTCCGCGGTGCCGCAGGGGGCCGCTTCAGAGATTTCAGCCGCGACTGCATCAATTTCGCATCGGCGTTGTACAAATACTTACTTTGAAGACTTATCGCCGTTCCAATTAACACGGCGGCAACCGGCGCGGCGCGGCTCGGCGCTCGCTCAGAAACATGTTCCCGCGTCGTTGAAGATCTGGGAATGAAGTTCCAGTAATTAACGGCTTAGAGCTTCGCGTTCGAGCAGTTTAAATTGAGAACTAATTTCGTCGAACTGTGGCTAAAATTGTATATTCGGCGAACCGCATTGCTGGTAAATATGGAGCCCCGATGAGTAAATTCTCGCCGGGATAAAAATTGCACGGAAATAATTAACGCGGCGAACGGCGATGAGAATGACCAATCTCTGTACAAGCATTTTTGTATGTTGACTTAATTCCGGCGTTTAATATGTACGTGCTCGTTACAAGTTAATTTTATGCATGTTATTCGTGGTCGTAATTATTCATAATATTTCGGGATCTATGAACCATTGTTCAATTTTCGTCGATGTTACACGCAGGAAAATATTGTTTGATCAAATTTTAATGCTCGAATATTGATTGTAAAAGTAATATTGTTACGTGGCGGAGCGAGGGTGTTGCTTAATACCGCGTGTTTCGCGCTTATTTTGTATAAATTACATTAGAATGCAGCGTGACCTTAAGACAGCAAATTAACACGTTAAATAGCTATCAATCTCTTGGCTAAAATGACGATTAAAGACGAATATCTTCTGCTGTTTGATTAGAACCATAAACAAAAATAACAAATAACCAATTGCGGGGGTTAATCAACGGCTCATTCATAGACGATAGGTTTGGCGAACGACCGACCAACGCCGAAATTACTTTCATCGATAAAAGCATTTTCCCGGGGCGGAGATAATATTTGCGCGGAACTAATAAACGCGAGGAACGGCGACGAGTCTCGGGTGAAATCAGATTGCGGCGCTGGCTTCGATGTAAACCGCGACGTACACACGCTCCGCGCAGCCCCGCTTCCATCGAATATACAACGCAGCACTCCCCGCGCCGTCCTCGTGTCCGGTGTACCTAATACTTTAACCCAGTTCCGACCCCTGGATCCAGACCAGCCACGGTTCATCGTTGCTCGAATGCTGCTAATACCAGTAACTCGGTTTAATCCCGTCAGTTCGCGAACCACTGGCCGCCAGCTTACGGCTCGAAGCATTCGTTCTGCCAAAAAAATCTCCGTAACAAATCGAACAAAAACATCGCTCGCTAATTTCTGTCGAATAATCGCTCGTAAACCGTGAGATACAATTATCGTAGCGCGCACGGGGTCAACGTTCAGACGATCCCTCGTGTCGCACGGTGTTTCCGCTATCTTCTTCGAAATGCATCGGGGTTTCTCGGCTCGGCGAAAGTTATCGAGCGTACAGATAGAAGCTCCCCGGTGATGTAATATTATTAATTCGTCGGCGGAGTATAGTTGTAATTATAGCCGCGTGGATTTATCGCCAGGGACGGGCCAGAGACTGGGGCGCGCGCGGGCATGCGAGATAGAATGTAATTTCGAAATGGAGCACTAATTCTGGAATGGAATGTTACGTGTGGAATGAGACCGTCGTCCCCTTCCGTCCACCCTCGTGGCGGCAATTATAAATGGATTCTTCAGGTGTTCTCCCGGCTAACCGGCTTTTTTTCGCCCGACTCGCGATTATTTATTATTTCCGCGGGACCGGAGGGAGTTGGTGCGCGTCTGTGTGTGGGTTCCGATGGTTAATCGCGTGGAACTAATCACCGGAAATGCCCCCCACCCTTCTCGAAAAAATACTCTTGTTTACGACGCGACCCTTCAGAGACATCGTTTTTAATCGCCCTCGAGGACCAAGGACACGCGCGCATTGGAATCTAATAAATTACGTCTTCCGGGGATTGCACGTCGGTTCGACGGTAGACGAGGGCCTTTCTCTTTGATGTGACGCTTAGCGATCGACGGGGACTGCACGTTACACACCGATTAAACGTTCGCGATGCACGTGCGAATCGGTAAAGGGTCTCCGGAGCTAATTGAGAGATCCCGAAGTCCGCAGCAGACAGACTAATCCGCGTTTATGAAACTTTTCCGTCTGTTTCTGCTACCCTCTTCTCCACTTGTTTCTAGGCGAGAATCCTCTCGGCGAAGGCCAAAGAGAATTTCACGCTGGAATCCCTGAATCTCCGAATTTTACCATCATCGAGATTCTTCGGGAAAGTCTGATTGCGTTCGCGACCGAACTCACGTCGCAACTCGAATATTCGAACGTTGACGCTAAAGCTACCGTGATTTACAAGTAGCCGACAGAGTTTTCCGTGTAAATAAACAACGAGATTAAATTGATTCGAACTTTTGCTCTACTAAATATATTTATTTAATCGTTCACCACGAAAGCATCCTTATAGTCTCAATAATCTGGCAGTCTTGACAAAGCGATAACTTTTTTAATATCGGACCACACGACTTGGATTTTTTTTTTTGAGAAGTTAGAACAATTGGTCTGTTACGTGCCGTGAAAAGAGTTTTAGAAAAAAGTGCAATCAACCGGAACTGCTGAGAAAATTTCCCTACGATTCCGACCAATTGCAATATTTTCAAAAATTTCTTTTCACATCACGCAGTAAACTAATTGCTCTAGCTTCTCGAAGAAATCCAAATCGTATGGTCGGCTATCAAGAAAGTTATCGTTTTTTTAAACAGCGAATATTAATATTATAATATATATATAATATATAATATATCCGAATATTAAGTCACTGTATCCGGTGGTGGGTTTAGTGTTAGGAATAATCACCTGGAATTTTCGAGAGGTTCGAGATCGGCAATTTTCGAAAACGAGCCGCGAACAAAAAATTACTGCAGCCCGACCTAGGAGAGACCGGGAATTCCATTAAACTGCAGTCCGGCGAGCCGATGAAGCGTTCGGTTCCGCGGGAACTGATCAGCGAGCGGGACACGTCGCGGCAAGAACTTCCCCGGACGGCTTAATGAAGTGTCAAAACTGAATCCTTCAGGAATTATCCTAACGATCGAGTGTCTCCGCGTCTCGTCGCGTCGGACCGAAGCGCCTCGAGGGTAATTCGAATTCCGTAAGTGGTTTGCCGGCCGATTTTTTGGTCGTGGTCGTGCCCGGAGGCACGTTCACGTTCTCTCGGTCTTAACTCATCTTCCCTGTTCCCGGCATCGAGCCTCAGCTCTGGCTGTCACTCGAACGGCTCCCAAGGGAGAGATCGTTGCCACCTCATTCAAACCGCGGTGCGGTGTGGTGCCCGAGATCTTCCTATTTACATACGCCATCTTTTCAACCCCCTCGCCTGCCGTGCCCCTCTCGCACTCCATCGTTCTCTCGACTATCGAGATATTCCTCCTGAGCGACGTCATCGAGAGACCATTATGTTTGCCGATTTGGTTCACTGATAAGGGAATGGAGACTTCGCCGGCGACGGAGGGGGTGTGGGAATGACGACACAGGGGTTCATTGCACGGCCGATCTAACGAGCTCGATACGGACGCCTCTCCTATTCATAAATATTACGGTCAGAGGTGCTCTCCCCAGTCGATTCTCGACTCGACGTCAGAATTATCCGTGATCAAAATAAAAATATTTCTACTTGGACGTCCTCGAAGAATCAAATTGTTTTTTTACAGTTCGAGTATAAGGCGTATGTAAAATATACAGGGTGTCCCAAAACTCCTCCAACTACCTGAAATGGGAGGTTTCTCAGGTGATTCTAAGCGACATTTTGCAAAAATGGCCTCCGCGGCTTCGTTCGGGAGTTATTAACAGCCATAGTGAACCGATTCTGATTCTGTAGCTAGAACACCCTGTATATTCTGAACGACGAAAAATAATAAAAAATGCTGAGGATGTATTCCCCAGAAGAAGCAGAAGAGTATTGAAATTTTATTGCCGATCGATTCACGAAGAGTCTACCCTTCATTGTTTTTTTTTCTTCTTTTTTACGTTCAGAATCGACTCCGTGGGTGTTCGTGAACGTTTACGGTAGTTTTTTTTTTACGTAAGAATCCCGGGACCTTTTGCCGAAAGTTTCTTCGTTCGCGGAATTCGGAATTCTTGAACTGGACGAGAGGAGGGCATTCTGGTAGTTCCGAAGTTACGGCGTCGAAGTTTCTGACAAATGGACGAACCTGGGTGGAGAATTTTTTTCCATTTAAGCGAGCGACGCGTGTGTACCGGGCGAATATGAGAAATTTTTAGCGCCGCTGGAAACACAGGAACTTCGCGCGAAATTTCTCGGAAGTGGCTTAATTGGACTTGGGTTACGCGAAGCTCGAATTCAGTAAAAACGTGACGACGTCGATCTTAGCTTAATTTTTATTCATGAGAATTAGGCTGAAAAGAGGCGGCACAATTTCGATCTCCCTTCCGGTAATAAGCTCTCGCGAAGAAGAAAAGAATGAAATTTAATGGAGTGTCGGCGCGAAAGCGATCATGATGGATGCTGTGCGCGCGCGCGCACACACACATATATCGGTATACTTTATTAAAGTTCGGCCGAGCAACAAAGATGAACACGTAACGCTTCGGCGTTGTAGTTTTTAATATCTCGTCCGAAGTTGCAATGAATGAATTAAATCGATCGTAATCGCATGGGAGAGCATGCAACGAATCGCAGTAGCTTCGACGTAAAATTGAACCCTTTGAACTCTCGAACCGAGCAACTTTCGTCGAGCCAGAAATTTCGTGTGGAGCATATTGTAAACTTTTATTTATTCATTAAATGCATACTGATTTGGCGATGTGAAAATCGATTCGTACGACATGGTGACTTTCATCAATTGAGAGTTTACAAGAAAAATATAAATTATTCTCCTGGTCCCTTTTTTCGACAGGCCAATGGCGTTTGCGTCCCGGACGCGGCGGTCGCTATCAGCGCGCCGAGTTCAAAATTCGCGCGGAGCGTGCGAGTTGAATTTACATTTAATTTCTCCGCGTTTAATTATTGCCGGCTACCGAGCGCCATCTGTAACGAGACATTCATTAGTCCCATTGTCCATGATCGAGCGAGCGTTTGTCGTGGTCCCCCACGGCGAGCAAAATGGCGCCGCGCGGGAGACACAGACAGGCCGCGAACAATGTTTTCCGCGTAAATCAAAAGGAACTTCGCGGGCCTTCGCCGCACAGAACACTGGTTAATGGCGTCGGGAAAGTTCCATTCGTTGGAATATCGAGTTTCACCTCGAATCAATCGACTTTGTTCGACTTGGCCGACACCAGACGAATCCGTCCCAGGAATAACTGACTCGCCGTGAAAGTTAACGACTTTCTTCAAGACCGAATTTCCCGATAACGAAGTTTCCGTCCTACCTCCCCACCCCCGCGCCATCCGTCGAGCCACCGGAAGCGACTTTTCTGCGCCCCACTCGAGAGTTACCTTTCCTTCTTAGCCCGCATCTCCGCCCTCAACTTTCCTTTCTTCTCAATCATATTTGCTTCCGCGGTGGGTTCTCGGCAAATCGGCGGCGGATCCTCGATAAGCAAGGGGCGGGACAGAAACCGTAAATACACAGCGGCTCGCAGAAATAACAAGCCGCTGTATTAGGTCGTCCGGAAAATTCTGCGAATCGTCCATAGAAAGCTCCGGCCCAAAAAAATGTCCAAATTCCCTTCGCAACGAAAAATGTCGAAGACTGGCCTACTATTTTCGCCAACCAGCGTAGCCGGCGACCCCAGGAAAACTGCGAACAGGGCTCGGTTACGGGACGGAGTTCCGGTTCCTCGTTCGAACTTTGCAGAGTTCCGCGAACTCTGATTGTTTATCGAGCATCCCGAGCGATGAATTTACCATCATGGCTTCCTTTCCCCTCCCCTCCCTTTGCGATAGGAGATATTCGACCATATTGAATTTCTGACGCGGCCTGTCGACCCGCTGTTTTTAAGAACACCGAATATCGTACACTCGACAACTTACTAGCAGAATTTCGCGGAGCTTGTGACTTTGCCGGGACTTTTTTCGAGAAGGTACCGCCGCCGGAAGCATAGTGTACTTCTCGAAGCTTGTTTATCTACTCCTCGTTGCTTAGAGAATCGAAGTTTGCCGGGAGTTTGTCCATAAAAATGCGGACGCCTTCGGTTACTGTCAACACAAAAAAAGGTGCTCTCGGTGTCTCGAAGGCAGAGCCTCGTATGAGCAAATTTTATTCCATATTTTCAACTCACTTTTTTCGTATAGGCTTACTAAAGAAAGAAGATTTAATAGAAGACTGTACAAAACCAAATAAGAACACGAGTTCCGCTGTTTAATCGAATTAGATCTGATAAATTAATCATTGTACGATACAATTTTTACGTAAAGATAGTGTTTGTCATTCTTTCTTTTGTAGTATAGGTAGAATAGCCCACGTTCCGATAAATAATCCGCTTACTATTTAGTTAGAATTAATTAAGGATAGCAGGAGAAGTATCAGCTTTCCAGCAACGCCGTAAACTGATGTACGAAATAATTTTCTTCGCGGAAGCTCGCTTCGCCGAGGTTTCGCGTCGGATTCGATGAAATTATAATCTTTCGTCGGTAACAGGATTCGAGCCTCGCGTCCGCAATTTTCTGGAGGAATACGGCTGATTGCCAGTCACGAGGCGTATAGAAGGCAGTTTCATTTTTAAACCGGGGATTGCGCGTCGCACGCAATTAGTCGTTGTTTCGTTCACGCGAGGCCCCGTTTGTCAGCATCAAACAGTAATTTTACTTAATACATCTGGAAACACAGCACAGGGGATTAGCCCTGGCAATGGCTTGCATACTTGAAGGATATAATCCCCCGCGGAGAAAGGCCGGAAATTAGATAGGAAATGAGGTAGACTGCTGAAACCGAGAACACTCGTACTCCTCTTTACACTTCCGAAAGAGTCCTACAAGCGGAGGAGTGCACTCCGAGCGAAATTGAAAAGAAACGCCGCTGAACGTTGATTATCGTCGTCGCTCGCGAATGCCAAATTATGCTTTAATTTCGTCTCGTTACCGTCCCTCCGACCCCCTCCCCCTGCGCCCCTCTGCCGACACCGTATTTCTCCGCTGAAAAGCCTCGTCCGGTCAACTTATCGCTCGCTAATTAATTAAAATCTTCAAGATCACGGGCTGCAATCTCTTCGCGAAATGTCGAAATGTTCGTTAAATCTGCCGTCGGTCATTTTCTCTATCGGCTCAGGTACTTCGCCGCTGGAATTTCGGATTTTAAAGCCGCGGGAATTGAACGACTACGGCGGAAGACAATTCGTATATCGACTTGTCGAAGGACTTTTCGCCGGAAGTTCGAGGCAGCGAAACATTGAAATGCCACGCGGTAAATAGCGTCGACGAAGTACCTACCTACCTGCTGAATTGGCCTGTCATTTGTGCTTCAGCTCGAACGCCGAGACTAGAAAGGCCACCGATGTTTTCTCGCAGGCTGCTGCACCTACAATCCATCTGCCGAAGTCTCTTCTGGAAACGTTTTCTTTAGAAATCCAGTTTCCTCGCGGGGATGAAGACAGTATAAAGCAAGAGCTAGTAGCGAGGCGTCTAAAACATCGTGAGGTACGACGGCACGTGTTGAATAACACTCGGAAAGACTTTATCGTTTCGCAGCGTATGTGAACCTTCTCCGGACAGCGGGGGAGCACCACGTCGCGTCCAATAGGCGTGTACGAACAAAAATTAACCGTTCGACAAATTTTTGGTGAAAATCCCCGAGGGAAAGGTAGCCGTCAAATCTGCAAGTATAATGGGCGCAAGTTCTCTGTTAGAGTGGAATACACTGTTCTATAGATGGGGAACGATTTTGTATTCGCGCGAGGCGGCAGGGATTTGCGCGAATACTTTATCGGGTCGTTCGAGCTATTGAAATTCAAGGGACGGTAACGTAACTACTTAGCAAATTAGTGCCTTTGATGTCGTCACAACAGCTCGCGTGTTAAGCGCTGCGCGTCCCACTCTATTCTTTCCATCGTGCACGGTACAATTAGCTTTATGCGCCCCGGCTCTCCCGCCTCGCTAATCCGAAAGCGCGACAGCGTCACGAGTCCTAGGGAAATCTCGCGAGAGGCAACATTAACCCTCAGACGATAATGTCGAGGTCTATTTTGTCCGGAGCTTTCAGGACTTTCAGCCAGCTTCTCGGCGCACGGCGGTCGACTGAAGTTGACTGCTGTTTGTCAGCCGACGTTTCACAGTACTCGAATTTCATACATTTTTCTCAGCCTTCTCTTTGACCAACGATCTATCGATATAGAATTTAAACTTTACTTTGGGTAAACAATAATTTTTGTCCGTCTTCTATGTAATCCTGTAGATTTAAGTGAGAAGATGCCGAAAATCCAAGTTTCAATTTGCGGAGATCAGTGGTGCAAAAGTTACGAGTGTTTAAAGTTGAGCGACTTTCAGGGTTTGTGAAAGGTATGAGTGCCGCCATGTTGGTACGCAGTGATCGAGGCGCGCTGCTTACCGTGCGCAGCCGCTAGGTGGCAGCGCAAGCACGCGGTTATGGAGATGGGTATGCTATCTTCGTAGAACAGCGTGCAGGCTCCATTCCTGCATTACCGCACGACGGAGAGAAGTAGTCAGCAGGGCAGGAATTAAGTCACGTCCACATGTGTTGAGAATTAGGCTTTATTCTTATGCGTCTATCGGCGTACTCGGAAAGCGACTGAACACGAGGAGAGAGCTCTTGTTCTCCCCACTCCGTGGCCTGGTGGGGGTATCCCCTCACGGTAATGTCGGTAGCGTAGGGCGCCAATCTTTCGGAGGAAATATGTTGGGAAAGATTTACGGTAGAACTGAACTTCAAACGCTCATAACTTTTGAACCGCTGATTCCCGCAGGTCGAACCTTGGATTTTTGGCATTCTCTCGCTAAAATCTACAGGCTTGCATAGCAGTGAGGCAAAAATTTTTGTTTACCTAAAGTAAAGAGCAGCCCTCGATCACGTTCTTTAACGGAGAAAATCCGGGTGAATTTGTCGCTGCAAAAGCTGGACCCCCGCGAAGGGTTTCGAATTTTTCATAATCCTGTGTTTCCCGCGAGTAGGCCCGAAACTGGGAATTTGCATATGAGGTCTTGTTATCAGGCAGTTGTAGCCGGTGTAGCTCTGTGATTACGGGCATGTCCGCCGGGCCTGTAGCTGTCTCGAAACCGACTATGGCAAGCGGGAGGGCTGTACGAACCGCGTTTCGCGGGAAAGTTTGTCGCTGGCGAGCGTTTCGCAGGTATGCTGACTGACACGAGAGAGGGTGGCTCGCCCCGAGCCTTTCGCGGAGCCTCGACACCCCGGCAGTATCGATCACGCGCGGAGAAGTTGTCTACGGATAAGCCAGGTGGATGCGAGCTGGAAGAAAAGGGTGCGTAAGTGGGTGAGGTTCAGGGAAAAGGGAGGCGAAAGAAACGGAGAAGAGAGAAAACACGCTTTCCCTCTCTCTCTCGATCGCGGGAGAGAGCAAAGCCGACCGAAGGCAAGCAAATAACACAACCTGGCAGAATAACAAATGAGGCTCGGGAATGAAAAGGTAGGAAAGTGGAAAATAGCGGGGGACAGCCGCGCAGGGGACGGAGACGGCAGAACCTCTGCGGGAGAGAAAGGAAAGCGGCGGAAACGAAGAGGAGCCGGACGAGTTGAAGAGCGGACGCGGGACGGATGACGGGAGCAGAAGGCGATTGATGGAAGACGATCCCGAAAACGCCGACCCAGGCCGAGGCCGACAAACCGAAGTTAATTCCGTTCCACGGGATTTTCGGGGGCTTCCGCGGGATGACAAATGGAAAGATGTTCCCCGGGAGGAGTTTCCCGGGGACGGGCGTGCGCGGCTGGCTTTATAAATGCGCGTTCTAAGGTCAGCGACGGAGGGACAGCAGCCTCCCTTTCAATCTACGATGTTCAACGACTGTAAGCGGTGAGGTAAAATAATGGCGGTTTTATGCAGGACACCGTCGATCCTCCCCGGAAAAAAGGGGGCCTAGAAGTGATTCTTTCAACGAGAAGATATTGGCAACGCTTCCTCTTCCGGACGTCGCTCTTCCAGGACGCTTCTTCAATTATATTTATGCGGCTTACGCGTTTTGTCTTTGCTACCGCTATTCTTTCATGGTTCTTTCATGGCCGCCAGCTAATAGATTCATAAACGTGTTCCATGCTCGTTGAATTCTTTCCAGCGAAATCCCTTTGCCGGGAAAAACTAATTACGTTCTTCGACTACGAGATGATTCGCGGTCGAGCTTGCGAAATTCCTTGGACCGTGGCGGCGCGACGTTTTGTTAGCAAGCTCTCGCCCAGGAGTCTTGATGGGTTTCCCCGTGGATTCTCTTTGGTCAGTCGGTCGTAAAGCCCCGTCCGTCGTCATTCTTCGAGGCCGCGCGTGCAGCGCGCCGATATAAAAGTCATTTCCACGGGGGCGTGAATTTTACTGTCGATCGTAATTGCCTGTAGCCGGGGCTGTTTGAAGAGCTTAATGAGCTCGTTAATCTGCAATCATCTCCCGACTTACTGTCCACTTAATACCCATTTAACGGTTTACGAGTATTTAAGGATATCGACGCCTTCCACGGGGCGTTCTGCCGCCGCTCCCCCACCATCCCCCGCGCTCGTAAACTTGACTCGAGAGATTTTCAACACTGAAACCTCCCCTGCCGATCGTAGATCCGATATTCTATTTCGCGGGTAAAATGTATCTGTCGGTTTCAAGTTATCCGGATCACCTCTGGAACCAGTCCTCGCGTTTTAATCCGCGGCTCGAGTATTTTCCTTTTTACGAGTTAGAACGTACATGTTTCAGAACGCTTTAGCCACCTGAAATTCGTTAACAGATTTTTTATTTAATAACTACACGCTATCCATGAGAAGTGGAATTAGTTTTATTTTACTGATAAAAATGTTTCACCGAGAATTCTCGCTCGATTTTACTATTCGATAGGTCTGAAATAATTCCGAGCTCGCGTAAACATCTGCAATCTGGAAGCGAGCGTGAAGGCTGGAGAACAAACTGAACGTAACTGTAAAACATCGCTGGAAATCTCTCCAGTTTCCACGAGTTCCCACGACAGTAATTCGCAAGTCATTTTCTCTGGTTTCCTCTCGCACGGCTCACACTCTTGACCGACTCTTTCGTCCGCGCGCGTCCTCTCACTTTTCTCACGCACCTGCACATTTTCCCCGCGCGCGGTTTAAGGTTTTCTGATGCAATTGCACATCAAAACGCAATTGTACGACGCGGAGGAAATCTCTCTGGAAAGTCAGCTAATACTCTCATCAAACCTTTCTCGACGATTTATGCAAGACAAAAAGAAAATGCATTAGCGTTTCGATCAAAACCGCATTACGACGATTTCAAATCCCGATCGCCGTTTTCCGATTCGCTACTTTCACCGTGATACCAAACTTTCGATATATTTTCATTCGGTTCTCGCCCGACGAAAGTGTCCATTCGAATCTGACATGTTTTCTTCGCTCCTATGATTTCTTTCGGAATCTTCATGAGATGTTTCAAAGATTCCATCTTTGCTTCTCGATAGTTACCTCAGATGACGTTAGAACGAGAAGTGCAGCCGAATAAAAATTACCCGAATGGGGTTTCGTCGGAGAATAGAATGCACGCGATCTCGTCTAAGATAAATAAAAGCGGCAGAAAGAACAAGAAGCATTTGCACAAATTTTCATCAGTAAATTAGATGTAGCTGCACAGAGAGACGAGAACCCGCTTCGGTAGGGAAAGTATTTTTATTGGAACGACGTTGCTCCGGATCCCGAAATCCTCTTTCTTCGGGGTAGCTTTCCGCGTGGATACCGCTCGAAAGAAGGAAGAGAGAGAGACAGAAAAAGAAGAAGAAGGGTAACGCGAAGCCAATGAGAATGAAGGGGCGAGGGTGTACCGGGCAAAATGTTTTTCTGGGTCAGAAACTGAATCAAGCGGGTTGCATCATTGAAAAGGCCTGATGCACGGCTCAAAGCATTTTGTAAGGGACAGGAGTTTCAAAGGCGCTTCGGAAACTTTCATCGGGGTATTCCTTCAAGAGTGTGGCACTTCGTAGATTAACGTGTCACCGTGATAGTGTTGATACTCTTTCAACTTGAAAAGTTCCTCTGAGGGGATGGCGCGACGGTACCGTCCACTGGAAAATAAGAGATAAATGGGGGGAAAATGCTCGCACAAAGAGAAGATCGGAACATCGTTATTATCGGAAAAAGGAGGACCGCTCGGGATCGGAAAAATTACGCTGTTCCCGAATCCATCGATCGTTTTTCGAATTTTTTTTTTGCTACGGTCTCGGCTTCCTGGACAAAATGTTACTTTCGTCCAACCACGTTGCCGGTATTTTGTTACAATATTCGCAGTGTTCCGACGTATCTCTATCGCAAAAAATGCTAACCGAAACCAGTTACAAAAAGAAACAACGACATTATACGCGGCACGAATTTCGAATAAGTTGAATTACGCCCTCCGATGTTCCATTAGATAATTACCGGAGCGGTCCCATCCAATTTGACGCGTATTCAGCGTCGTAATTGACACGTCGTTTAATTAAATATTTTCTATCGGCGCGGTGATAACTTTTTTCCCAGCGGACAGACGGAAGAGCTCGGTCAGCGAGCAACCGATAAAATAAATCAGGTGCTCGGTCAGAAGTCGCTCCTAATCTAGCACCGGCCAACAATCTCTCCTTCGGCCGGAGTTCGGTTCGTCCGTAAGTTTTCTATTCGTTCCTCGAGAGCCTCGCGTTCCAGAGGCCGCCGGGCGCCGGCTAGCGAAACCCACCCCCGCGGCTTGTCTGCGCGCTAATGGCGGATCGTATTTCGCTTCGGCTCGCAACAATCTAATTATTAGATTCCTTATGGCACACGGGCAGAGAGGGAGAGAGAGATGGGGTCGTCGGTACGGCTCGGTAACCGGGAACGAGCGCAATCTAAGCTCTCGCGGCTTGATCCGGTCGTAAGATTAAATTGAATCTGCAGGCAGCAGGTTCGGCGATCAACTAGGTCAGGCTTGCAGAGCGATACGACGGGGTATGCGTGTTGCCGGGAGTCAGAAACGCCGAGGCTTTGCCATTCGGGGCCTCCAAGTTGCCACATAGTTCGCCATTAGTATTAAAAGCTGTTTCGGTACGAAGTTTCGGCCGAGGGCCCCCTTTGTCCGTGTATTGTTCGCGGTTCCGTCCCTCTCCTCCTTCTCTGGTAATTCGGTTGTTTTATCAAACGCGTGCGTGAGCTTTAAATTGCCCGTGTCGATCAATCCCCGCCGTCAAAGGGACCAACTTCACCGCCTACTTTGTCGGGACGATACGCGCCCGGTCTCGGTCCCGGCCCGGGCCCGACCCTTCGGTCTACCCGTGCATAGTTCCTGCCAGCTCCTGATCCCGGAAACACGATCTACGATCGTGCCACGGATTTTTAGTGCTGGATCGTTTTGATCCTTTGTACGCATTTATGTTTGACAGTATCGTTAGCCAAGCTTTTTTCCCATTGAAACCTGTTGATCAAAGTAAGCGCAGTCAACCTATACCGAATTACAAGCTGCTCAATTTAATTATTAGAGAAATTAAATTGCTTGGTGCTCCTCGTCTACAAGGTTGTTCGGTTCTTTATGCCATCGGCAATATTTTGAATTTTGTCGTCAACACTTTCTCGCTCATACGAAGATACACGACAATCATTCCGAAAGATTGAAGTCGGGACCGATTGATTATCCTACGATTTGCAAATCACTCACAGAGACAATTTCTTCTGATCTTTTGCTCGAAGGAAGAATTGCTTCAGCAGAGAATTCCCGAGCGATTCGTTAGTTTTCACGAGGCAGACGGCAACGCGAGCAAGACCGACGGCGCGGCTCTTTGACGGTGGTAGGCAGGGATCGTCGCGATAAATTTGCATGAATCAGTTACTTCCGGCGCGGCTGTTTCCTCTGCTGAGTGCCTCGAAAGCTGCGAATGTTTGCACGCGTCGAATCGGCGACGATGGCTTCGGGTTTTGCTGTTGCCTGTTCGCCATCAAGCCCCGCGGGGAGGGAGCGGCGCGGCGTCGCACGCGCACCGGCGAAAGCCGAGAAACTTGTAGAAAATCGGGAAACTTCAATCCTCCGAAGTTTATTCTCATAGTTCCGTAATCTTGCTCCGGTCATCTTCCCGTTTCAAAGGAATAAAATCATTCCGTGGGATCGTACGCGAACGAATCTGCACTCGTAACCACGGGATCTCGAAACTTCTATGCGTTCGCGGTTTTCACGAACGTTTGAACGAAAATCGATGTTTTTTCATCTACAGCATTCCATCGATTATCTCTCCAAGACCGTCCGCCGAATAAAATTATTGTCGCTTCTGCAGGTGAAAATTCTCTCTACGTGTAATACGAATCATGTATCGAATGAAGTCTCTTTTCCAACACATTTCAAGCTCCCGAATATAATCTCAGGATCGGGAATGTTTGCTCAGTGCTGGTTTGGTATTTTGTAGACGAACGCCGAACGTTTATACGCCGTTATCGAATAATTTCCGTGGGCAGGCGGAAACCGGGCGAAAACCACCGTCCGCGCCCTCTCGCAACTGTAACGAACGCATTAATAAAACTGTGTAATGGCGGTACACCGAAGCAGCATAATTTGACACGAATTATTTAAGGGGTTAATGGATGCGCAAGCTCCTCGTGCGCCGTAATTAAAATTCTCCGGTGAAAAATTCATGAAAAATGAGCGGAAACGGTAAGTTCGACGGGGACCGGTGCCCGAGATTTTAACTTTTCGCGAACGTTCACGTAGACGCTCCGCAACCAACGACGACGACGACGACCTAATCGATCTCGCCCGGTAATTATATCAATAAAATGGGTGATTGATAAAGTACTCGTGGCAAGAGGGAAACGGGCCGCAAACTGCGAAAACTCCTTATCGCAACGATTAAAGTGCCGATCTTAAAGATCACAGAATATCTAGGGAACTTATAAAATGCTTGCTGAATTTCTCCTTTGATATCTGCACCTATTCACGATGAAAATTGACGACGAAGGAAATTACAATATTACTCGAATTTTCTCATTTTAATGCGATTCACCGGACAAGTCACAGTTCTGTATTTTCTCAGTAAAAATCTGCCGGTTTCTTTTTCGCAAAGATTATCCGCGACGGATAACGTTCAAAAGGAAGAAAAAGCGAACACGAGAGGCGAAGGCAGCGCTGTTTCTTCGCGTGCGAGCGCGCCGCATGAATGGCAACACGGTGGATATTCAGGCGCAACATCACGCGTCCATCTTTGCCCCTATTCTCGTCGATTGTTCGGCGGAACAAGGGGTTGCGTTACATTGGGAGCCATTCGACGCACGTTACACACGCGTCACGTAAACATTGACGTATGCTGGCCGGCCCTTGTAATTATGCTGTCTCAGTGAGCATTGTTACGTCTCGATACGCAATCGGCGCAATCGAACCGGATTCGATGGTAACTCCTTCCGATAATGCCGTGTATTTCGGAAGCTCGTTGAACCGAACGGCCGCGATGCTAATGGGCATCACCGTTATGTCAATCTTTATTATTCGTATCCTGCGATATCGCTGTTTTTGCCCATCAACGTCTCGCGTTTTAATTAATTCGTGTTGTAAAAACGTTATCATATTCTAAATACAATACTTTTATTTTCGTGATTTATGCACGCGTATGCATAAATATTCTCAGATTTGTCATGTCGCTGTTTTTCGAAACTGAAACAACGTGTTTCCTTAAATATAAATGGCACAGTGCGACGTTTGAGACAACGAAACGAGATACTGTTGGAACACCAATCACGACATTCTCCTCCTTCCACTTTCTATCGAGGTCCCAGAGATGGCCCTCTTGTGCGCTCTTCTTTTTCTTCTCTTTACTTTTTCCCGTCTACTGTCTAATAACTATTTACAGTTCTTCTCTCTATGCATTCACTACTTTTCTTACTTTTGTATCGTCCAACTGACTCTCATGTATTATTAAATATTCTTTTTATTTTAAAGTGTGATATACTGGACATAAAGTGTTCCCTTCATTCCAACAGATACAAATGCTCGAAGCCTTTGTCTCGTGAACGCGATTTAATTGGGAATTCGAACGTACACTTACGTACACACGAATTCCCCAGCACTGGGAAAGAAGCATTGTTCGCGGCGGCGTCATTCGATAAATCAACGTTCCACGCGCGATTAACCTAAGTTAAACACCGATCGGCAACGACTATAGTGACAATACGGCGAAATCGTTTCGATAAACAACTACTTAGCGACAATGAAAGCTCGAGCGACGCGGCACGCGCGAAAATCGCACGCTGCCCGGTAAACAGGCCGATCGCGTAACGATCGCGAAGTGTAATAATTGATCAACAATCACTTTAATGGTGAATCATTACGTTGCGTTCGCAACGGTCGTTAAAAGAGCCATTAAACGAGACGCGTTAATCGATTTCGGTTCGGGTGTTCGGGCCGCGGGCCGCCACGCGGCGTCGAGCATAACTGCTGCGCCCGTTGCTGCCGCTCGGCGGCGCTCGAATGAATTATTAATTTACAAAATATTAGTTTATAAGTTATCGGTGCCGTTACGACGACCGTTTGCCGGGAACTGGCAAACATTGACGTACGCCGGCTGACGCAGGCGCGGCTGTAATTGCGCTGCTTCAATGAGCATTGTTACGTTTTAACGATCGTTGAACTGTAGTAAAAGACAATGCGGCTGATTACAACCGTAGCGAAACGGCATTTTCATGCGGCCCGGCGCGGCGCGGCATCGCTCTCGCCGCTCTCTTCCTTAAATACCAATCGCGGAAGAATCGATTTTTGGAACGGGAACCGAATTGCTCGACCAATACGCAATTAGCGCGCTTTAGTTCAATTCGTTCGAAATGAGCAAACAAAACCCGGCGAATCGGGGGAGCAAGACAGCCAAACGGGAAACAGTTACGAACCTCAGCCGTTTCTCGTTCTCCCCAGCATGTGTTTTGTCCATTGCCGTCCGTTCGACGGGATTGTAAAAGCTGTGTAATTAAATTTGCTAATTGCTTCTTTCAATGCGAGAAGCCGCGGTGTAGTTCTTATCGTTTATATGTACGTACTTTCTCAGCTATGGAGACGCGTAGAATAGCCGCCCGGAGGTTGTGTTGTGTACTCTGTTGTTATCAGTTTCTACCTTATTTCAAATATCTTATTCGCACCATTTCATTACCGTGCTAAAAGCGGCAGTCGTGTAATATGAATATGCAATTTTATGACCACTCGGGGGAAACTCACGCGCGCACATAAGCGAGTTATGTGTTTTGTCCCACAGGGAGAACTCTCTGGCTCATTCGGGAGGAAAGTTGAACCAGACGAGAAATGTGGAGAGAGAGAGAGACATACGTACACAAAATAAGAGGTAGAGATGGGAGAATACAGTGTGTGTGTGTGTGTGGTGTGCATGTGCATACATTCTGTGTACTCGCACTCAAAGGTAAAGGAAGACATCTGACGATAAACCGTGTTTCATTTCGAGGAGAATTTTCAAATTTGTTTCTGTCCATACTCTTGCGTTTGAACGTCCCAGTTGCTTGGCGGGGCACCGCAAAATTCTAGCGTTCATTTATTGCCATCTTCGTGTCGCAAATACTCTTCTGAATCATGCACGAGCCTGGGGCTGTCGAATAAAATTTTTATACGCTCGCCTGTCTGTCGCAGGAGAATTACAAGAAATTAATCAGCTTGTTGTCATGAAGAATTAAGCAGCTTGAAAAATTTTTCATTATCCTTTCACTCTCACGACAGAAATTCAACGAATCCTTTATTTCTGTTACTGTTGGCTGGATAAGAGTTGACAGCAGAAAAACGTTTCATTATATTTTCCTGTAATCCGCTGTGAACTTCGAATTTGTATTTTTTAAATTCTTGCAATTCACGGTTTGCTTGGATCGCTAATTGTTAGACGCGTAAGCAGGACAGTCTGAATATTACGAGCGAACCCGCCCCATTGTTTGTCATTGTGTCTCGCCTATTTTAAGCTCGACCGGCCACGGAACACCTGTCAGGATCGCAATCTTTAATGCCACTTAATCGCCGCCTCTCCTCTTTCTCTCTCTCTCTCTCTGTACACGTTGACAGCGGCAAAACCAGTCGAGTGGCCACAAGTGATTGCAACGTTCCCGAATCGCGCACGGTCCCGAGACGTTCGAGTTGTTGAACCGTGAACCCGATCGACGAAGAAGCACGCCGGACTCCGGTAATCCCTGCTTTCTCAGGGCGTGCCCCCGTTGCTTTCTCATCACGCTGTGCGTGACCAATTGCTTCCTTGTCGGTCCGAACCCCTTCCCCCCTCGATCGTTTTCAACTTCCTTTAGCTCGTTTACGGCCGCCGCTCATCGAAACGACCGCGGAATTATCGCGTCATCGTTTTTCGACACCGGGAATCAATTCGCTATCGCCTTTAATCGGCGCGTTTAACGGGCTTTAGGAATTTTTTTCGGAAGTATACCATTGAACCGTGTCCATTAGGATTTTGCACGCGTATTCATTGGCATTCGAAGTACATGTGGGATTTTGTTTAAGAAATAATAATAGTCAAAATTGTAAGAATTATACATATGGTTTTTTTAGAGATTTTTTTGTGTCGCGTCTACGACACATGCCATTGACAGAGTTTAGCGAGTCACACCTCGAGCCGGAGAGAACCTGCAGATTGATACTTTTGCGAAAGACTTCTGGCCGTATAAGAAAGGAGTCGGACAAACAATGAGGAACATTCTTCAAAGGCGATAAAAGCAGTCAGGAGATGAACACTGAATTTACATTTACGCCCAGAGTTTTCTACGGCTCCCTTTGAATTTGATACCTTTCCAGCCGGTCTCACAAAGGCAAGATACACACCGTTTCGGTCTTATTATGATATAAAGAATTCATGAAAGTGTTCTGACGGTATTAAAATTTGAAAGCCGAGGACAACGGGTCCGTTTGTCCTTTTTTCCCCTCTTCCCCGTTGCAACTTCTCTGTAACACAGAAGATTGCGGTCACTACAAAATGGCGTAGAAGTTCGTTGCCCCGCGGCTTCAGATGTTAACTTTGAAAATGTAATAAACGTCGCGTTATTCTATGTATGTATTGCTCTGTTTTCCGCCATTCGCCTGCGTCTTCTAGCGACACAACGATGCTGCTAATTAAAAAATTCATTACGTGCAAACTGTTCTCCGGATGGAACTGAATTTTAATATATTATCAATATATTAAGTCCAACATTACAATGAAACACCTTCGCATGGTATCAAAGAATAATAATAAGCCGATAAAAATAATAAAATTTGAAGAACAGAGTATAATCATAGAAAACATGCAAAACGGTAGTCACCGTAGGAACGAATAATCAGATTTTCTCGACTTTATGTCGCACCATGCGAGTTTACTTTTTTCCATCTTGGTAGGGCTTCCTGCTCTGCGCGAGGCTGCGTCACGTTGCCGGTTAAGTGATTAGTTTATCGACGCCGGAAGCCAGGTTACCCGGTTCCCATTATACACCTAGCAATAATAGAATTTCCGGGTGCGGAAGGATGGAGCGTCTTCCCGCTGTCGACGCGATGTTGAAAATTTCGTAGTTTAAGCGGCTGGTAAATGGTAATGGACGCGCGTTAATCGTTCAATGAATTGCGATGATCGGTGTTGCTCAATAATTCTTCGATACATCGCGAAGCAGACGTCGAATCATCACGATCTATCGCGATCGCGGCGCCAAGAACAGACACGCCGCATCCACGAGCCCCGAAGCCAAAGCCATCTGACGTGTTTCTGGTGGAGCGACCCTAACCGAGCGCAAACATTTAGGATAGCCGGCGGCGTCTCGGTGCCTTGGGTCAACAAGCCGTTAATTATCCCTTTAAAACTTGGATATCGAGCACGCGCGTATCCCCGGCGCGGCGGGACGCGCGATTTAGCTGTCGCTCGAACTTTCGCGCGGGCTTGTGTTTTCCGATTCACGGACGGCTATGAAACGTTCCCGGACGAATGTTCGCGTAAGCGGAACCGTCGGGGAGGATGGGGAGGATCGATGGGAGGTATCGGATGGGTCGGGTAAGCCTGCAGGAGGAGGCCGTTCCGTGGAGTACACGAAGGAGGCGAAGGATACAAAAGACCGCCGACCGGAGGGATGAAACGGACTATGGGTTGAACACAAGGGGTGAGCGGGGGAAAGGGGTGGGAAGAAGGATGACGGTCCAGGGTGGCCGATGCAGTCTTAACGCCACTTTCCCGCCGAAACGTAATTTAAAAGTTGGCAAGTCCCGGAGCAGTGTGCAGGGCGACACCCTCTGCTGTTAATGAAACTCCCTCCGACTCACACTTTCAATTTTCCAGGGCGCGCTACGGCGCTGGCTGCTTTCTCTTTCTCTCCTTTTCTTCCACGACCTCTTTCCCTCTTCCGGCTTCTCCTCTTTGTGCGAGTCCGCTCCGCTCCGCACCGCTCTGCACCGCTCTGCACCGCTCCGCACCGCTCCGCACCGCTCGGCCCCGTTCGCCGAGCCACTGAACTCGCTCTTTTTTACCCTCTTAACGGCTGCTCGCCCTCTACACAAGTTCCCCGTCTTATAAGCTGCCGGGTTCATATTCTTTTAGTACTACGTACGTTGTTACTATCGTTTATTCCCTCGTCGCTTCCTCCCGCTTATCTTTCGACCGACCGGCAAACCTCTCCCCGCGTTTTATCTGACATTTCCCGGCGTACACCGAGGCGTGTCCCCACCTCTCCCGCCCCGTCCGCCCCTGAATGTATTGAAAACACACGCCTCCCCGCGCGCTCGCGCACACCCCTTTCGCAGTTGATTATCGTGGATTTCGTGCTCGGCCCTTCGAGACCGTCGAGAGTCTATTTTCTCTCGGGGTCGTTGCGAAATTCTATCTCGCATTTTTCCCCGGTGTTCGGTCGAGGGTCGCGTTCATCTTGCGGCCGTTTGTCAGCGTGCTTCCGCGCGTCGCAGTTCGCCGCGCGACCCCCGCAAAGTATTCGAACGCTAAATTCCCGCAATCCATCGTTCGTTATATCATTCTACGACGATTTCGTTCGTCGTTCTCGAGAACTCGAACATTTCCGCGTGAACGTCGGTCAAATACTTTCAAACGAACCGTTTTATTCCTCCGTCTTCCGGACACGCGTCGCGAGTTCGTCGATTTTGTAAAATCTGCCCGTTGTTTCGCGCGAAAGTATTCATGCTCGATGCGAAATTGAAAACCCGCTCGGAAAAATCGTCCTCGCAGAGAGTCGAAAGTCGGATTTTGTTACCTCCGACCCCCTAATTGGATTTCTGTCAGGTTCGCCTGGCTGAGATAGATTGCAACACCCCTCCCCGCCCCTCTCATCCACGCGCGCGGTCTCGAAGGCGGCGCATTCAAAATTCACGGTGGTGCTTTTTTCCGCGCGGGAGAAATCGCTCTCCCGAAAATGGAATCCCGATAGGAATTTTCCTTCTCCTCCCCGCCCCTCGGCTACGGATGGGGAAAAATCAAATGAAACTCCGCCGCCGCCACCCGTTCACCCAGTTTCTTCTGGCAGTTTGCGCGACCTGCGACGCGGTTTTCCGAAGCGGCCCGCGCCGTGCACACAGGGGGTCGAAGGGTGGTGGTGGGGCGGGGGCTCGGAGTGGGTGCGACATCGCGACGGAGTGCAAATAAGCGCAAAATGACTGTCGGCAGCTGGCCATATTGGCGTAAAGTTGGAAAACGCCGAGCGATACGCGGCAGCTCGACACCTATCCTTTCGGAATTCATATCCCGCGAAACTTCAACGGCTCTCCGGCGTCGTTCGACCCCCACCCCGCTCCCGCAGAGGGGCGGGGGAGTGCCGAAGGAAAAAATAATTTCGAACGGCGTCGAACGACCGGGATTTTACGATCGCGTGCCGTGCTGTGCTTGCTGGGAACGCGCGTTTGCGAAAAACGGCAGAAAAAAGGGAGAAAATGGTAACGGTGTTCGACGGTATCGATAAGGCAAGGGGAAAATTATACGGCTCTCTCGACGGCTTGATTAAGATAATCGGGGTTGATTCACTTGTTGATTCGAATTGCGAATGCAAAGAGGATGATTGCCGGGTATTATCGGCACGTTCGATCGGGCTTGCACTTATTTGCTTTTAATCGACGCGATTATAAATAATAATAGCTCTCGGTGAATCAACTTTAGTCGACTGATTCATAACCCCGTCTCTCGGTTGTTTCCTGTTTGTTTTTCGTATAGAAATTCCGAGTGTTTACTCGCTTGTTGAAAAGAATTTAATTTCCTATATTAATTATGCTCCTCGATAAATAACTGCCCTCGACGGTTTTGTTATTGCATTGGTTTTTGCGTTAAATTTACTATGCACATAGCGTGGACCACCCTCTCGGGAATCGGAAATTTTACTAACCATACAAAGATATTTTGCGAGCGCATAACAAAACGGGTTACACGCGCATGTAATACAGTTTTTGGAGGTATTTAGTCGGTTTTTCCATTGCGCGTCGAGCATGTCCTACGGAATCCTTTGTGAAATAATTTCAATTCTCCGCGAGAGAGTTCGGTGTCTCTCTTTAATCAGGCGGTGCGTGCATATCGCGGTTTGTTCTTTTTAACGCGTCGCGTTCGCTGCGCCGTATTATCTTCAAAGGTTCCCGCGGCTGTTCATTTTGTATTCTTGCCGAACGAGTAATTATAATTTTGTTTCCTGGCGGGCGAATCCGTGTAACGAAATTCGTCTCGCGCGGCGGTTCTTTTTAACGTTCCGTTTAAGTGATTCCGCGCTCGCCGGTTTGCAAATGAGGCGCGGTCGGAGAACAATGGAAATATTGTTATAACCGATCAGCGCGCATTTGACGAAAATGAAATTCGAGCGTCGACGGTAAAGTCCGTGGGACGAAATTAATATCGGCGAGGTTCGATGGGATTTATTAAAATCATGGCTGGCCCGTAAAAAATAGATAAACGTTCAGATCGGATTTAAAATGCGTCGCGCGCCGGCAAAATAAAGCGACATTTTCCGGCAAACGTGTTTCGACGTTCGTATCGAGTATCGATCTGCTGGTCAACCGTATGTATTATTCTCGAGAAAAAGGGGCACCTGAAAACAAAATGATTCGAGCGTGTTCATTGTATATTTATACCCATTTCGATCGAGAGCTTAATTCAAGCTCCGTAAGGGTTTTTAAATTTGAATCACATCCAATGAAGAGTAGTCTACATTTTACTATGTACATGGACGAATTTAATTCATTTATTTTTCCGTCGCGAATATCATGCAAGTTTCAGTATTACATGCCGCATACGTAAAAATCGTCGCTGTACCAAAATATTCTATATTGTTTTATTATTCGCCATTTAGACGATGAAATTATTCATTCGCGTAACCGCGATGACAACTCGTCGCTTTCAAATAGGGGATCCGCCACCGTTTAAAACCATTCGCAACACGAATAAACATAAATTTCCATTTGGCGTATGAAAAATATTTCATTCGATATTTACGTTTTATAAAATGCAGTGTAAGCAGCTACATCGCGAAACGGAAATGAAAATTAATAGAGAGAAACGGGCTTTCTGTTTGTGCAATTTGGAGGAATTTTTAGAGGAGAATATATTTCTGAAAATACACATAAAATCATGAATTTCGTGCAGTACATATAAAAATGTTTAATTTCTGTCCATATTTCTAGTTGTTACTCATACACGAAGTTCGTACAAACAATTTAATTAAATCAATTATGAAACGACTTCCCCAATTTTATTTCGAAAAGCATAAAACAACAAATTGTAGGTGTATTATTTACGGTTCAATGTGCGTACAAAAATATACAGAATAATCAATTCGCCTGGTGGAATTTGGGCAACCAGTGTTTTCGCATTCGGCAAGGTTTCTGGCTCGGTGCGTGTTCCGACAAATAATTTCGTTCGTGAAAGAAGCAAAAGAAGAAAGGAAGGAAGGGTAAAGCGGCTGAGAAAGGATTTCGCGATGCAGTTCAGAATGACGTACACCGTGCGTACAATTTGCAATAATAGTAAGAAGCCTGATTCTATCTTGTAGCTCGTGTAGGTTCTATGGTAATACAACGGCGGCGAGGGGGCTGCATCGAGAACAGGGACGCCCTTAGTTCGGCGCCAAAGGAATCCGGGGTAACGCTTTACGAGCTGACGTTTATTGCGCCACTCTTTTCTCTCGATGCCATGCCGGGGAGATAAATATCGGCGCGAGTTCGCACCAGGCCCCCGGTCGAAAGAAATTGCACGGGAGACGAGTGTGTCTCGCGAGGATACCGCTTTGCTCCGCTCCGATCCGCTTCACTCTCCGCGCCGAACCAAGTTTCCGGCGTGGGGCCGCGCCACGCCGCGACTTCGTTTACCCTTTTTATTCCTGACATTAAAGCGAACGAGATTTCCTACGGGGAGATTATATACTGCCGAGCGAGAAATAATCAGATCTTGTTTGGCTTTTCCGGAACCGCCTGTGAACGTTCCCCCTTTAATCCCTCGCCTTAAGGGGCTTTTTCGATCTAAAAAGCGTCATTTTCACAGCGCGTTTAGAAATTTCTTTAAAGAGATGGCGCGGCGCGGCGCGGCGGCACTCTGAAATTCGAATTTTCACTTGTTTTTAGGAAATATTTGTCGATCGGACACAGAGCTAACAATACTTTCATTAGAGAATTGGATCGTATATGTATATGAAAATTGTGTAATACTGGAAAAATAGAAAAATGTGTAGGGTGGTTAACAGTAAAATTACCGAGCCCTAAAACTGATGCAATGTGTGCTTGAATCTAGAATCGTGTAGGATCATTTCGTGGCAGGTTTAGTGTTAACCCGGCTACGCTTGGGTCCATTTGGACCCGAAGCATTCTTTGCACGCTTGTAACTTCCAAACGGAATGGCCAACGAGTCTGAAATTTCTTGGCGAAGAATAATTTATTAAAATCTTTCTTCCACTTAAAAAAAATATTTAAAATCCTTATTGAAATATTTGTAATAGAAATTGTTACACATATGGCGTTAGGGGTCCAAATGGATGTTCAAAATTCATTTGTAAAGAGCATAGAGCCTCACTTTGCATTGATTGTACAAGAAACTCCGAATAAGTTAATCTAATTACGTATGTAATTTACGTTTTTAATGTAATTTTTAATTAGTATGTAATTTACGTTAATAATAATAGATATGGGTCCAAATGGACCCAAAACAACTTATTAAGTGCTTTTTTTTAAAATCGTAGCCGGGTTAAAAATTGATCTTCATGATTTTTCCGAAATTATTTGGATAAAATTAAGATTTTTACGTCGACGAAACGGATTGGCTCAGAGGAAAAACGATGCTATTTCCGCGCAGCGTGTTACCACGTCGCTGTCATTAACAGAGAATTCTCGGGTTTACACGGACACAGTGATTTCGTTGTGGAATCGAGTGCAGTAGGTGAATGCAAATCCTCGAATCGTCCAATTTATCCGCGGTTCGCGCGGTAATTGTTCTAAGAATGATCTAAACAATAGTAGCGTGCCAGCCGCATGTTAGATTGTGAACAGCACTTAGCGGTTATTATTCCTGGTAATCCGGGCGATTAAAATAAATTTAGTGGCGGCATTAATTACGACCGCGTATAAGCTCCGCGGTTATTTCCATTGAAGCGCGCTTACACGGGTCGCGTTGCATTAGGCGCGACTCATATGCACAAATTCGCCTATAAATTTCGCAAGAACCGCCGGCGGAGTTTAGCTTTTACGCTGGGATCGCGTTAAGCCGCGTTCACAGCTGAGTGTCCTCAACGTTCCCGGCGAATTTATTGGAATTTTCTTCTTTTCACCGCCGGTACCCATTGCCGTGGAAACGGAGCTTCAAGAACCTTCCCCCGTATTCAGGAGATTCATTGAAAAATTGATGTTACAGCAAAATTATGTTTACGCGAACACACAGTTTATTAATATTCTACTGATTAGGCGTGGCTGTAAATCGGTTGATAGAATCGTTCTTATATTATTTAACTGTTACATTCCTATAAAAATACAACGATCTCACGTTTCACCGGCTCTCGTGAATTTCCGTGCGCCGCGAACGACACCGAGGTTTACCAATTAATAAGCTCTCCGTTTTCATTCAGCGGCTATTATGGTTCGAATCCGGACGGAAACCGTCGAAAAGTTGATCATATCTCTGCGGACGATGGCTCGGGGAAAAAAAGGGATTTCCGAGAAAAGTGCGCGCATAGTCGACGTCCGCGATTGGTATTTCCATGGATCCAGGGCTCCGACCGGGACGGGGCGAGGGGCAATAAAGCTGTCGAAGGAAATATTCCTGGTCCCCCGCGTGGAAAGTATCCAAAGGCTTCGATCGGCCACGACACGGCCGGATGCAATTCGTCTGAATCTGCATTGAATCGCTCCTCGGTCCGCATTGTTCAACTCGAACCGGTGTTACGGACAGACGAGAGAATTGATATTTTTCCGCCGTCCCGCATAGATAATACCTCTATTGAATCTGAGTCGTCGTGACCGACGGCTGAACGAACGAGAAGAGAGACGGTCCCGGGAATAAGAATAAGAAGAAGAAGAAGACGAAGGGGAACAGGAAGAACTGGAAAGAAGGAAAATAAGAGTGCCGAAAGAATAAGCCGAAGAAGGATGATGCAGAGATTCCGGCAGTGGGGGACCGGCGAGGAAGAAAAACCGGGAAAAGATAATAATAATTGGATCGTAGGAGTCGACGGCCTCTAACAGGCCGGCCATTATTTCACGAAATATTACTTTCAATCTCTAACGAAGTACAAACCGGTGCTTCGAACAATTTTCATTGTGCCACGAGTCGCAACAAAAGGTTATCATTAAACTTGTCTGTGTGTGGCGCTCCGCGAGAAAAGATTAGACGCGCCGGGTAGGTTTAATTTCATTGTAATTAAAAGCAAACGAGGCCATGGGTTCCGCGTTATGAATTAATGACCACCGAGAGGCCCGGCGAAAACCCATTACCACTTTCCGCGGCCGGTTCAATTGTTGATCGGCGCTCGGGGATTCTTTCCTCGCCAGCCGCGATTCTCTGCGTGTTGCCCCTTCGAGCGCACTGGCCCCCGAAGTATTTGTTGCAGCAATGACATGTTTACCTGGCAGGGTGTATATTTGCGGCGATATTGCTGATAACGTGAAACGCGATCAAGGAGGTTCATCGGATCATTTTGCGGTAGAGGATACGATAAACGAATTAATATTTCATACGAACAAATACGCTAAGCGATGTTTGAAAATCATTGAACGGAATGGCCAGTATTTCTTGAAGTGTCACTTAAACATCAATTTTCAGTTATTGATTTTCGATTGGTACTCCGAGGCTTCAGAAACTTTTTATTTATCTACTGCGGGGTTTTTTTTACAATATATGTACATTCAATCATTTCCCCTGGAAATATCTCCGTAATTACAATAATTGATTGTGAAACCAGATTTTTAATCGGTGTTGTTAGATTTAGCGTTGAAAACCGGCCCGGAACGTACAAAAATACAAGCGACCACTTTTATTTCCGTTTTGATAATAGCAGAAGTTCGTGCCGGCGGCGGAGGACCGTTCGCGAAAAAACCGCCGCGAAAGTTTTCGGGTGTAAATGGCGCGTCCTTTGAGCACAGCGCGTTCAACCGTGAAATAAGACACTAAACAACGCCATCGTGGAAATATTGTCCGCTCCGCGAATTTCACGGACGTTACATACAGGCCAATAATTATTCGCCGAGTTCCACGTAAGACAGGCCCGCCATTGTGAGCCACCCTCTCGCCGCTTTCAATACGATTGTCCCTCGCGCGTCGCTTATTGTTGAAAGTTTCCATTGTCATTATTATTTCGTCGCATTATGTCGCGAGATTTATGGGCTCGTGTAATTTCGCCCCGGCCTGCCCGACCCGGCCCGGCCCGGCACGGCCCGAACGGTCCAGACCCGGGCCATCTTGATCGCACATCCCGGCGTCCTTCTCGCGAACACTACGGCGAACCGCGATCGCAGTTTGCCAATCCCGCGGCACAAACTTATACTTTACCGCCCGTTCACGCGATAACTTTTACTTCGGAATCGAACTTCCGGGCAACTTTCCGCGTAACGTGTGTGTTATGGCAGCCCCTCTATACCGAAACGTTCAATTAGGAGCCAAATTCTGACGCAGGTCCAGGGATCCAATCTAAGATTTCATCGCGTCTGCAAAATTTAACCGTAAATTAAACTGTAAATTTCCCTCGCGTCCGTTGAAATGAAACAAAACGCTATTTAATTTAACGCTAAACCTACCGGGCACTAAATGCGATTAAAACATTTTAGCTTGTAAAATTTTGTGCAATTTTTATTATAATATATGCTTGGATGAAAGAATTTATCGAATCAATTGTCCATGTAAGCAACTTTATAATTTCAATAATTGTATAATGATAAATATGTATAAAACCAGCTGATCGAAAGTGGTAGGTTTGGTGTTAAAAGATTCAAATATTCAAAGATTCAAAAATTCAAAGATTCAAAACTAAGAAATTCAAAAGTTAAAAGTTTGAAAGAACGAAAAAGTAAAAGATTAAAAAATTCAAAGATTCAAAACTAAGAAATTCAAAAGTTAAAAGTTTGAAAGAATGAAAAAGTAAAAGATTAAAAAATTCAAAGCTTCAAAACTAAGAAATTCAAAAGTTAAAAGTTTGAACTATTCAAAGATTCAAAAATTAAAACTTTCAAAGATTCAAAAATTAAACGCTTTTACACTAAACCTACAGAGCATTAAAATCGATAAAAACGTTCCAGCTTCGTTAAACCATTTGGTTTAAATAAACACTAAACAAGTAATAAATAAATTGTTTATAGTTCGGGTCGAAGTCGGAAAAATTGACCAGTGCAAGCAATCGTCGAGGATAGGCGTGCACGCGGCATCGTGAGCAAGTTCGTGGAGCCGAGAGCAACGTCGTCGTTCGAGGTCTTCCGTTTTTGCGAGGGCATGCCCGGGGCCATAATCGAAACAAGAGGAAAAGCGGAAATAGTTGAGGGAAATCTCTCGCAGCTCCGGGGGCCCTCGTGAGTTTTTTCTCATCGGCGCGAGCGGACGCGAGAACGGAAACGGCAACAGACACAAAGTGGTACGCACGCTAATACTCGGAAACCTTCCACCCTATCTTTGAGGGCTGGAAACGTTCGCCACTCGGTTCTCGAAAGGGTGGAAAGGGGAACCTGGGTGGAGTGCTTTCAAGCTACGAAAAAAAAGCGAAGGTGCTCCGCGTTAATAACGAACACGCCGGAAGCTTCAAGGGAAAGCTGCATGTTTTTCTGGTCAAACAGGAAAATGATAATTCCTCTCGTGAAAACGATCTCACCTTTCGATCTTATCTGCTCTTTATCAACCTTTCTTCAACTTCGAACTAAAGCAAAATCGCGATAAACGAATTTTGCAATTCGGAAGAAGTGAAAAATATTTGAAAAAATACATTTTTATGTCGTAGTTCGCAATCGCTTGGTTAAGCAAGAATTAAAGTTGGGAGATATTGTCGTGCAAAATGAATGAAAATATTTTCACAATTACCTAGTATAATTACCCAGAGAAAATGACTGATTCCACGAATGTGTTCTTCGTTGCAAACAAATACGCAACGTCAGTGTTTGGATACTTTAATTAAAATTCTGCACGTTTCAATGTGATACGGCTAATTAATTAAATTAGCATGGCAGCGCAATAAAAGGGACGTGAACCGCCTACATTTGATTTTTCGTTTAAAGAGAAATTTATATTTTTCCATGTTGCTCGAATTCTTTCTGCTCCATTTAAGCAAAAAAAAAAATATTGCATAAACCATCTTTGCAATTGGAATTAATCAACCGTACCTACATACACAAGTGTTTCGCGTCTCCGTCTGAAGCTTCGGGAACACGGTCTTCCACTGTACTTTAAACGGAAAGAGATCGATTTTTCGAAATCGTCACATTCCTCGTTTAAGAGGTCCCCGGGATTGCGAGCAGTTCAAAGCGACCGCGTGTTATTCCGATCGACGACGTTCGATCGGGCCACAGACGAGTTCGCAATTTTCGTGGAGTAAGAGGAAGGAATCGTCGAACGTTGACCGCAATTTCGCGGTGCAAGTCCTCCCATCTGACAATTTGCATTTTGCCGCAGACCACGTCCCCGCCAAGATCACCTTCACCCCGCGCGCGCGCTCAGCTCTAATTCTCGAGGACCAGCCGGACATCCGATTTCCGATTTCCTAGCTGCTTCCTACGGGCTTCCGGAAGTCGGGTGTTCGGGCGTCAAGTGGTCCATTCCTGATTCCATGCTACCACTCCATTCCCTGGATCTCCGTGGCTGATCTTCGAATCGAACTCTCTTGCTGATTCGATGGTTTTTAAGAGAGCATTGCCACCGGAGACCCTGTTTTTGGCACGACCCCGAAAGACGCTTCTTCTCTCGACCCACGGAACACCGTAGAACCCCGTTCGAATCCCTGTTGTTTCGAACTGTGGCATGCTATCGCACGCCCTTAACTCGATCCGCTTATTTTCATTTATTCATGTTGGAAACGATGAATATAAATTTTTTCAGAGAGTCTTTGTTGCTGTGCGATCTTTCGATCGTCGCGTTTCAACGAGGATAACAATCTCGAAGCGCGACGTTGCTTTAAAGTAGCGGCGACGATTCTCTATTTCCTCGCGATGAATTTTCATTTCCGTCGCGAGTCTGCATAAATTCCAAGACAGGGGGGGGGGTGGGGGAGGACCGTAAAACTTGATGCCGGCCAATTAAGAAACGTTGCATTCGTTAGATATGGCGGGCGATAGCCATTACGACGATGCACGCCGCGCCGGTTAGGCGGATCGTTTCGTCGCAGCAGGTGGTCGACGGTGTTTGACCTCGGCATTGTGTCGCAACGGGAGCCCGCTCGGATACACAAAGAGATTTATAAGGTCAAGCGTCGGGACGCGACGTCGTCGTCAGCGGCCTTTACGAGCGTCATTAATATTTCGTTTTCCTTTCTGTTACAGGTAAGCTTCCGGGCGCGAAAGAGAACGACGATAGAAACAGAGATAAAGATCGCCCGGTGGAATTGGCGCAACCGGCTACCCTGCAGGTGCTGAATCCTGCGTCGCTTTGTTGACGACGAGTTCTTTGTTCCGCGTGTCCCTCCCCTCCCCCCTCCGTCTTTCCGTAATCTCTTCTCTCCAGTTCGTTATGAGCCCTCCACGATGTCTCGTTTTAACGGATCGGGGCATCCGCGCCCCGCCGCCGTAAGTCGTCGGAGAGATCGTTTGCTGTACCATGCAAATCTTCGAACCTGGACGACTGAGACAATTTGCTCCTCGCCCCCCCGACCCACCCCGCCGACGTCGAAAGCACCTAATTAATCCTTTGCGCGTTAGGAATTATCCCGCTTGCATTTCGCCCGGGACCTTTGCCCGAGTTTGCCCGACGCACTCGAATTCGTGGTAACATGGTAATTATGTTTTGTTTAGCTTCGCGGATACGAATTCGATTCGGTTTGCCAAACCCCATTGTATTTGTTCACAAACTTATCCTATTCACACGTACACTTTGTCCCACTCCGATTTACACTCTACGCCCGCCTGCTAGCTATTTCCTCTCAGTATCAGGTGCTCATTCATGATACTCGAAGGTAGGTCGATCTCCGAAATTCTCTTAATCTTTCGGTCGTTTCGTGTTTCAATTGTAGGAATCGAATTGTTCAAGTTTCACTACTATGTACAACTATTTATTTACACACGCGATATATAATACAAGAAACATTAGCTATCGCTCGGAACGATCGGATCGGCAATGACGACTAGCAAGTCGTCGCAAAGATGGCTAAATTACTAATGGGCCCCCGCCACTGTATCCGAGGCCTATATAAAGGGCCTTCGAGAGATGGGGGAATACCCCCGGGCAGGGAAGAAAACGGACACGGAAGAAAGGTCCGTCTTTGCCCATAAACAAACTCCTGTTCGACGCGAATCTGGCTACCAGATGCAAGACAACCGCGATAGCCAGACCCGCACCGAAACCTTGGGGAAAACCCAGAAAATTAGGGACCGGCTAGTTTGCAGGTATAGGCAGGGCAGCGACAAGGCCGCTACACAATCATTTTTGTCATACGAACTCAGGTGCGGGTCCTTCGAACAGCCATAATTTCGTGAATTCTTTAGGAAAACGCAGACGAAAATAGATTTCTTTGTTTTTCGTTCGAAGGTTCGCGCGCTGAAGCTTCGCAAGTAGGTTTTCCGTAACGATTGTCCGCGAAGGAGCCTCTCGGGAGGAATTGGAGCTTCGCGGGGCCGGTCGAGGGTGAAAAGGGAACACGTAGGGAAAACAGCGGTCAAGGAAACGGACGGAAAATTGCCCGACGAGACCGGGGCATAAACACGAATAAGAGAAACTGAGGGAACAGGGGACGAGGACGAAGGGTAGCCCGAACGGACGGCGAGCGTTGGGATGGGGGCTGCTCGGAAGGGGTTGGAGGAAGAGAAATGGTCGGCGCGACGACAAAAACGGCGATTAGGGGTGGTGCTGACAGAGCTCGGGTGGGTAATGCTGACCGCACACCGCAGCGTACACCTGCATCCCCCTCGACCAACCCCCGACGTCCTTCGCCCCAGCTCTTCGCCGGGTGGAATCGGCGTTGGGGATATCTCGTAATTCCGATAAAATAATAACCAACGACGCGTAGTTCGCGGGGGCGGGGTTAAATGAAACAATCGGCACACGGTTCTTCCGCGGTCCCCTAATCGAGCGGGACGGACTCGATCGAACTTTCGGCGAGCCGCCCGCGATGGAAAAATCAAACGCGTCCGCGCGAGCGCTGTCGGGTAATGTTTGGCGTACAGAATCGTCTGGTATAACGACGTTGTTAACAACGCGCCGGGGTATTTGCGCTTTGAGTCCGTGTCGCGCGGATGGATCGTCGGGATTTTTCGGGCGGGGCGAGTCCCGGCACAAAGGGAAGACCGGATGAATTCGTCGCGAGAAGAACCGCGCTTTGACCCGTCGCCCTCTTCGGGAATCGTTTGAGCCCACAACTTCAATTCGTTCAGGATATTTCGCGGAACAGAGAAAAACGGGATTTTATTCAAAACAAGTTTCACCGTCGCGAAGCGTACGCTTAATTTTTCGCGGGACCACCGGATACATGGAATTCGATCGTTGCAAAAGATCACAGAAAAATTCTCCGCGGGTTCGCGGCGATGGTCCCGCGTTTTTTTTTCTCGAACAATTCCACAGGACGGTAGCAGCGACGCGGCGGGAGATGGATCCGAATTTCAAACTGATTTCAAATAGACCACGCGGCCCCAGGAATATTCGACCAATGAAAAACGCTCGCCGGGAATACCCCGTGAAAATTGAATTCCTCGGTTGAGCACGCTTTTTACCGCGGGAAAGGGAATTCACTTTTTACGCGCGGCTCGTCGCGCCGCGGCGTGTACACCTGCCGGTGTGCGTCACAAATTACACGGTTTCCGAGACTGTTCCGCAGGGACAATGCGGGGGATGAATTCCTCGCGACCGTTAGCTGGAACCCACGACTCGTACTATTTCGGCGCTTTTATTAGCAGGAACACCCTGACCGAGCTGCACCGTTGTCACCGGCGGCCCCGTTTATACACAGGATTTTCATATTGATTTTACTAATTAGCCGACGACCTGCACCGTGTATTCGCGATCCCCGCGTAAGAACCCGCTCTACAGGCTCCCCTTTGATCGGCCAAAAATATGCGATTTTGCGGAATCGTTCGCCAGTAGACTGCGGATCTTCGTGCATTTACTGCTTTTAACCCGGCTACTCTTTAAAAAGAAGGCACTTAATAAGTTGTTTAGATAAATAAAAAATTTAAAAACAATTTATAGCTAAACATTAAATAAATAGATATGGGTCCAAACGGACCCAATAAGCGTAGCCGGGTTAAAACGTTCAAGAAATGCAGGAATATAAAATTCCATAGAACTCGGTACAATTTTTATTCATTTCACTTTTTTTAATTTTCCCTACAAAAATTTTTAAAATGTATTTATTGTGGCCAAGATAGAACCGGGAAAGAAATAATTAAATCCGTAAAAAATTGTTCTGACGGATTACGAACATAAATTTCTCTTTCCCACTAGAAAACTGCCAGCGACGAAGTTCAAGGAATTGCAACCGCGAAGAAAATAATACAGCATGATCTCGAACGTAGCTTCCGGAAGATCGTTTCAAACCGTTTTTCCTCGGTGGATGTGCGCGAGCATCGGGAACCGCGTACGTTTCGCAATTTACATTGAGCGCGCGACGAGTTGCGGAATTTGTACGGGCTCCGGTTCGTCCGTCTTCTCCTCTTTCGTTCGCGGCGAGTGTTATACACGCTGCAGGTTGAACGGCAAGGGCTTCGCGGCACGTAGAGTTAAACTCCAAACACGGGGAACGTTATGTCAACGTTCGAGGGCGCCGCCAGAGATATGCGCGGCCGGGGACCGACTTAATTGTACGTATAAATATCGCGAGAGCGAACCGGAGAACCGAGAATATCGGGTATTGTCTCAGGAAGCCCACTTATAACGGGAACGTCGAGTGTGTCTCCGCGAGGATCGTCCTTTCGAGTGGGCTTTCGAACCTGCGGAACAATCGAGCCTGCCGCGCCGCAGAAAATTACGCGCGAGACCGTTTATTTTTCCACCCCGGGATATTAATCTTTTGTTCGTTCGCTCGACGCCGAGACCACAGATTTCGATGCCTCTTCCTTCGAGGAATCCGCTACGAAAAGATCTTTCGCCCTCTCTCAACCGTGGTGTAATTTTTATAAAATTAGTCTCGGATAGCTTCGGTTTATTTAACCTCACCGAATCCCTTGATAGATGGAACCTATGTAACTTTGACGTGAACGATTATAGTTGCTCGAAAAAGTTCGAGTATTGGACTCAATCGATCTCGCAGAAAAAAAAATGTTTAATGATTTAAAAAGAATAAAGTACAAGGGGCGGAGGCGAAAAAAACAAGGAACGACCTTAGTCGAGGAACGTTGCTGCATTCACGGTTTTCGCACGACTGACTGGAAAAACGGTAAAACGCCTTAGCATACGGGGGTGCCAAAACGGTCAGCGGACCCCATGGGTTTTACGCAATGGAAGAGTACATACTTCAAAATACATTATTTCTAATACATAGAAAATTCGAGATTATTAAATATTCCGGAAAACAGTCTTACAATCGCGAAAGACTTGGCGATTCCTCCGGCGGTTGCAGGTGGTATCGTCGCGGGACCGGAAGTGGCGCAATAAAAGAGCCCGTTTTTGTCGAACAATGCACTCGTCTGTTTTACAAGCCATCAATTATTCGCGGGTAGCCTGCGGTGCGTGGCGGACACGGGGGGCCCAAAGGCCATTGTTACGAAATAATTTCGCGGGCTCGCGCGTTTGTTTAAAAGAATAATATCTATGCAAATGGCCGCAAACGGCCTCTGCCCACGGTCCGCGGCTACAACAACGCCATTAATTACATTTTCATTAGTTGACTCGGAGAGGGAGAGAAGTAACCAGGGCGCAGAAGTTACGCCGAAGTCTGCTACGCCGAGAGTGTTTGCGAAACACGCCTCCGCCGCGAGAAGAGATTCATTTTTCCGTTTGCGCGCCATCTGGTCGCAGTACCCGCCGCACCGCGCCGTTGCCTCTCGCTAGTTTCGTAAGATTTTCATGTCTCGTTTGCGAACGTTGTAACACGAGTTTAAATACTTCAGGTCTTTCTGGATATTTCATTTTCCGCGTGTTCGCAGCCGCTATCTTGCGCCACTTAATATCGTTGCCGGATCTTCGGGCCAGCCGATATTAAAAATTGCAATTTTTATCAAGAAGAGATCCGTTTCTCTGTCCTGCAATTTTTTTTTTTGCGACTTAACGAGAATTCAGAGATCGTGATGGTAAATTTGCGAGTTGATAAGATAACGGGAAAATGTAAAAAAGAGACGTAGAGTCTTTAACTAATTTCACCAGAGCGAAAGTAGAATGAATAGCCGGTAAAAAATGGCGCGGGAGGCTGATTAATTGGTGCTTCTTCTTTTTTTTTTCTTTCTGGAACCGGCAGTTTTGGGCCAATTATCGTCGTCGAGAAGAAACGCCGGCGGGAAGACGTGCGTAGGTTTTTGCGCCGTTGATTCCCAGTACAATAAATTGCCCTCGTTATTGAGGGTATCGATCAAAGGAGCATTCAGCTAGCGAGGAATCGTCGGTAGAGGGTTCGGGACGATCGAAGGGAGCCGGTTGTTGGACGAGGGTGAAAAAGGAAAATCGGAAGTGAGACGCGAGTCAGCAGAAACACGGTGCACTCTGTAGCCCCGTGGGCGGGCAGGCAAAAAGTGAAGCTTACGAAACAAAGGGTTGAAGCGTCACATGTTTTTCCTCGTTAAGCTGGCTCCACTTAGGCAGATTGCTTAATTAACCCGTCTAATTATACAGGGAGTCTGTGTCCTTAAGTCCCGAACGCGTTCCCGAGGGACGCGCGAGTATTCGCAGACCCAGGGGACCCACTCGTTGATTCTAATTTAGCCCCGCGATAAGTCGCCATTCGTTCGGCCGTTCCCCTTTCATTGCTCTAACCGGGGCTTCTCTTTCTCCTGCAGCTCTCTCGCAGGCTGCAATCTTCGTGACGATTTAACGCCGCGAGATGCAATTAATCGCGGGGACTGTGCCCGCCTTGCTCCGAATTCGAATCGCCGAGTCCCATTGTCGAGTCAGGAGGAAATTCTCCGATTACAAGACCGGAAAAATCAATTTCTCATCGGATCGACCGACACCTGCCATGTATCGAAAGCGTGCTCGTAAATTTTTGCAGACGAACTCGCAAAACTAACGAAATCACGGTTAATTTAGTCCAGCTGAAGAAGGCTTCTTAATTAAGTGCATCTGAGAACATTGCTACAGAATTTTTAATTTTTTCATTGAATCGCAATCAATTTTTACCATTCCTACACCAGTTCGAATTCCATTAACGATTCTATTACGTATACAAATATTTGCTTCGCGAAATCCAGAGAGAAATATTGTTGTTTACTTCGTCACGAGAATTTGATTTAATGAAACATTCGAATTGGTTTAAAAATATTTTTTTTCCAGACACATCGAACTAATATACATGCGCGAAACCATACTAGAGCGGCGTAAACAAACACAGTCGAATAAGGGTCACTCTCGGATCAAATTAAATCGACGCTGGACCATTTGATGATTTCACAGAGAGAAAATATTTTGTGTAGATTTCGCAAGCCTCTCTACTTCGACCGGATAGGTAGTTGCAGGGCAAATCCGGATCATCCGGTCTTCTTTCCTTTCCCTGCTGAACCGCGAAAATTCCGGAGAGAATTCGGTGCATTGTACACAATTTAGACACATATCAGGGAATTTTCTCTGCTTTCTCGTCCAAAGCCCCGGTTACGGAAAGCTAAAGTGTACCTAAAAATTCTGAACGATGTCGCTACAATTTACAAATTAACCTTCACCGTTTTTAATCTCGACTATCAGAACAATTATCGCAAGATTGGGGAAATGGGTCAAAACCGGCTAATCCTTTCTCCTCTTAATAGTTTCTCGACGGATCTGGACGGCTGGAACTGAGCGGGCGATCTTTTTCCGCTATCAAACGGGCCGTCATCGGTTTAATTTGATTCGAGGACATTTTCCGCTCTCATGCCAGATAAACCCTATCAAATTTTAAATTTCAAAAGAGCCGGGCTAATGGCGAGCGCTACGAACGAGCGCGACGACGACGACGGCCGCCCGGGCTAGCTATAGCTAGGTTGCAGAAGTACCGGGTCGCTTCAAAGTCTAAGGTTCGGTAGGTGTCGAGAGTCCCGGAGGGTTTTGCGAGGGTCCAGGAGCCTTGCAGGAGCATTTCTGCCGTTCCTGGGATCTTCGAAGGACCACGGAGTCCCGGCGATTTCAAACGTTCGAGTAAATCTCAAAGGAGCAATTTCCTCCAGACTCCGCAGGGCCGTGCGTCGTTCCCAGCGGTTCCCCCGGCCGAGCCAAGCGAAATTTCTTCCCCGATTTCCGCGTGCCTTGTACAGAGTCTAGCGTGCTGGGGACGGCGAGGGCGGGGGGAGGGAGGGGCGGCCTTAACGATTTCCACGAGCCCTGTGCAACAATTACCGCACGCCGCGATTCGAGATTCTCGGCGAAATTATTCCCCGAGACCCCCGGTCGGAAGATTTTTGCTTCGGAATAATTATAAAGACTCCCTCCGTTGCGTTCTGAAATTCTGGACAGTCGAAACGACCCGTAACCCGGGCGCCGGATAGACAGACGCAATTAAAACCGAGGGCGGTAATTGAATCGTAGAACCGAAACTTCCGTTAATGAGCCGCTATGAGTACGTAACGGTTGTTTTAACGAGTATTGCACGGGAATATAAGGCTTCCGGCGAGCGTGCGCGCGCGCCGCCTCACCGAGGCCACTCTAATTATCTTTACATCCCCTTCGACCAGCTTTTTGCTGTTACCTCTCATTTAAAAGCCCTCTGTTTTCCCTCTGCGCCCCTCCTTCCCTCCCTCCTTCCGTCGCTCCTCCGCGGACACGCTTTTTCGTTTCGTCGTCTCGTCTCTCGCTCCTTCCGTCTTTCCTAACGCGTTTCGCTCTCGTTTCCGAACCGTTGCGTAATTGCCCGCGCGGATATAGTGATCGATGAGCCTCTCCGTGACGAGGAATATGAGGGATTGTTCTTACCTTCCTCGAGATCCGCGGATCTCGCCGTGGGAATTGTCCGCGGTAATGAACAGCCGGATAGATATCGTCGACGGGCGAAGATTTAGGAGGCTTGATTTATTTTTCGCCTTTTTTCGTCCCGTCTAACTCTCTGCTCGGGCGCGCACACGCGCAGAGTCACTTAAAAATCGTGTAATCTCTTCAAAGAGAATCCTACAAACTGCGTGCATACTCGTTTCAAAGCTCGAAGTCTCTACCTGCCTCTTTCTCGAAGGTACTGCAGATTGAAACTTATTTATAATTTGTAGCCACGTTATTGTTCCATCAATTTGTCGGTTGAATGAAATGAAAATGAATGAAATTAACCCGGCTACGCTTATTGGGTCCGTTTGGAAGTTACAAGCATTCTTTGCACGCTTGTAACTTCCAAACGGAATGGCCGACGAGTCTGAAATTTCTTGGCGGAGAATAATTCATTAAAATCTTTCTTCCACTTAAAAAAAATATTGAAAATCCTTTTTGAAATACTTGTAATAGAAATTGTTACACGTATGGCGTCAGGGGTCCATTTGGGGTCCATACGTGTTTTTATTATGGTCACCACATTCGTGACCGTAACAAGCGACGAACAAGAACTGAAGATATTGCACTACCATAAAAAAGGGTCAGAGGACGGTGTACTTTTTGCAGTGAGACCAATAAAAAAGATCACAAATACGATGTGTATTGTACCAACTGTTCAAAATTCATTTGTAAAGAGCACAGAGCCTCGCTTTGCATTTATTGTACAAGAGACTCCGAATAAGTTAATTTAATTACGTATGTAATTTACGTTTACGAATGTAATTTTTAATTAGTATGTAATTTTACGTTAATAACAACAGATAAATAAAAAATTTAAAAACATTTTATAGCTAAACATTAAATAAATAGATATGGGTCCAAATGGACCCAAAACAACTTATTAAGTGCCTTTTTTTTTAAAGCGTAGCCGGGTTAATCTATCTTAATTAACTCTTCTTAACCTTCCGAAAAATCTCGGAGGAAAGTCAATGTGTCCCTCAGCAGTGTTCCGCGCAACCTAAAACAAGTCAAGCATTTCTACTCGAGTTCTACAAGGCTCCCGCAAGTATCCACTTGCAAAGACCTCGAGTGTTGTACAAATGTTCCGCGAGGGTCCTATGAGCTCTCTTGCTGTTCTTTAACATGCCTGTCTCTGTCTGCCGCGGAGGTATTCCTTACACAATGGTGCAACAAGTATTAGTTAAGCAACGTTACGAGTCCATTGTGCGTGGGAAATCTATTACAATTTCTGTAGACTTGTTTCCTTGAATATTCATCATTCTCGTGCGTACTAACCAGTTGCATTCTAACATACTTCAAGCTTAAGTGCCGAAGAGATGTATTTATTTATACTCGCTTCGTTTGTACGTTTCTTCGTTGTTTCGTGAATTCGATTTATCGTACTTGCGCCCGGCATTATTAATTAACCCGGTCAGTGATTCCGCTTAAATTAATTCTAACGAGCAACAGCTGATCCAATCGATTCGCTTTCATTTTTCCGAACAACTTTCGTTCACGAGGTTGCTCCTCGTTACCGCAATCCTCGGAACGTTCAACGCTAGTTACGCCGCAATTAATTACTTCATAGACTCCCGGCTAGATCGAGCATGTTTAGGATATCGAGCAGGCGATGTTTCAGGCAAATTAGACGATCGCAAGTTTCCCTTCAACTTCTCCGAAGCATCTGCACGAGCTGCCTACTCGCCGAAATTGTTTCGTACCTTATCAGAGGCGCCCGAGACAGCCTGTTCCCAATAGACTGTTAGATCACTGACAATTATACGCGAATACAATATTAACAATGAACTGCACTCGTACATGCGATGCGTTGCGCAACGATAATGAAGGTGTTGCGTGAATCATTCCTCTTGCGCCATTATATTCTAAAAAGGTTATTATTATTGTGCATTTCATTGTGTCAACTTTGTTGCACGATTTTCCTGCTTTATTTCCTTTGTGTACACCAGATAGCACAGAGACGTCTTAAGGACGTCCGTTGTTGGATATTCAGACGTCTCGAAGACGTCTCCTGAACATCTTTTGTTCGGAAACGGTACGTCTTTAAGACGTCTCTACGAAATCTGTCAGACTAAAGGATGTCTTCTAGTACGAAAGGCGTCTTTAAGGACGTAAGACGTTCAGACCTAAAATGTGCTATCTGGAACGGTAGCTTTGTAATAATACGCAATGATGTTTCTGAATCCAGTCTGAAATGAAACGCAAGCGTCGAACAGATAAGCGGCCGACAGCGCAAGAAACACCGTGTCAGCTGATTTTTAATTGGTCGAGGTTTTAGGGCGTCATTTCACCGGGCAGACGACGTAATTCCGTCCGACTGGACGTCGCACAGTGAAATCGCCAAAACATGGCCAAAAACCACTTTTTCAACTTTATCCAAAATTAATGAAATTTATGCCAATAGCTTCTCAATTGTTCAAACTAAGTTGTAGAAAATAGGTAACACAAGCATTACTCCACTTTAATTAAAAATTAATACTCCGTGCTTTTTCTTTCGCTGATTATGAATCTGATGCCAAGTTTTTGAAATTTTGGAATTAGATTCAAATCAGCAACCCAAAAATACGGGAATACTATATTTCAAGGAAATTTGACAATTTTTTAAGTAACACATCTGCCATATTGAATCTGCCATTTTGTTTTTTGAAATTTTGGAATTACATTCATAATCAGCAACCCCAAAAATACGGGAATACTATATTTCAAGGAAATTTGACAATTTTTTAAGTAACACATCTGCCATATTGAATCCGCCATTTTTTTTTTTGAAATTTTGGAATTACATTCATAATCAGCAATCCGAAAACCCATAGGATACCAATTTTCAACTAAATCGTAGAATGTCTTCGATTTTTGGCCACGTTTTGGCGATTTCGAACCACTGTGCGTCGTCGCGTCGAGAGGGCTCCGAATTCGATCCGCGCAGGCGTTCGCTGCAATCACTCGGCCTCTACCGGTGACGTTCTTTATTTTCCATTTTCCATTCCGTCTATCGGAAGCTGGCCGACGTCGGTCGTCGGCCGATTTAAATCCGTCGGAACGTTTGCACGCGCTGCCTGGCTCGAAGTTAACGTATTTATCGTGCGTCGCAAATTCGTCGGGAACGAATTCCCCGTTCGTGTTTAACCTCGATAGATTTCAGTACTCTCTCCCTCCATCCTTCCGGAAAACGCACTTCTTCAGGTTCCACCGGACCCCGGTAATTTCCCAAGTTACCCGCCGAGAAGCTGTTTCCACCATTTTTCCGAATCGAATTCCGGCGAGGACCGTCGCCTTCTAAAAATTGATACAGCGTTTCGAAAAATATATTCCCGACAAATTTTGACGGGACACGTCCAGCGCGTTTCCGCTCGTGAAATATCTCCGATTCGTAATCTCGAGAAGAAATCTTTTTATTTCTGCGAGCGCATTTTTCAAGCGCCCACATTTTATGCGCATCGCATTGCGAATGACAGCGGGCGAACGATGCGAACACGTTTATTTTGTGTAACAATGCGCTTTTCATGCGCAGCTTTCCCCGCGTGTCCCATACAAAGGTTAATGAGCGTGGACCCGCGTGTGCACGTCGGGAAATGACATTTTTCTGTCAACCCGAAAATTGTTGGCGGGTAACGAGATGTTTTGAAAAAACACACCTCCGGCAATGTTTCCGCTCGCGACGAGATACTCTTCGCTTGTATTTCCTGGACATTATTCTGCCGATCGCATACGACCAAATTAATTCACGATCTTACACATTAAACTGATTAATTATTCGGCGTTTCTATCTTTCGAGATGTATTATGATGTTTATTTTGTAATCGCGTCGGTCACAGAACATGGTTGACATCAATTAATCCCGTATGTACACTCGTCCATCGTACCGCATTTAATTATTACTTGCTTGCCTATCTGTCCGAGTCACTAAATAATATAAATATATTTTTCCCGATAAAAATTTTACCATTCCGTAATAACGTTCTGCGAAATAATCCTTCACGGACGATCGTGTTTTATTATAAATGCTGGAAAGAGGCATGCCTTTTTCGTATTTAACCATTATTTTGCGCGACACGAGTGTCTCGCCGAAGAGGGCCATCGTAATGTTAATTGCGTTGATTTTTGTCCGGATTCGTGACACACGCGGGCACAACGTGCTGATTGCGCGAATTTACTGCAACAGGCATTTATAATTAATTAATTATCAGGGAAACGGCGCGGCGCGGCGGCTCGCTAAACAGGGGATCAGCTTCGCGGGGCTATTACCAGTGTTTTATTCGCGACCGTGCGACGCGTACGCGATTATTTCAGAATATTTCCGACACGTGTAAATCATCGACGCCCGGTTGTTTAACGAAACGGATAATTCCACACCCGCCAGAACAATTAATTCCCCCCGTTGAAACGAACGAGCTGCGTCTTCCGAATTACAATAACGCTCTGGCCACGCCTCGAATCCGTTAATACGTTCGCCCCTTTTTCCACCGTTTTGCCTCGCGCAACGTACGAAAAGTTCCATGAAAATGACGGTCAAAACAGTTTTATCCCTGCGTAAAGAATCCCACGTCCGCAAATATCTCGATTTCGTTATAGTCTGATTTTCTATTATTTGCCGTGCGGATTAAACTACGCCAGGTGTTGATTGATCGAACGCTGCTGCCCGGTTTCATCGGTACGCAAACATGACTTTTGTAAAAAGCTACGGAAGTGTTCGTTAGTCGGTGAAACGCTGCAACGATGAGTTCAGCAATTTAATTTTCCGCAAACATTCATTCCCGCTTTCTGTATCTATTAAAAAGGGGATGAAACGAACGAGAAAAATAACATCTAGCTGCGGATCATTCGAAATTATTGAAAGTATCGGGCGACAAGGGTGAGGGGGGTTAAAAAAATCTCTCCTATTCGCTCTGCTCGCTGGATTTTCATTTCGACCCTTTCGGCAACGCTTTCGCCGATTATATCAATTTCCATATTGTACTCCAACAATATGCATTTGCTTTTCGCGGTCGTGACGTATCGCGTACACCATAAAATCGCGCGCGAATATCACGATTATAATTCTGCCGAATTTTATCAACGTAATTCGTGCAACCGGAGATAGAGTTAACGCGTTTCATGCTCCTTGAAATTCTATCAAAATACGGGAAATTGAATGCACCGCGCGAAGTTTTCGTCTCGCTTTGTGCATTTTACATTATGACAAATGCAGTGCGGTAAAATGACTGCTACAACAGTACCGTGGTTATTAGAGCATTGCTAATATACGATTGTTCCCACACAATTATCTTAATTGCGCAAAAATTGAAACGTTTAAACAAACGATCTTTATTCCGGAAAACGAGATGTCCTACAATTATTTGCAACAGATTGTTCGACTGACTGATTATTTCGTGATTTTCTTCACGTAATAAATCTTCACTGATTCGTGTTCACATAAGAGAATTTCTAATCATGCACTGGTCACATATTTAATTCGTATAAACGGTGTTCCACAGTACTGTGGGTAGGCAATAAACGATCTCGGCGTGAGAGCAAAAGTGTCTCTATTCAACTGTCAGGATCTCACGACTCTTCGCGGTGTGTCTACATCAACGACTCGCGGCTAACTCCCTGAACACCAATTTTTGACTCTCTGTTTGCCCTGGTAAAAATCCTCAACAACCCTGATTGGCTAACCCAAGCATTGGATTCTTCCAATCAGAGTTGTTCCTTTTTTTGTCTCACCGCCTACTCCTTACGCTCCTTAGCGTGTTTGTTTTCGGAACAGCGAGGTGATCGGAGGGGATGAATTTGTCACGGGACTTTCCTTCAGGCCACCCACGCCTGACCCGCGTGGCGACGAACCGATGGGTCCGCTTCAAGTGACCTTCAGCTAGACCCCTAATTTACGACGGTCTCAGATTGCTATTGAGGACTTTTGGAAAAACTCTACTCTAATTAAAAATAAAAATTAAACATAACGATTTTCGTGATCAACTAACTTTAATGACGGTATAGGCGTACAATTCAAACGTGCTCGACAGTGATAGAGATAAGACTCAATTCGCGGTAGACGGGCTCGGTTTGCCCGAAGTCGGGTCCCTCGCCTCCTTCCCTCGCCCCGGTACAGGTACAGCCAAAGTTGGCCCGCAAGGTGGGGGGTACTTGGGCAGAAGAAGGCGATATGTTTGCAAACCGAGCCGTCCCGCGTCCCGCGACGGGTCGCTCCGCGATCCGTTCGTCGTTCGCGGCGAAATCGCTCGAAGAAATTGGTTAATGGCTCGGTACGGTAGAGTTTCGAGTTTTCGATAAGAATCCACCGGTGGTTGCCGGTCCAGGTCCGAAGTTGATGGCGCCGCCGCGTCATAGTTTGTCAACTAATAATAAGTATTATAAGTATTATTAAATGAAAGTATGAAATTTTTGGCGCCACGGTTCGATCAGTTACTACAATATAATAGCTATTTTTATGGAAACTTTTAAACGTTAACCATTCGGGTTTGAATCCGTTAACGTCATTTAGCCACGTTTGCTAAAAATTGTTTTTCAATTGGAGGGACAGAAGGTGGTGTTTCGTCCTAGACCCGCTAGAGGACTCATCGGTAAGGCTATCCAGCGGGCCCTGCCTTAGACACACAAGTGTTTTTTTGCAGAAAGTTATTAATATACTGATTGGTAAGTATTGTTATTAAACTGTCCGTTGCGACAAACCGCAAAATCGTCTCGGAAACGCGAGTGTTCCGACACAGAAATCCCTCGCCGGCGATTCAGCCTGCATTTGCAACCGAGAAACTTTCGGCCGCGACATCCGGGTAGGGTACGGTTCGGCAAGTTTGAACGTCTGATCGACGTCGAATTCCTCGAGCGTGTCGTGGCCGGAGGAAAGTCGTTGACGTTCCGGTGATCCCGTCGAGACGTCCGACGGTCGGATAACGAGAATTCCGTGAGCTGCCAGGTTAGGATCGTTCACAAAAGCGGTCATACTCGATACGACGGTCTTAAGCTCGGCTCAGACATTGCCGACAGGTAACGACGCCACGAACACATGCACATTTCTGCTGTCCCCTGCATTCTCGTACCTGCCGATAAACTCGAAGTCGGGAATTTCTTAGCGACGTGGTCGTCAACGTTGCAACAACCATAGCTACCGTTAAACGCGCGTTTCTTAATTACCAGACTCGCGTTTGCGTTCCGATTTCATCGTTGAAAAATCATCGTCGTCGACGGGGCTCGGGACCTGGAGTGACGCGACGATCGGTACCCGAGAAATACCGCAACGTCATTGTCTGAGTCTGCGGTTGCCTAATCGGAGCTTTATGACCGCGCCAGCTACGTGGCTGGTAATAATGGACGTCGGCTATTACCCAGAACAATCTGCGGCTCGCTTAACGGTCAACTAACGGTCCCGGCACGATCGTAGAAATAATTAATATTGGCGTGCGACGGAATTTACGCCGGTATACACAGAGATGCGGATTTAATATCTGCCCGCCGAACGTGTGTGTCTTGACAGTTTATCAGCACACGTCCGAAGAGCACCGTCGACCAACTACTATACATACATAGCCGGGCGATGCGAAGTTAGCGAGCAGCCGCCCCGTCGTCTTGCGAGTCTTCGGAGTTAGGCAGACAAATACGACGGAGGAATTTTCTCGGACAATAAAATGGTCCCTTTTTTGGTACCGGTTTGCTGCGGGAGTGGAAGGAAACTCGTTTCCGTTATCTTTCAGTCGATCGTGAGCTGGTCACTGTTTTCGGTACTGTTCCGTCTTCGAACAGCACTTGTTTCAATTTTCGTTAACCGAACTTGCAGATTTTCTCGATTGTCCGAAGATTATTCAGTCCGAATGATAAAAACTTTCAAAATTATTGCCGTTTCTTAACGCTGAACACTATAAATTCGTTCAGATTGCCCGTAATCTTCACTACAAAATAGACGCTCGGAGGAGGAAATTTGTTTCATTGTTTCCCCCCCATAAATGAATATTTATACTTTCGATAATTGCGATAATAAATGCCGGTATCTATACATACATATACAGAATTCGATAAAGCAGGACACCTAAATATCTCCGTTACTTTTCGTTGTACCAACTTCGTGGGACAAAGTTACACGAAGACATTTACATTTTTATGAGAAAGTTACATTTTTACGAGATTTCAAGGTTATCGATGTTTTTTAAATGGAATGATATATTTTCAAATACCCTTCAACCCAGAAAAATGGTATAAATAAAATTCAACGTGTAAGATTCATTTGATGTATTTCTGTTACGCCAAATGTTCAAAAATATTCCCTTTTGTACAACGAAAAGCCTGTATTACTAGAATTTAAACCAACGGATCTGTCGACGCAAGAATAAAGTCTGAAGATATTACATAATAATCCCGTCGGACAGACCTCTCGGTAACGAAATCAACAGCTTAATGAAATTCCCTGTGAGCACTTAACGTTAAAACACCTATACGGTGTGGCGATAGGATTTTGTGAAATCGATAGACAGGTGGTCCGCGATCAGGTCGTGGCAGGAAATCAGGAATCGAACTCGGAAGTGATCGAGAATTCCGACGATCTCGTTAGTGGATCGGCAAGTTTCGATTGGCCATTAGATACTCTATTGTTGTGCATTCGGAGGAGCCTCCTGCGTGGTGGTGTGGTATGGAGAAGTGCACCGAAATGTCCTCCTGTTGATTCGTACACCGTGGCCAATGATTTCCACGCCGTCGGCCTCGGCGACGATCTGCTCGACCGAAACACCCGACTACTCGTTCCTCCCTTATTGCGATCTAATTGACCATGGACGATACACGAAATTGCCGTGCCCGTTCGATCCAGGAATTTGCTTCGCAGGACAACGACGACGACGACGACGACGACGACGACGACGACGACGCGGACGACGGTTCCTTCGATCCTCCGGTCTCGTTCTGTGCACCGTCGCAGCAGGAAACGATCGGAAAACGGGCGACCTTTTTTGAACCCGCGGTAATTCCTTCGTTACCGATTCCCTTTCGGCTCGCCTTTTTATTCGATCGCCGACGGAATCGCGCAATTGAATGGAATATCTGCAGATTGTATGAATAGCTCGAGTTACGATCGTGATTGGAATCCCCGTATAAGCCAGCCGCCAGCCGTCGAATTCGTATCACATTCTTCTGGAAATCGTATTGTATTCTACTTTTGTTAGATTGCGTTTTATTGCCGTCGAATCCGATTTTATCGTCGCGATTGCGAGACCCCGCGATCCCTCGTACCGCCTTTCTGCGGTCGATATCGGATTTTTCGTCCGTATCTTTTTCAAATTTATGCGAAAAAGATGTACCCTTTTATTCGCCTAGAGATCGGCGAATGCCCGGAGAATTTTATCGTGATCTATCGAAACAACCGCCGATGATTAATAGATCGCCGATTTTTATGCGATGTGAAAATGTGCATTGATTGCGAGGAACGCGTATCGCGTCTCGTTTCTCATTTTTCTATGAAAAATCTATGAACCATTAAACGATGTAATTTTGAATTTCAGCGCGGGGTTGCGTTTTCGAATATTCCTGGTATTACATACAATTGTTCGCACAAATCTCATCTAACAATAGTTGAATGCTAATAAATGAATCTACCGATTTGGTACATTCACATAAGTGGTTAAGAGAAGTATTATATCTCTCAAATTTACCGCCTTATATTTACTGATATAACCTAGATCGTTTCAAATACACTCAGTGTAGTGACAGCAAGCATTGGCGACGCACGCATACTGCAGTACGTCACGATGCCCTTATTCAAATATGAAATCACATCAAAAACAAGTAAGCTAGTTTTATAAATAATATTTATAAACAATACAAACGCAAACAAATACATCTTGAAAATGATTCAAAAGTGAATCGAAACGTCGATGATTATTTGATAATCTGCAAAATTGTTTATTGATTTTTTAATTGATCGAACCGTAGCGCCAATAACACTGGAAATTTATTATTAACAATAATACGATCGGTATAAAAAACATATTTATTCCTGGTATTTGTTTGTAAAAAGTCGCGCGCGAGGATTCTCGCGAATGCCTGCTGATTCCACTTGGACATTCCGGCATTTCGATGAAAAAATTTGACGGGTCTGGCGCGGGCTCGCGGCCGAGATTAATAACCGTGAAAAGCGGTGTTTTTCACAAAGTGTCAGGCGGTCCACTTATATTAGCCGGGCGAAATTTTTCAATATCGAGGTATTATACAGCCAACTTTCTGCGGTGCGAACTATTCTGGGAGTTCAGAACTATAATGAACAAAGTTAACTTAATTTCGCCGGAATTATTATCGGCCTCGGATCGGAGTCACTAAACTACGGTCCGGTTATTATCGGTTCTGTGATACCTACCGTTGAAATTTGCCCATCGGGGGACACGACGGTGACTTCTTCGACGATAATTCCATCGGGACCGATTTCCTGGATTTCGCCTCGTCTCAGTTGGGTCTATCGACCTAAACGGTCTACCCAAAGGTAGTTCATAGTCGTTCCAACATGCACCGTCTCCCAAAGACTCCGCCAACGATCCTGACAAGAATGTATATTGTCCTTCAATTTATTAATTTACCATTGTCTCTTGTTGGATTATTAGCAATATTAGTTCAACTGCCTGTATGCAAAAATGAATTTATTTTTATATGAGAAACACTGTAACTTTCTCTTTGCTAAAATAACAGAAACCCCAGATGTCGTCTGACCCCGTAGGCCTGGTATTTCTTGTACCTAAGGGTCAGGGTAATAAACGATGCAGTCTTGGGTTTTTCCCGTAGTTTCAAGTGGGCAACAGATTTTTTTATTGCCTTGTAACGTTCTTTTCTTCCTTCACTTTCAGTCCGGTTTTGGTTGAGAGAAGACGTCCTTCCGCGCTCTGAATAAATCGGTTTTCAAAGTTTATTTGCGTATATCAATTATTTAGACACCCATTTCCAATATTTCTCCTCAACAAACCCTTATCTGTATTACATCTAACGAATGTCGAAACACGTTTCACATACATTTTTTAAATACATAAAATGCGCTGTCCACTCACAATGTAAAGATAGTCCTGCGATCGCAGAATTAAGAAAGATAATTTCTTCTCTCGAAATTTTGCCAGAACGATAGGATCGTTCAGTTTCCGAGATCGCGAAATGGTCGATCGAGCGTCGAAGTACGAGGGAACGCAAACATTAGCACGCCGAATCGTCGTGTCCGCTCGAAGAGGCAAGAAGAGGCGAGGAAGACAGAGGTTCACCCGTCCAGTCATTAATCGCGAAGATAGGGGATTGACGGTGGTTCATTGTATAACGTGGCGGAACAGAAACGGAACGCGGAGAAGACGTTGAGAGACGTCGAGTCGAGACACACGGTAGCCAGGAATTAAAGGACCTCGTTGTAGGTATGGCGCTGTCATTGATAGTTGTGATTAATGTGCGATACCTTTCCGTGATAACTTGATTATGCGGGTGGCTGGATTTACCTTGCCTCCGTCTTCCTACTCCTCCGTTCTCTCCTTTCGCTTATCCATCATTCGCTTCGAATCTCGGCCATTTTCACTATTCTTCTTCGGCGAAATAGAAACTCGTGCCGCCTTGCTCAGTTGACAGATCGTCTCGACGCTTCTGATATAATGAATAAATCGATTAAATAATTTAATAGAATAAATTAATAAGTCGATTTACCGTCAACAGTTTGAGTGGATTGCGAATTAAAAATTATTGTTATTATTATTTTATTAAAAAGAATTTACGTACAATAACAAAGAAGGGACATGCACAAATGGTAACGTAATTGTTTTTTAAAAGTGTGTATAGACCCACTAAAATATCAATACGATTATGAGTGTCAGTCTGTAATAATGCGATTTATTGGATTAATTGATCCATGAGAAATTAGATTTCTTCGATTTTAATTCTCAGAGTATGAACGCGGCGATTTCTTGGCTAGCGCGCGATGATTGAGAAAAAATATTGCTTTTTATGGGAGAGAAGGGGAGCGTTTTTGAAGAATGTTTCAAAGAACTTTCCTTTGTCCCTTCCGTTCCTGGTGGTAACGGTCTAACGGCAGCGTTTCAACACTGTCTACGGAGAGACCGTCCACGGGAAAAAGGAGATCGATCCTCGGGGCAATTAATTATTGCCATCTTTGTCCTGTTCTCGAAAGCACAGCCTGCTGCCGTAGGTAAAAGTACACGCGATGAATTACTCAGCAAGCTCTCACGCGGGGCACCTGCTGATTCCCGGACGAAATCCGTCATCAATCATATCAGAACGCCTCGTACGGCTTCCCCCATCGTTGCCTGTGTTGCCCTTTATTATCCCGTGTTTTGAGTGTTCATGAGATACGGTAATGAATCAATTTATAAACGGAATGGCCCCGCGACGCGGCGTTCAGTTACCGCGAATTTTTTTTTTCTCTTCTCCTAACTCTTATTCGATCTCTCATTCGACGTGTCTATCTGGCACGCACGGTGTCAGAGTGGTAAATGATCGGTAGATTTTTAATTCGTTGCTGCTAGCGTATCGCGTTGCAACCGGCACCGTTCGTTCTGACTTGTCGCGTTCGGCTGATAAACTACGTCAGTCCTCTGCAAGATCTTAACCCTTAATAACCGGGTACCCCGAGTATCCACTTTTGGTTTCTCTTTAACAAAACTTCAACATTTTTTGTCGATAAATCTCGAAATTATTATAGATTTTACGTTCTTGAATCATTAGAGATTAATCTACATTTCCATGCATCGCAACTACAAAGTAGAACATCATCGAATATCGTAGAAATTTCTTTGTTTATTCATGCAAGGTTTAAAGAAATTTTTGAAAATTCTAGAACGCTCAGTTCCCGTGCATTTTATCGCGCATTGTTCGGTTTTAATCATTTCGAGTTCCGTCGGATTCGCAACCACCGCACGCGAAGTCTAGGAATAATCATAATTTATTAATGTTAAGCATGAATCCTGCACCATGTACAGGAGTTTCTAACCCCGAAACGGGGAAACAATGGACAGACCGAAAGTTCATGGGTCGCTGTTAATCATCGGAATCGTGACAATCCCCGGGCAAATATGAGAAGCTTAACATCAAACTCGGAAAATCGAAAGAGTCCAGAGAGAGAGAGATTTCATCCCGAAAGAGGCGTGTGTGGACAATTCGGATATATCCGTAGTAAAATATCGAAACTCGCCGAATGGGTCAACGGCAGCGGCAGATATCTCGAAAACACCAGGTTATTCGTCAATAGGTACCCAGTCGAATATCGAATGCTCGGGCGAACGAGATCGAATATCCGTGATTTGAATCTCCCGTCTCCAATCAAATTCAAATTTGTGCGTAACAGAATGCGAAAGTGACACGTCTAAAATTTCAAATTAAATAGAATCCGTTATACGTCGACTTCTCCCAGCGACCTCTACATCGCCGACGTGTCAGCCGGAGCTTTTTCAGCCGATGATCGATTCTGGTTTCTTCTTTACGTTTCCTTCGATCCTTTTTTCCCAAGCACGTTTTATTGTTAACAGCCCAGCCGGTGCTATGCTGAAAATATAAACGTTCCTTCGCGGCGAGATCGAGTGCTTTTTTATTGTTATTGTTGTCAAGAGGACCGTTAGGATATTCCGGAAATTATGGCGGCAGAGTTTACCCCATCGACGAACCGATCCGGCCAGGTTCCGGGGGGTGAATTCGTTAAACCTCCGGAGAATATCCTGCAGCTTCTTCTTCGGGAGGATCCCCGCGATCCTGTTTCAATAATCCGGTCACGACTCATCGCTCGCAGCCACAGGCGCCATTTAATTCTATTTCGCGGCGGATCCACCCCCTCCGTGCCGAGGAGTTATCAAGCGAATTTTTTTTCTTTCTTCTTCTTTTTTTTGTCTTCACCTGGAGAAACCGGAAGTTGACCCGAGCCCGCGCTTCTTTATCGTCCGCGAGGAGTCCATTACACCTGAAGTCCTTCGACAAAGATTGCCGTTCCATTATCGATCCTCAGTGTCAACGAAATTAATCATACCCCTCGAGGCCATCCAGAACCGTCCCTCCCCCAAGTTACAATATTTTCACAGTCGCGAGATTATTAGCAGAGGGTGAAAATGATTCTTGCCACTTTCTCTCTCTCTCTCTCTCTCTCTCTCTCTCTCTCTCTCTCTCTCTCTGTAATCGTTTTGATAAAAGAGTTCTTAGCGCCAGCCGCGACGTTCTCCAAGAGAAGTTCCTCGAGGCTGCCCCATTTAAAAAAAAAAGTTCCCAATCGTTTTCCTCGTCGTAGATTTACCGTTTTCGTATAAATTTTCCTTTACAGTAGCTTTTCTCGGAGAAAAGATGATCTTGCCCGACATAGCGTTAGGTTAAATAAGAAACGAGCGTGTTTCGTCGAACGAGGAAAATACTCTCCGGACATATATCCCGCGGAGAAGTTTGATAAACTAGCAAACATCCGGGCCCGCTTTTCCCCATCCGGCTGAAACTTTACACTTTACACATCCATCCTGATGAAATCTAGTGGCAGTTCAGCGACATCGAAGTCGATTCGCCGGATAATCCCCTAAAATACTGCAAGACATTTCAGTTACGCGGCCCCGTGGATTTCGATATTCCAACTTTCAGCTACACCTCGGAACTGTCTGCTGGATATCGATACTACAGCTTCCGGGCGATTAGTGGATTTCCGGCGGTAGCCTGGACGGGACATATATACATTTTTAGTCGTGAAATTATTTTGAGGATCGCGGAAAAGTCCTAGGTCCGTCGTATACTGCTGTATAATTTATTTCCTTGGAAATCCTTTTTTTTTCAAAAATTAACTTCACCTAAATTTCACGAGCGCTTAGGAAAAGCATTCGAACAGTGGCAACTTTTCTGAATCTATGATTTAAATGTTACTGGAAACTTCATTCGGTAATTGCAGAATCGTTAAATTGGTCGCTACAATAGAAAATCAATCAGTATTATTCGTCCGCTTGTTTGTTCCTCTTGCGCGACGTTCAATTGGTGCTCGCATAATTACGGAACGCAGTTCTAGCCATCTGTAATTGGATTAAAATGGAAGTTAACGAGACGTTCGTTTAATTCCAGTAATTTATTCCGCCATTGTACCACAGGCGGTCGCGTGTGCGAGAACCACTGCCGCGTCATTTTTCGCGAAACAAAAGCGCGCGTTCTCTTTTACTTTCTCGTTTAATTTCATTATTTGGACACCTGTTCTGTCCGAAGAAAATGCGATCTTTTACAGAGATCCGCACCGGATATCTCCTGCTATTGCGTTCTAAACGAGCGATCGGTATTTTCTATGGTAACGTTTGCTCCGAATATGTTCTGTACCTTGAATATCTTCGATAATTGAATGGGAATCTGGAATAGCAGAAGCTTGAACGATTGTGGAATTTTTCGAAAATTTGTCCGGCACTCGATGACCGTCCTAATGCCTACCGAGCATGGTCGTGTGTCCAAGAAGAGACGTCGCGTCGCGTCGATGGTGCCGCGTAATCGTGTAACGATCGCGGCAAAATTTTTCATAGGGCGAACTTTAGTACGCGTCCCGTCAATAACACTTTTACGGCCGAAAGTCCGGGAATTTGCGGCCGACTTTTACGCCTTCGCGATGAAGAAAGTGTCCATGAACATTTTCGTGCGGGACGAGCAATTTTCCTCGGGAAGAATTCATTGGCCGTTCCTACGGGAGTCCACCTGCGGCCGCGGCCCGTTTATGCAGCCTCGCCTCTTAAATGCCTCCATAAACTATACATGGTTACTGCAATAAGCTGAAAGAATCTGTCTGTACGCGGGCACGGCCCACGGCGAAGCCAAAGAAAAGAATGTCAATTAAGGCCGGGACTCTTTAGGAGAGAGAGAAGCCATATTCAACGCGGCAGCAACAAGCTTCTGTTTAACGAAGTGCGAGAACGAAATAACTTCTTACTTCGCCGGAGCAGCTTCGAATCCGTTCGTTCGCATTTATTTGTAATCGTGTATCATGCGAATCTGGACGAAGGACCTGTATTTTAAGTTTTATGGCAGCGCCATTTTGAACTCGAATTCGAGATGATCGGTTTTATATTTTTCATTCTAGAATTATTGAAATTACATGGGGAATTGACTCGACGAATCTTTTTATCCAAGCATATTTTGAAATAGAAGTTGCAGAAAATCTAAATAAATTTTAATCGCTTTTAGTGCTCGGTAGATTTAGTGTGAAAGCTTTTACTATTTGAATTTTTGAATTTTTGAATTTTTGAATCTTTGCATATTTGAAGCTTTTAATTTTTGAATCTTTGAATATTTAACCCCGGACCCCTCTTCCAGACACCCATTCACGTGTTGAATATTCAGGAAGTTCGCCTCTGACAAATCATGTTTTCCCAAAGGGACGCAGAAAAATGTTTAGCTTGGTTTATTTATGTAGTGTGGCTCGTCAGTTGGAAGCGTTTTGACACAACAGTCCGTCATGCCGCTTCCGTTTTAACGGTTATTGGTCGATGAGCAGAATTTATTGTGCGGTCGCACGCGCCGCGTACACGCGTATCGCACATTTTTCACTCGGTTATATCCGCAATGGGGGATACTCAGATAATCCGGAACACTTTCGGGAACAAAGCCTCTTTGGGGAGGAATAGTCGACCCGTACCAACTAAACGTCGCGGCTGCACTTGTTCATCGATGAAATAGTCCGCGGTTTATTCATATAATTGTCCTTTAGAAATCCGCATTTCAAACGCGCACACCACGCGGAAATGTTCCCCGCAATGAAAATTCATATAATATTCGATTTTCCAGGATTGAAATTGCTGAATGGTGTCGTGTCAATCGATTAACGATTATTAAAAATCGTTCGCTCTATAGATCGTGAATAACATACGATATTTAATAATGAATCGGAAGTTCAAAGTGGCTGGTATCGAACTGAACGCGTTTTCCGAAACAAAAATTTCACACAGTCTACGGCGCTGGTGAAATTCATTTCGGATTTCTCAAGTAGCTATTTCTGCGATGCATTTATTTTTACGTATTCAGTAACTTTATACCAAATATCTTTTATCGACATCTCTCGTGGCCCCAAGAAAATTTCTGTACACTTGCTAACAACGTCCGATAGTTGGAAATATCAAGTTTCTTCTGTGGAACATTTCGATTATTCAGTCTTAAATATTTAAAGTTACCTTAGAAATTCTACACAGAATTTCAGATAGGTCCTAACGCGATCCCTCATAATCTGAGTAAACATAATTTTAAGCAGCGTTTTCACGACCATAGTGCTTTCGATTGGTTGCCATCCGATCGAACTAACATACTCTGCAGCGTCGTCACGAATTCTGAACGACCCTTAATAGCAGTACACACAATTTTCGAGTCCCTTTTGTCTACGAGATCGAAGGCTCGCGTGCACAACGATTTATGTTTGCGCACAGTGTCGCGTTACATTTCACGGGGAGCGAGTGTTTGCGAGCACAGAGACCAGAGGGGTTTAAACAAAATGAGCATAATGCGAACAAACAGAGGGGGCAGTTCATAAAAGTGAATTCCTCGCGTCGCGTGTCCCGCGGTACTCGATCCACAAAGAGCGAACGAGAGCGTTCGGCGCTCGAAATCGAGCCGAACGAACGCGACTGGAAAACACTGTGTCGCCGTTGACAGAAAAAACAAACACGTCGCAGCGCCGCGCCGGAAAGAAAAACAGAAATACCGTGGAAGCCCTCTCTGTGTGTCGGTAGTTAAAATTTCAGAATAAATTGCCACGCGACAGCCGCCGCGCCGGGAGTGGATCGAAAGCTTTCATCGGCCTCTTTTCCGAGCGCGGAACGCTGCTAAATAACGAGGTTGCTCCTATGCACAACAGATTCCCTTACACGTCCATTCTCGCGCCCGATTCCCGGGACAGGCAATCCCTTTCGTTCCCGATAATGAAATTGAAACTCGCCGGGCGGTTTTCTTCGACGAAATGAAACTGGGTGACGCGCTGTAGACGTCGGGGTGCACGGTGAGACGGTTACAGGAGCGGGGGGTGGGGCGAGGCGGAGGGCGACGATTGAATTATTCAAACTTTCGCCGCAACCGAAGAGGAATCCGCGAAACTTGTTTCTGGATTCGATTGGCCCGCCTTGAACGCACGGAGAGAAAGGTCAATGATACCGGGGGACGTCCCGGAGAAACTTCCGGTGTCGCCCCGAATATCCTGTCGGTTGCTATTTTCGTTTCTGTCGCCGCGTGTGTTGGTAGAGGGTGTTAATAGAACTTTTCAGCTATACGAAATACGCGGAGGCGAAGTATTGGAGCGAACCAATCGTCGTATCAAAATTTTCCCTTTCGAAGGTTTCGTTTTTGCACGGATGGCGGGGATCTAGGGGTGAGGAGGATCCAGATAAGGAGTAGAATTAATCAATTTTGCGGCCTCCGCGAAATATAATTCTGTCTTTCGATATTTTTATAGGATTGAGATTTTTTAATACTTTTTAGGAAGGAGAACTGTAGAAATTCAATAAATGCAAAAAGTATGTTTTTTTTGTACTTCTAATTTAAATTAGGGATAATTTTAGTAAAATTACGAGATAATGAATGCAAAAATTTTGGGGGTTCAAACGGTATTATAGTTCTGCCACTGGGTGAAAGGTTAAATTTAAGATGGTAATATTTAAAAGATACGAGAACGTGGAACGAGGTAGCGACGAGCAGATGATAAACAGAATTTAGAAACTGTACTCGGAGACATGCCCGTTTGGTAAATAGTACGGGGAGATGGTAAATAATGTGGAAAGTCTGGCTTTGGAAGTTGGTCGGAGCGTCTGGGTGGAAAAAGCGTTAGGAAATAATGGAGGAAAGTGATTTCCGGAAAGTTAAAAGCCGCAGATCAAGGATACCCTTCGCCGGCAGCCACTCATTCCTCCCGGCTAGGCTCCTTCGTTGTGGGATGTTTTTCGTTCTCCTGAAAAAGAAGATCGCGGAAAGTAGCGCTCGCGCATGGTAGTCGCAGTCCGTGTTTCACTCTCGCGGAATCGCTTATTTCTGCTCGGCGAAATTACAGATCGCCGGTGTGTTTCCATTAACGGGACAGTTATTCTGAATAATCATCCTAAGTACTCCTCACGGCGTTTGATTCTTTAATATGAACTACTCTTAAATACCCGTCGAATCTTTTCGTCGCTGTTTAATCATTTACAAACGCTTACCCGATATTTCCGAGTTCATCAAAGCTTCTACTTCCCCATCAACGTGCCTCCTTTCATGCACTTTCTTATTTCCTACTTGCAGTTCGAAACTTACTTAAAGGTTGTTAAATTCTACTTTCAACTATCACGACGACAGTAGTTCCAAATCGTACTACCCGCTTTAACCATTAATTTTTCAACGTCCTCTTACAGAACGTAAGAAAAGAGGTGGCATGAAAATTCAGTGGTACGACTCAACGTCGAGCCAGGCAGCTGTAAATTTTATTGTAGAAAATTTGAAGATTGATTTTCGTGTTAGGAGAACACGATATCAACGGAGCTGGCACGAATATTCAGTAGTACAAGTTAACGACAAGTCAAACTTCCGAAAAATTTTTGGTTTCCCGAGTTTCGCTATTTCTGCAATAACTCAACGACAAGTCAAACAGGCGTGAATTCCTGCGGAAATCAGTAGTATAACTCTACGATAAGTCAGCCAAGCGTGAATTCCCGCGGAAATCAGTAGTATAACTCTACGACAAGTTGGACTTTACACTTTTCAGTTACATTGTCTTTATTTATTCGTTGCAGATCGACGCATAAAATGTTTGCATTGTACATATACACAACTGTAGCGGTACACGATTCGCAGCGCACGATGCTAAAGTCGACCGTCTGCAGATGTTAGGATCTAGAGTAGTAAATCTACCCTAGGGTCTGCAGGATGGCAAATCATTTTTTATAAATTGCTTTTCCGTGCGTAATAAATTTAATTATCCCGTCGTTAAACGCTGCCAGTCGTGTGCCGTCAGGGTCTGCCGACCGCGCGGCAAGCGCGATCCCTTTTCCGCACGTGGTGACCACCTTACGGGTAACCATAAATTAGACGTTAAGGATTTTTACCCCCGCCAAAATAAGGCGACAACGATTGGCAAGAGTTTGGGAAAACTCCACCCCCGTGCCTTCGAAAAGGTAACGCCTTTTCGAAGAACACGATAAATAGGCAGGAGATCCGCGAGGCACAGTCAGTTAGTCTGCCGATGAGTTCGCCTCGCATATTCCGGATTTCCGTATGCACTTTTAGAACGCGCAAATTAAATAAAAACTGGTAACAGCAATAGTTGTTTCTTTATTGTGGCAACCTAAGACCCCACACAACTTGTATTCCAAACATTTATAACAAGAACGTTGACTAGCTCAGGGAACCTTCAACAGAGAAATGCATTGCGTGCAACGTCTGCGATCAACGAAACAACGTTATCCGTGTCGATTGCGCGCGATTCGATTGACCGCAAAATTTCGCCAAAAAAAAAGAAAAATATCCCCGAAACAAAAAAGCCTGGTCGACGGTTACGCGGCTGAACGGCGGCGAAAACGCGGGCCCGGTTCCGCTGTTATGTCATTACGCTTTCTACTATGAAGTCGGCCGCGATCGCAAATCCGCGCTTTATCGGCCGACACGATTTTTCTATCGGCGAGCAGCGCAGCGCGGCACGGAAGAGTAAATAATCCGTGCCGCAGTCACATAATCGCTCGACGCGTATCGCGCGGACGCATTAAGCGATGTTTACCTTGCTTTATAGCTGGAAACCAGTCCCGGACACGATCGAAACGTCGCGATTGATTTAAATGCTCGGGGCTACGCTGAACATCCGCGTTATTCGAGCACATTGTGTGTGCTTTTTTTTTTCATCCGGTACGCGGCCAGCGGCACAGTCCGAGTTACCATAGTTACCGATTTATACGTATTTAGGCAACTACCGGCGGTTTAGTCTGTCAGCGAAATCACCGATTTTTCTTTCTGTCGCGCTGAAAATTTTTCTAGGATTTCGACAATTTTCGAAATGATCAACGGGGCTCCTTCTCTCAGAGAAATGGAAGGGGGTGTATCTGCGTATGTCTGCGATGGCACTGCAGTTTCAGGTTAACGCTCGCGTTCTTATGCGCGGTCTAATGACGGAAGCGTGTTACCAGTTTTACGCTGCAGCGTCGATAGAAACGAGTTATTTAATCTTGGTGCAGTTTTTTTCCACGGACGTTGTGGTAACGCATTCGCTTGAACTTTTCTCATTTTTATCTATCTCTCATTTGCGACCGAAGCGAGCCACGCGTGACGAATCGCGCCGCTAACACTAATTGCGAATGTCATTTGCGATGGTTGGCCATTTCAACGACGGAGAAGCACGAAGAACCATCGGTTTCTTTCCAATTTCTGCTTCGACACGATCCTCTCGGCCGTTTTCCTGCGTTAGACCGTTATTAGAGGCTCATGAAATTTTAATACGCTCGTGCGGGATACGATCTTAGCTATGTCGATTCCGCGACGGATAGAGTGAATTTTCAAATTGAGCCGTGTCTGCGATATCGTCGCCCGAGCCTTTGCACCCTCCATTAATATTCCTTATTGCGATTTTATGCGGCGAATACACTCCGCGTGTCCCTTTCGCTCGTCGCTGATTAAAGACGCGGTGCGGCGCGTAATTGTTTTTGATCGGCGCATATTGAATTTGAAACGACACTGTTCGATGTCCTCCACGTTCAGCATAAGTACTGTACGTACGTGCGTTCGCTGTTTAAATTGCACGTCTGAAGGAAAGAGCACGAAGGAACAACCGGCTTATCGATAAGCGGACTACGAATTTTTGTACTTTTTCCTTGCAGTTTAAAAAAGTTCTCATTCTAGTCTACCGAACTTGCATATCAAAAACTAACTATCAACTATTTATTCATTGCTTTAAACCATGTAAGCTTTATCATAGCATGTACATTACAAATTATAGGATATATGATAAATGTTAAAATTAGTTTATAATTTCGAAAAGTGTGATACGACTTTAATTTTAACCCTTTAACTGCGTGCACTTTTACTCTAAACACAAAAAACAATATTAACGATAAGAAAAATAAAATGAAAATAAATGTATGTACATTCTAATTGTAAATTATATTACCGAAGTGATATTCTATTTTAAAAGATCTTTTTTATTGTATTTATTTCATTTTTATTTTATTGGTATATAAGCCCCAGCCGCTATTTGATATTAGCAAAAATTAACATGTCGTTTATACACAACACCCGCCACTGGCTGTAATTTAGGATGTGGTTTACAAACCGCAGCCGCAGTTGAAGGATGTACAAAAAGAATAGCTTTTTCAAAATCAGTCCAAAAGAATCTACAGGGTGTCCCAAAATTCCTGCAGCTCCCGGAAATGGGAGGTTCCTGGGGTAATTTTAAGCAACATTTTGTTTTGCCAAAACTGTCCGCCGGGGCTTGGTTTAAGAGTTATTAACGAAAAACTCTGACCAATCAGAGCGCGACCTAAACGCGTGTTGGCAAAGATAGTTCGGCGCGCCAGGCGGTTCCCCTCGCTGGAGCGTTAGCGGTCCGCCGCGAAAAAGAATTGAACAAGTGAAGGAGTAGACATTTTGAATGATGTATTCTAAAAACTCACGTATTTAGCTGTAAATCCACTTGCTGCTTGAAAATGTGGATCCCTGGCTCACTCAGTGACGAACTACACAGCTGGCCTCGGTATTCGCAGTTGCACGTCGGGTTGGCGAGCAGGTCGAGGTAGTAAAGCGAAGTAGAGATCCGTGTTTTCGAGAACGAGCAGCTGGAATTGTCAAAAACAGAAAACCGGTCCTCAGAACATCGGAACGACGAATCAGCGTGAAAAGTGCCGAGGGCCAAGTTCGCAGCAGGCATGCATCCCGGTCGAACGATCTATTCGGTTTATGGGGGAGCAGAGAGGTCTACACCTGTTGGTATCGATCGTGGTTATCGGGAGTTCGGTGTTTAAAGCTCGGCGGAAAATAATCGGGCGTTATTCGCCGTTCGGAGAACAACCCTTTCCACCGTTTCGGGGCCCGAAGGTACAATCGTCTAACCAGAGGAAACATTCGAGGCACACCGGACACGCGGAGCTTCAAATTAATACGTGCTCGGGGCGTGTGTGTTTTTTGCTGGAAATCACTTTAACTTTAAAAGCTGCGCCAAGGGGGTAGGGGGGATTGAGGCGACTAACGTGTTCGATGCACTCCGACGGTGCTTTTACCGCGCGAAATGCACCGGCAACGAGTCGATACAGGCGGCTTTTCCCTTTGCACGAATGACTGCACACGGACTAACTACCAACGAAACCGGTCGCGGTAACGGAGGGACGCAGGAAAAGGGAGGAAAATGGCGTTCACCGCGCGATCCAACGCAACATCCACATGCGCGCCGCTCTTAAAAACCGTTCCTTCGATTTTTCGGTTCCCGATACCGCCTTCGAGCTGGCGCCGCACCCCCCCGATGGGAATACGCGCCTCTCCCGGCAAACTTTGTATGGCCGGCAACCCCCCGGCAACCAACCCGCCGGGACCGATGTCTCACGATGACTCCCGCAAAGAAATCGACTATTCGTGCGCTGCAATTCTTACGCGATCCCGGAACCGATGCCAGAACGATTCGAAGGCGAGGTCGATCTCGCCTTAAAGACGCGATAACGCCGATTTATACCGTACGCCGGCCCTATTGCCGTATTTATTCGTCGGCGCGACCTAAAGTTCAACTCTCTCGATCAAATAAATTTCTTGAACGTTCAAACTGACCGCAGGAAGGCATGATATACATATATGTAGGGTGATGAATTCCATGCGTGTGGATGCCGCTTGACGTAGTTATATAAGTGACGGTTACCTCGCGATGATTTGTTTTAAACATTTATTGATTACGTTATTCATGTTAATTACGTTTTCTTTCATCGTTTTGTTTCATTCGTGTACGGAGTGTGAATCAGTAAAGACGGAGATTCAGCCGAAAGTTTTGTTAATTGTATTGATTTTAAAGTTATAATTTGAATTAAATATTATTCTATTTTAAAAACGGTTCTAATCCTACATTTTTGGGGGCTCGTCCTAAAAACAGTGTGTGTGTGTTTTTTCAAAATCCCAGACGGAGATTCAGCCGAAAGTTTTGTTCATTGTATTGATTTTAAAGTTATAATTTGAATTAAATATTATTCTATTTTAAAAACGTACGGAGTAAGTTCCCCTTTTTTCTCTACGATCGTAAATTCTAACCGAAGATTTACGTAATAACATCTTGAATTTGGAGAAAAAGAGGAAAGAACTTGTTTGCACAGCTGATATTTCGAATGAAATTTTATCGACGTATCGTACGATAACACACGTTCGCAGGAATTAGCAGCGTTTTGGTTGAACGTTTCCGCGGCGAATCACGGAAGAGTATGTAAAAATATCGCTCTTTTCATAGCGGAAACGATCGCGCCGGACGTATGTTTGCCGACCAATCGAGAGTCAGCCGCGAGTTTCGTTCGCTTTTCCAGCCGGTCTTTTTTTTCTTCCCCCGTCGGCCATTACAGTTCTATTTTATGGCGTATTGCCGGCTGCCAACGGAATTGTCGTCGCGACGTCGAATCGCGACAGAGAGAGCGAGAGAGAGAGAGGAGTATTCTTCCTGGGAAGGCGGCGTTAAACGATCGTCGCTCGCGCGTCGACATGGAAAAATGACGAACGCGCATTTCCGGGCCACTTGCACGCGGGAAACGCGATGAAGAGTCTAGCTCCGCGAGACGAGAGCTTCGATTTCCGCGACTGGAAGTTTCAAGTTCCCGTAAATGGGGGAACCGCGGAAATGGTATTTCTATTGACTTCGGCGCATTCTTCGATCGGTAGACCACCGATCGCGAAACGTGCTTACGCGTAATCTGACTTTTTGTCTTGTGCACCGCGGCAGAGACCATCCCCTTTATTTGCTTAAAGTCTCCCCTTGAGACTGTGCTATTTCCTCTTTTTTAGATAATACTTTGGAAAATCTCAATACATTTACTTTTTCTGACATTCGCGATACGTTAAATAGGAAATTATTGGAAAAGTTTCTTCGAAATTGATTTCGCGTTAACCACGTTCAGTTTACGCGAGTTTCGTGTTGCACGTCCTTCATCGCTCGGAAAGAAGCAAGCTGCCCGATGAAACATTTACCGTTTACTTCGACGTTTACGGTAACAACTCTAAATTTTTAAGGGCTCTACCGACGGTCCTTGCCCGGCGCAAATATACGTTTTTTAGTAGTCGTAATCCGGCGAATTCGACAAAATTTGTTGTTTCATAGCCGCGAATTTACGTGTTCTTGATCAAGACGAGCGCGGCCACAATTTTATGGAAATTCGTGTCGGGAATGACGTCCTGCGGTGCCATACTCCCTCCGAAATTACACTCGTCCGTACAGGATGTTTCTGACACGTAGAATATTTAAAAAATACGAGATCTACTCGACGTGTGAATTCTCCAGTCGAAAGATTCATACATGTTTCAGTGCGTCGCATTTTGACCCACGGTTTCTCTGAAAAATTCAAAGGAAAGCAAAGATGACAGACGCTGCTTAACAATTTTCGGTAGATCTCGATATCTGGCAACATCCTGAAATAGTTTCGCGTTTTTATTTCTCATGTTTCCGAATTTAAAATTTCTCTTAACACTTCGTTCAGTTTCGTTCCAGTTTGTTGTCAATTTTAGTCTCTCGATGAATACAATTTCATTCTACTTTCAAGTCTCTACCAAAGCCGAATAAATCCTTTAATATCATCGTTTTTCTGTCGCGTTAAACAACTTTCACGACGTTACAAGCATATTTTAACTTTCACGGCGTTTCTTGCCGGACGCTTCGCGATTCATTTAACGGAGAATTTATGAGAATAGCGATTTCAATATTAAAACCCTGTGATCTTTGAAAACCTTTGAAAAATCCTTTCCCGATCAGTTTTGTTTAACGTTCGCTAAATGTCGTTTTGCTTCTCGATGCTCTGGCTCTTTGCGTAAACATAGCGTTTCGTTTTTACAACGCCGGTAAACGGCGAATAAATTGCGAGTTCGTTCACGTGTCGTCGTCGTCGTCGCCTCGACGTAAAAGCACGACGTTGCGTGGACCTCCGCGAAACCAGGCCAACGGGCTGCAATTAATTATTCGGCGTAGTGTTTAAATGGCAGACAGTTGCCAGTGCCCGCGATTTTATAACGTCGCGCGTCCGTCCCCGCGAACGGGTGACGAGATTTTATGTTCGCCCCGCCGTATACATAGTATACCATGTGTAATGGCACTGGAAAATAAAAGAATTCTGTATTTTTACAGGTATGCATAATGGAGTAAGTGTGGCGGCGTTCAAAATGGCCGACGCGGTCCTCGGCCAACGACGAACTACATTTTCGAGGCTTTTACCATAAGTATACTTCCAAAATAATTCACGTTTTATCGTCGCACCTTTAATGTTCAATATTTTCATAAAGTAGCACGGACAGTAAGCTTGCAAAAAATTTTCATCGAGACGCTCGCCCTGGATTCCTCAAAATGTAGATTTGCTCGCGCTTCTTTGCAACTTACGAAACAAGAGGATCACGTAAAAATGTTCTTCCCCTTTAAATAATTCTAATAAATTTCATATAATATAGTACAGTTCCTAAATTCTTCTGCTGTTGTTAGTATTTCGTGTTTCGCCAATCCGCTGTCGCCATAAACGCATAAAATCCGCCATAATCTGTCTTTTTATCCGACCCAACTGTGGCCGATTAAATATGTATTTTCGAGCGACGGTGCATCGATTTCAATGAAACATCTATCGAAGAGCAGAAAATCGAAACAATTAAATGCGTACTTCGTTCGTATTAATTTGAATCAACTGCCCGATCCTACTTGGTTGGATTATTATCGAAAATGCAAGTATGCAGAGAGTGTCGAGCGGGTTCCGGTGCGAAGTTAAACATACCATCCTACTATGGAGGATCCCATCAATTGCGGGATCTGGTCAACTCAGAAAAGAAAAGCAAAAAAAAAAAGAAATAGAGGAATATCGCCTCTGAAAGGAGGCATCGATTTCTCTCGGATGCGATACGAGGTCACTTGACTCCGGCTGCTATCCAAAATCCATAACGTCCGCCTTTGTGTGTTAAACCAATATCTCGGGATCCAATAGCTAGCCGGTCGCCTGCGCCACCGAATAATATCCTTCGCGGTATCAGCTTTGGGTCAGTGACCTGTTTCGGTTGTCTAATATTTGCTTAACGCCCTCCTGATAGAAGAGTTACTCCCCTTAATGTCGAGCGTCGAAATGTGGTGCGCGATTTACCCTCGCAAATCGGTCGCTGCGATTTTCTATAATTTCTGTCCGCACCGTTTCGCGTCCGCGAATATTCTACGGATGAATTGGACGAATTACGCGCGGCAGTAATGTTCCGTATAAAAGAATCAACGAATTTCGCGAAAGCGCGCTATCGGTGAACGGTCAGGTCGAAGAAAACGAGAACCGGAAGGTACTGTCGTAACGTTTGAACAGCTCTCGAAGGGGAGTCTAACGTTTCCTCCGACTATGAAATCGATGAGCGCTGGAATTACGCCGGGAAGTTTGCTTTGCTTTACCCTTCGGCACGAGTATTAAAAGTTTCGGGTCACGCGAACACGTTGTTGGATTATGATCCGTGATTTCTTGACGCTTTCACGGCTAGTATAATACCCTGCTAGCCGGTTTCTCCCGGTTAAATTGATTGAATCCACTGGCTCTCCTCGCAATGCCTTCCTCGCGCACCTTTTCAATCACTCTTTTTCAGCAAAATCTGCTCCCGGCAATCATTTACTTTCATTATCTCAATTTCCTTCCTTTCATCGAACGCAGTCGCGAGCCGTATCATCGAACAGGATCAATAGCTTTCGCGGAAACTCTACGCGCGGAGCATCAGAATCTTCTTCAAACACGCCTGAAGTTCTTTTGCCTAATTTTGTTCGAAACAATTTATTCTTAATTTCATCTTGATATCGGGATGAGCGCGAATCATTCGAAAAGACTAAATGAAATCTTCTAATTGAAATGAAATTTGAAATAATCGAAAACACTGCAATTTAGTCGGTGTTTCGAATCATTTAAAATTTGATTTCAACGAAGATTTCATTTATTCTTTTCGAATGAAACTAAACATTCGGTACGAACCTCTGAACAGCAGGAAGAAATTTCTAGTATAATCACGAGCTGCGCGATAAATCTCCGCGAAGTATCGATCCTGGAAAAATTGGAAAAGTATGGCGGTGCCAGATGGAAATACGATTTCATTCAGCCCCGAAGAAATATTATTTGCCGACAGAGAGGCGTCTCGCGGCTCGATCGCTAGACCCGGTCTTCTTGTCCTTATTGGAGGCAGCCGCTCAATGGAACACGAATAACGAATATCGACCAGCAGAATGGGATAGTTTGAAGGTATAACCGTCGTGTTAGCCAATAACGCGTCATCCTATTTAACATTTAACAAAGCTCATTGCGAAAGCAATCAAAACTTGCGGGGAAGTTCGGCGTCTGTCGAAGTCTCGGATTACGCTCGGAATAGTAAAGACATCCCCGCGTTTCCTCTTCGTCTCGTGTTTCCATCCATCCCCCACCTACCCCTTTTCAGCCTCGCTTTGCTTTGCTTATCGTCGCGCCCGACTTCGCCCCGAACGCCCGGCGATTCTTCGAGTTTCTTCTTCAAGTTCTTCTTCGCTCCAGCCGCGCCCGACCCTCGCCAACGGAAATGAATCGGACTTTTACGTCGAATAATCAAGAGGTTCCCTCTCGAGACCCTTTGACGGGCTGAAACAATCCTTTTCTGATAAGATAAACGGCGCGGGCCGCTGCGAGACAAAGTAACAATCGTCTATTGATCTTTCCATTCGGCCGCCGCTCTCTTAATAATTGAAAAACACGAAAACCGTTTCCATTTAGCCCCGACTCCGATTCCAATCTGTTTTCAAGCGCTTTTCTATCGCTTCTATATTATATTCCAGGTACATTTTCCCCATTTTTAAAAAATTTAAATTTTATTTATTAATTCGCTAGCGTCGCGACCGATCGATAATAGACTGGGAATGTCGTTTCGATTCCGTTCGAATAAAATATCCAGCAAGGATTTAATTCCGTTCAATTTTATTTTTCTGGATTACATCGATGTGTGCAATAATTGTTTGCAACACGTGTCGGATTACTTTCCATCGAGCCGACGCGACGACGCTAGAGCTAAAAATGGATTCGATCAATCCCGCGAAAGATATACACGCACGGCAGCAATCACATTTTCGTTGTCAACCGGTAAACAAAATATTACACGACGAAACCCAGCCAGCTGGGCTGTCGCGTATGAAAGGTTTGCCGGCGTATTACGTTACCGTACACGAGCGTATGCAATCTGTAAATATTTGAATGATACGACGAAGTATTTGCAGAACCGGCGTCCGTCCGATTCAGATTCCGATTACGCGGAACAAAAGTGAGCCGCTTGTTAGGAGAAAAAGATCTCGGGATCCGCGAGATATTTACGGTAAAGATACTCGGCTGTTTGGGGACAAATATTTGCCGCGTTCTGTGCACCCTGCGAGACAAACTCTGTTTATTCCGACTTGAAATTATATCGGTCGGATGTCGTCTGTATCGCTGGAGGAGAGCGGGATTTCTGGAACTGATCTTCGTTAACATTTGGTGGTACATAATTGTAAAAAGTGAAGCATCGAATGTCTTTAAAAATAAGAATTTTTTTCCTGATTTGCTATAAACTGAAGTGAGATAGAAATTGATCTTCTTTCATAACGAATAATGTAAGAGTATTTTTAAATTCTTCTAATTCTTCCACTGTTCTAAATTATACCTATTAATTTTTGTCATGAATGCATAAGATCCACTGTCCAGTTATAAAATGTCAAGAAGTTCGAGTATCGCGAATTTATAAGCGTAAGATGTTTTTGTTCTTCGCAAGGACTGCTCGATTAATCCCGTTTTATGCGATATCGCGTCGCGTCGCGTCGGTTGATCGTGAAATCGCGAAGCCACCGGTGCGCAGCTAGAATCGCCTGATTCGGGGGAACACAAGGCTGACGGAGGCAACAGAAGCCGCGCAATTCCGGTCCAATCAGGTGGCATTGTATCAAATTTGAAAAGAGCTTGCATAAAATATTTCTGTGTCTGAACCAGACATTACTCTTCCCAGGTGGTTGAAAACAGAGGCGTAGGAGCGGCCCCGTGACAGAGAGAACAGAGATACGAGGAGACGTTAGAGGGAAAAGAGTAAAGAGAAGAGAGAGAGGTCGGAAAAGCTCGAGCTGTTATATGGAAAATTGAAACGCTGCCGGGGCGGGTTGCGAGAAAGAGAGAGGGAGAGCGACGTCGCTTTAAATCGGTTTTCACGCGTCCAAAGAGTGCGATAATCGCGTCGGAAGGAAGATTTATAATCGATGTACCGCCGGACAGTAGGGACGATAACGCGCGAGAGCTGTCCGTGCCTTCACAATTAAAAGCCGGCCCGTGTCGCGAACAGAGGCCCGTACCCGCGCTGCGTCCGGCTTTTAAAATGCAGATGGAGATATAAATATTTTATTGCGATCCTCCGCGTGTCCTTCTATCCGCCCTGTCCACCATTTTTACCGTTTCCGGTGTGAGCGGAGTTTCTCTCGGCCGTTCGCTCGCTCTCCTCGTCGAAATACGAATTGAATTTTCATCCCCCCATTCATCAGCGTCCTCGGCGAAAAACTAGCCGCCGCGTCGCGTAGCATGGTCGAACGTTGTTCCCCGTGGACAGAGGACTCTCTCCGGTTTGCTCGCCGACCTCTCGTCTTTGTCGATCATCAACGCTTCCCGCATGTCCAGAACTAAGTGGATTGTTTCGCGCTTTTGCCCGGCCGATCTAATAACGAACCGGTGCGGAGGGGTGAGGGGGAACAGGGGCTGAGCTCGACCGATCAAATTGGATGAAACGTCGAATAAAATTTTGCCCGCGTACCCTTTGATCTCGATTATCGTCCGCTTATAAGGTTTCCATTAAACTCGGGGACCCATGATTTAGAACCCTGATCATTCCGTTCGCTAATGCTCGGACCTGCGTCAGACAATCCTGTCTTCTCGGAGGTAATTCGATCGGCGCAGCGTGACGTTAAATAAATTGAATCGATCACCCGGTGCGGCCGGGCCGGACCGGGCTCGGACCCCTGGACACGCGCTTTCTTTTAATCGTTCCTCGTTGGGGTCTCCGGCTAGGACACGCACGCACCCTGTGCTCTGTCAGAAACGAGAAGGATCGGTGGAAATTGACGCAGGCAAACCCGCAATAATTTTTGCGCCAAGCCGATAGAACGAGACTCCCGATCGACCGCGGGCCCACGCGGAGACAGCACCATGCTCGAATTTCCCTACCGTGTCGCTTGCCGAAACAAAACCGGAAAACGGAACGCCTCGAGAGTGTCGGCTCGGAGGCGGGGTCGAACAAGACACGTCGGCGACACGCACGCTGAATCAATTCCAGGCAAATAAGTCGAGGGGGATGGCAGCGTCGAATTAAACGCCGGTTCGGTAGCAATCCGGATTCCTGCGCTGACGCTTATCCGATTCTCCTATCGACGGGGATTCGATAAACTGCCGTTGAAAGGCAGAGCGTCGCGTCGATTCGCGTCGCGTCGCTGGCTGCAGAAAATCGGTTCGGCGAGAGGAACCACGAGCCGTGTCGGAAACGTGCTCCGGGTCCAATTAACAAAACACAATGAGCAGCTCATAAAATATCTGGGCAAGTAGGCTGGCAGCTGTTGGGTCCGCAGCTTTGACGAGTCCTCGTCAACCAGCCGCGCGTTTCCTCGTTATCGAGCCTCCCCCCATCTCTACCCCGCGCCGCGGCTCCGTTTCGTCTGCGCCTCGCTGTTTCGCGCTTTCTCCGCCCCGCTTCTCGCTTTTGCCTCGCGTTTCTTGTCGTCGACGCTCCTCTCCGGTCGAGCACGACAAAAGGATCCAATTAAATTATCGATAGACGCCGGCGACGAGTACAGCTGCGACGCGCCGATACGATCCGCTACGATCCCATCCGATCCGACCCGATCCGATCCGACGAACCCGCGCGTGCACGCCGATCTGTTTACTCTCGTCCAAACCCCGTCGCGTCGTCTTCACTGATGATCGAACCGACGAGATTCCCGTAATTACCGGGAAAATACAAATATGTCGCGCAGTGGCGCTTCGCTAATGCGAGCTACCCGGCTCGTCGGTCTTGATGAGATGCGGTCGCGATCATCCCTTGGTTAGGGGATGAACGTAGATTTTCTTTTGTTACCGATCGCAAATTCTGTCGGATCCCGCTGCTTCGAAGGTGCTTCATTATGTAGAAATTCATTCATTATAGTTGATTATAGAGAAGAATGAAGAAGTATTCGCGCAACCATTTCCGCAACAGAGAAGGTGTTTCTTCGGGCACGAGAGCGGTTCGGAATTTTTCGAGGGCGAAGCAAGATGAACGAGCATCGGTTAAGGTATTAGCGTGCTGGGTGACACGTGTTTGCCAACAGGGGATTTTAAACGCGGAAACGGACGGCAATTCCTCGGTTCTCGGCACAGTTCGGATCATCGTTTATCCGGTTATCCGGTGTCCGTAAAAAAGAAACAGAGCGACGAGACGCGACGCGACGGTGGAGGCAAAAAGATCGGAAAAAGAAGTCGACGTCGTTTCTTGCCCATCGAATCGAGTCCGCCGCCGAGTGGAATCCACGGAAAAAAGGTGGTCCACGGTCGGGTCGGATTTATATCCAACGTCTGCCGGAGTTCACCGGGTACGGGCGGCGCGGCGTCTCGGAATCCGCTCGTAATTCGAGCGAGGCCTGTACTCAGCCTGTCCACGAACGTTGTGTCATGAAATCGTGAATTACGAGCGCGACTTAATTGTGACCGCGGGGCCCGCGGAACCAAAACCGGGAAAACCGCGGAACGTCTGCTCGGGCGTTTTTGCATTTTTGATTTCATTAGGCAGACAATAATTAACGTCGAGTTAATTGGGCTCATTAGAATTGTAGAATCCCGGCTCTCGTCCCCCCTCCTCCGCCCTTCCGATTTTTCGTAATTCCTCGGGAATCGAATGCGGTGCGAGCGCGCTTCGAACTTCGTTCCGACGAATTATGCAAACGCACGACAGATCGTAGAATTTAACGGACGGAACGACCAGCCGCGGCTGATCAGTATTCCCTAAAAATCAAGGGGAACCGTTCATCCTGCTTTTTGCGTTTCCTCCGAACACTCGAGGACGTGAATTTATTACCGAATTTCAAACTTTCCGGAGCAACAAGATTTCTATGACTCGATGAGCTTTTCATTTCTGTATTTCTTGTTACGTATTTGGCGGCGGCTAGAATGAGTGAGAGAGAAGAGGAAAAGGAATGGGAGCGTTTCGTCCTAGGCCTGCTAGAGGACTCATCGGTAAGGCTATCTAGCGGGCCCTGCCTTAGACGCTGGGATACTACAAGGCGGTTGAGGACGGTATATAGGAATCGGGGATGGACCAAGTACTAGCGGGAAACGTTGACCGTATTATTAAAAAAATATACAGACAGCTCCGGCGAGGCAGATTTCCATGGGTGAAAATGCTTATTCGGAGAACACGGTAAAGGAAACTGTTTTCATTCGGCCTGTAGGTGTTCGTGCGTTTCCAGAAACATCACAGCCCGCTGCAATCTGTCTTAAAACGGCTTATGACACTTGCCACGACGATAGAAACGTATTAGATTTGCTGTTATACTTCTGTCTTCCACTGGTTCTCGAGTACTTACCTACCATCAGCCTCATTGCCTCCGACGAATCCGCGGCTGTGCGCTATCAAACAAAACCGATCGCTGCTGTCGACCATGGTTTTAATAGTAAATCGACTCGGATGCGTTGCATTTCGCAACTGCCCGAGTACCGCTTCATTTGCCGTAATTAATGCTGCGCAGTTAACAATACACCGCTGTTCTTTTGTGCATCGTGAATATGATCCGAACGCATTGGCTGTGTACCTTTTGCGCTTTGTAATTTCCATTAGCTTATTAAATTTGAATTGTAATGGCTTGAAATTTTAAATAAACTTTTGTTTTTAGCGAGCAACACATTAATTAATTCTCGTTTGAATGAATTTCATTCGCAGACTGATATCATTGTTGTCCGAATACTTGGAAGTAGCGTAAGGAATTGTGATTTTAATAAATAATAGTGCCGATTATTCGCCATCGAATAATCTTCTATTTCCACGTTCTTTGTACCGCGCGGGTTTTCTCTTTTCATCAACCATTGATTCCGCTCGGTGGACGCGGAATACATGTGGCTGACAGCATTAATTACTTAATTATTCGAACACCTGATAGTTCTCATTTGATATGCATTAATTAACTCGGCGAATCGCGCATAAAGTTTAATTAGTCGTTCGTGCCAACTTCGATCCCTAAAGCTATTGTTTGTTACCCGGTTTTCCGTGAATTATGCAACACATTTGCGCGATTATCGTCCGTGTTGGCGCGGATAAAAGTAAACTAAATGCCGGTGACATAAATTGACCGCAAATAGGCTGACTGAAACTATTTACAGGACAATAATATTGATAATCCATTGAAAATTAATAAATCGGTGTCTGCTCAAAGTGAAACTTGGATATTCGCTCGAAATACATGAATACGTATGTACGTGACAGTGCTACGAACGTCAAATATTTTCGTTGCGAACCGGTGGTATTTTCGTAGGTGTACCCCGACAAAATAACAAACAATTCAGCCTCGTTTACTGGCTAAATCGATTTAATTCCACTTATTGAAACATTTTAAATGTGTCAAAGTACTTGGTTCAATCCTAACTGTTTTTATTTCTAATAAATTTCCCAAATAATACAGATCAACATCATTACACGACAATATTTCTTTGGTCGCAAAATAAATAATTTATTTCAGAAGCCATTCCGATTAAACTCCGCATTCCAATGTAAATCGTTGTAATAATGCAGTGATATCTATCCGCCTCGGAAGAGCTTCGGCCCTTATTTTAAATTTTGAAAAACAATGTATATTATTTCATCACATTTCTCCTCCTGTTCTATGGAGTTAGTCGATTTGCCAAGCGAGCGGCTCAATTGTAAGCTAATAATACTCCTCGATTGAAGCACAAACCAAATAAACAACTGTCTCTAGTTTTCCCGTATGGCTCTTCACAGTTTTTCAAATCCGAAGCAACTTGGATGATTCAAGGTGCGCTAGGAAGCATAGATAGTGAAGATGCTATAAAATACCCGCGGAGGAGTTTTAAGTTTCGCACTTGAAACGGTAGCACGAAGCCAATATAGTGAAAAGGCCGGTCCCTTAATTGTGCGAAGCGGACCACGCACACCGTGAGAAGACAATTCACCAGCCGCACTGGCCAGCTCGCTATGAAACCTCGGAGCTCTCTCGGCCGGTCGTGAAGAACATATTCCAAGCACCGGTGAAACGTATTTGGCAGGTAGTTGGACTTTCGCGAGAACGCCACTTCCGGCGCGGAAGGTAAATTAGAGGGGAAGTTAGCGTCGATAGGTGGCCAGGCTCCTCCTCCGCCTCTGACCGAATTAAAGTCTCCCCCGCTGCGCTCCCCTTCCTCGCATCTTGCGGCGCAAAATTAGACGAGATGAGAACACGCGGCGCCGTGTCGTTGCAGGTGTTCCCACGTGGACAAGAACTCGCCGTCTCCGACTTGGCCAAACCGCGTTTTGCCAGCGGCGGACGGGCCTGCAATTCGACGTCTCTCAACGCTCGCAGAGACTTCTCCCTCTGGCGCTCCTGTGTCCAGGTTATCTAAGCGCGTAGACGCCCGGCGACGATTCGGTTTTTGCGGGCCATGCGAATTCCTTGCATCGTTGCGCGCTCCCCTGCACCGAGCAACCGCTCTCTTCCTTCGAAATTGTTGACTCTTACCGCGAGTGAATTTTGATTGTGTCCGGCCCGGCGGAACGCCAGGCCAGCCTTATTGCCCGTTCGCTCGATCCCGGAATCCAGAAATTGAGATCGCAGCCCCAAGTGAACTTTGGCTTACCTACAGAAATCGCGTTTCGGCCCGAGCTTTGACCCGCCGCGCAATTTTCGGAAATCTTCTTGTCCCTCCTTTGCGAAGCGAGTCGACCGAGGACTCTCGGCAGACAGCGTCGATTCGAATATCGTTGTCCTCCGGAGAGTTCTCATCATCGAAAATGTAAAAGCAGAATATATGTTTTTTTTCGAAAAAGTCCGTGTCGAAAGGACCTTTGATAGATTTTGACAGGATAATTTGGCGTTGCGCACAGCGTCACCGCGGCACACTCGCTGACACTCGCGTCACGGGAAATTAAACAGCGTTTCGATGGAGCAATAATTCGGCCGAGCGCGCGGCGTACGTCTTTCGTTGTTTGGAACCCTTTGTGAAATTAACGCCCAGTTTGAAGCCAATTCTACGCCCTCCCGGGTCCTCGAACGAGCACATACCCGGCCCGGCCAAGTTTTCATTTTAGATTGGCCAATTGCCAGATTGGATCGCGAAACTGCCCTTTAGAATTGAGTTTCCCCTCGTTTCTGTCTTCAATAATCTCTTCGTCCACTGCAAACCCTCTCTATTTCTTTCCGCAATCTCTCATTCTCTCTGTATACGTGCGACCTGTATAGATTAGCCGCATAAACTCTCTTGCGCAACCCGACAAACCGTTTCGCGATCGCGCTCGTCTTTCATCGGACCGATTCGCCGCACCGCCGTCGTGGACACATATCCCCGTAAACGATATAATCAACGGTGTCTCCTCGAAACTTTCCACTTACCGACGCCATTTTCTCCGCTCGTAACTCCACGATCGTGTGTGATCGAGCGGGGCCATTCGATAACGGCCGCCCCCGAATTCATTTCCGCCGATATCGCGCTCAGCGTTAAAGGGAATTTCCAGCTCGTACCTACCTCCGGTAGGATTGTACGTGTTTCTGTTAATCGACGGATTCGAATGTAAATGCGTCGGAATCGCGTGGCAGTCGACGGGAATGTACAAAAATCGGCGCGCCGCGCTCTCACGTTTGCATTAACGAGTAACCGGTTCCCGTAGCTCGAGTAAGTTCCTAGTTATACGCGAAACTCGAAAAAAGAATCTCGGAACTTTTCAAATTAAAATTTTTAAACGCTTCTTAAGAGTTACATGCTTCCCAGCGCTCTCCGCGCCCCAGCAACTTCTCGACTTCCTAAAACAGTTCGGTAGTTAACAAAGTCGCCGTCGCCGTCGTTGCATTAACAGTGAACGGTTGTTATTAAAAGTGGGGAACGATTTGTTCGCTGCTCGGTAAATTTTTATTAGCGGAGAACATTTTTGAACTCCTTCTCTCGATCTCACCGCGATCATGTTGCTCCGGGGTCCGCACGCGTCGTCCCACGCACGAGACACGTCTACCATTCGGCGATGCTACTTTCTGAATAGACAGCGAGTGGATAATAATTTCATTCGGTGTTTCGTGAACGGTCGAACGTCTAGGGAAGCGTAGTCTAAATACCAGAGGCGGAAAAATCTGTCGCAGAGACTATCGCGACCAGTGGAACTTTTCATTACATTCAATTTCGTCTTGTCAGCGTTTCCTAGCCTCCGTTCTTCCTCATCAGAGCGACTCATTTAACAGAGGGAGAGGGCGGAGAGAGGGAGAACGGTGGACAGAGCCGGGCCCCGGGAGTAACAATGTTTATTTATTAAAGAAAGTTTCGCGTTTATCTCGGCAGCGACAAGGATCGTTCCCTGCGAAAGGAAATAAAGGACGGAGAAATTTCTATTTCCGGGGACCAGCAGCGCCGAGGTCGTCCGAGTTAGGTACAACTTCCGTCATTGAAACTTACCGGCGAGATCCGACAGTCTCCACCTCTCCTCGATCTTTTCTCTCCCCGTTCGGCCCTTGATCTTCCTTCTTGTTACTCTTCGTCGGTTCGCACGTCGTTCCGGGCTCGAAGCGTATTTTTATTTGCGCCAATACAAATAGCGCGGGGCAAAATTGCCTGGCTCGCCGTACACTTGGGAAATTAGGAGAAGGTTCGCAATTATTGATTTTTTCCTCCCCCCCCCCACCCCGTTTGTCTTCTCCGGGCTTTTTTTCGGCCGGACCGTGTACCGGGCAGCGTTCCTCCAGGACACATTCGACCGATCGCATCGGCCCGGATCAAATAAAAACCGATCGACCTCTCGAAATTGACAGCTTACCGAGCTTAACTTCTGGCCCCGGATATCCGGTTCTGCGCGCTCGCTCGTGTAATCCCGACATTAGGAAATTGTCCACGTTGCGCTCGTGTTTTGCGGCCGAGAGAGAGAGAGAGGATATCGATCTCGAACAATGCTCGCGATATCGACGCCTTCGATTTGCCTCTCCGGAACGGTTCCCCCGCTTCCCCCCCCGCCCTTTGTCACCGAATATTTCTTTGATCGAGTCGCGTTATCGACCACGGTGTTTCGCGTTCTACAGATATATTCATCGAGCATTTCATATCTCGTATAATCCTACGGAGAACGAATTAATCGATTGGCATATTCATCCGCTTTGTATATTTTCATTTAATCGCGCTCGCTTTTGCCTGTATCGAGAGTTTCGCGACAGTGTGTGCTCGTTAGGTGAGTTTCACTTGAATTTATTTCGCTTTTAATTTCTCGCCGAACCACCGCACCGTCGCGTCGCGTCGTCGCTTCTTAGGTCGTTTAATTACGGAAGTTTTTATTAAACTTCCGAAACTTTCAAATTGCACGTACAGGCAAATTGTTACGCGGCCGTAAACTTCCAGTGTAGAATACGATAACTCTCCGACTTGCCGTCCCTTTGCGTTCCGAAAGTAATAACAACTTTCGTGAGTGATGTTGATACACGAGCATCGAACGTTTCGTTGAAGGACTAGCAATTCTCCAATGTAATGTCCGCTTTGATTCCCTAACTAACAGTGCGAGTACTGTGTAAGTGTGAAAATATATTTACTTACTTGATTCACTTTTATTTTTACAAAATAGGATATACTTTTAGGTTGCACCGATTTTTCTTAATATGCCACGGGGTGGCACAGTAAACATTTGGCGTAACAGAAATACATCAAATGAAACTTGCACGTTGAATTTTATTTATACCATTTTTCTGGGTTGAAGGTCATTTGAAGGTCATATTGTGTTACATGCATGAATTCGTTATTTTGTCAGCTACAACATTACGTTAATGAAAACATATCATTCCATTTAAAAAAACATAGATAACCTTAAAATCTCGTAAAAATGACCTTGACATTTTTTTTCCCTTACACCGTTATATGTGGTCCTTGAAACAATGTAACTTCGTCCTACGAAGTGTTGTTGTACAACGAAAAGTAACGGAGATATTTAGGTGTCCTGCTTTATCGAATTCAACCTTTATAACTATGGAAATTTCAACCATTCTACGCGTGAAACCCGTGCTTTTCGCGTCGAACTTCGGCGAACGAAGAGTACGTTCACCAAATTCGTAACAGAAATTCACTTTGACAATGTCGATTGCAAAATGACCGAATCGCGAGGGTCGTTAAGGGCCGCAATTGACCTGACGGCGGAAAAAGAAAATCACGAAGCTCGCCCAGCTGCATGTTCACGGCGCGGCGGGCCAGTTGTCCGGCACCACACCAGTGTTTTCCATACGCACGTTTCAAAAGTATCCCCGCGGGACGTGTCCCGGGTCGAAGTGCACTCGATCACACGTGATCACGATGTAGCACACGTTGCTGCCGCCACTGCCGCCGCGTGCTCGTGCCGTGTTTACCGAAATCGGCGGACAACGCGCAAACAGACAGCAATACCTGTCGTTGCGGGGATCGAAACGCGTCGCACGGCCGCTCTCAGCGACTGTCGAAGTTGCAGGATTTTGCGAGGCGTCCATTATTCCGTGTAACTGCCCCCGTAATTCAATAGTCCAACTCCGCTTCGTCTCCCGGTTCCATTCACAACGCGCGCAGCGCCGCGCGCACGCCCCTCGCGCTATAACTCGATTATCAGCCATTATCGCGAAACGATATTATCCCGTGTAATTTACGGCGAAACGCTTAGAATCGGATATCGCGTAATTGTGCCCGTCCAACTTCTATGGAGACGTCGCGGACTTCCGCGATGATAGGCCGCCGTTACGGTGCGCATTACCAATTCGCGAAACTGCTGCCTCCGCCCGTGGCTCGCCGTTTCTTTGCTACGAGTTTCTGCGGACCTTCTTGCAATCGATGTACGTTATCCTCGCGTTGTAGTTGCAAGCCATTCATTTTTCCTAGTAATTTGCCAAAAAGCACGAAACTTCACATTCTATCGCTACAAATCTTTCGTATCTAAGATTTGTGGAGATCCTTATTTTACAGATCTTTACATTCTGACGCGATTCACGGTTTCCTGTTTCTCCCTTCCGAATGTTAATAATAAAGCGATCATCGGCTCGTAATGACAACCAGCGACAGCAGTCTCAACAGCTGGTTGCCGACGATCGATCGACGCTAACACCATCGCATCTAACACCTACACATTGTTTATAATGCTAATACAAGATATCACTTTACGCCTCAGGGGAATGTATAGTACATAAAATATTCACCAATTCTTACATCTGTAGGCAAATTTAAGGGACTTAAGGCCCATAAAACACAGCTACACCCCGCATGGGCCCAGGTACGCCCCAAACGAAGACGGGGCAAGCGACACCCCCACACTCCTGTGAGGGAATTCTCGCTTTTCGGGGAAAAGGCCCTGATTGGGTAAGGGAAGGACAACCCCCTCAGGGGAGCAATAATAGGAGCCGCAGCGCATTTCTGAAGAGAGCGCGCAGTACAGATTGTGTGGATGAGTTGAGCGAGATTGTTTTTGTGCATCGCGAAGTCCGGTTCTCTTAAAACGCCCTTGTCAGTTCAAATATATTCATTCTTTTAGCGTTTACGTTGACCCAGAATCATTTTCCCGCCCGACATTCCCTACACATCGTTTTAGCTTTAATTTCAGACTTTTTCCCTGCTACTTATACGATCGTCTGTCCCACTGTGCGGTGGCTCGCTCAGGAAATGTAAATACGAGATTATCGTCCGAAATAACCGTGCATTTCGGCGATAATGTCGTTACCATGATGCGAAGTCGCGACATTAATTAAGTTGTCCTCCCCTGCGATATTCTGAAAATATGAGTGACAAGATCGATATTGTGGTTTCCAGCCAACCAGCTACTGGTTGTTGACAGAAAAAAGGAGAGGAATTATATTCCGATATAATTAACTGTCCACCGTTAAAAATAGTTTGTTGTATTATGATTTAGTCAATTGTTTAAACATGTGTTCATCGGGCGAGGCGGAGCAGAAGTATCCGCAACGATATTATAAAATGATTACCGTTAAATTGATTTTGAACACTGCTTACTCCTCAACCAGAGATTTTCCGACGAATCCTAATTAACCTCAGCGTTGATAAAGTAATCATTTTCATTAGATGTTTCATTGATGACGATCACACCCGACGCAGCAAGTCGAGGGGCTAACGAGCTCTGTTCGCGCAAGGATCCTCTTGCTGACCGCAGCAAACGAGCGAATCCTCAAAGCGGGGAACAGGTACAATTCACCCAGGTGACAGAGACCGCTGCAATCTGCTACCAGCGGTAAGGTGGCGGCGTTGTATAGCCGGCAAAAAGCTCGTTGAACGGCGTAATTATTCGTCGGAGGATCGCGTGTAGAGTGTGTGTGTGTGTGTGTGGGAGTGTTCTTTCGCGGTCTTCAGGGGTTCTCTGCGGTCCGGAATTTAAGCGAGCGTGTAACGAGCGCGTGGCCCCGGCGGCACCGCGACACAGGAAGTTTCGCCATGTGTGCTGATTTAACGAGAGTAACCGGTCCTGTAGCCGAAGTCCGATCGTAACCGGGGGCCGACCTTCCGGCGTGTTCGCCGTCTCTTAACCTCTCCTGCTAACCCCTGCGCCCCTCCACCTCTCGAACCTATTTTGCCCGGTAAAAGGGAAAAGAAGTAAAGAAGGGATGGCTCTTTTCCGTGGCTGCGAGACTCTTCCGTACCTCTGCGTCCGCCTGCGCCCCTCTCCCCTCCGACCCCTAGGCTGCGATAAGATCGCTTTGAGACGGTAATAAAGGGAAGTGGAGTCCGCCGGGGGTAAATCGAGTTACCTAGCCTCGTATTCTCCTCCCCGCACTGTTTCTCCCTTTAGCTCTTACGATCTCTAGCTTCACCTGTCTCACGACTGAACTCTTTTAATAGACTGCGGAAGAAGGGACGAACGCCTCTCTCCTACCTTCGGAGAAGGGAGGGAAAAAAACTTTGAGCTCCTTCTCCACAGCGACAGAACAATTATCAGGATCGTTTGAACGGCTATTCCTTTTTTTAGCCGTCGAACGGTCCATCGTGCGGGACCGGCGGCAGCGCAACGGGAATCCCTGCAGAGATTCTTGCGTCGCGGCAGGATTACTTGGTTTTTATTCATCGGGCGAAACCGATAGCTGCTTCACGGCTGTTTACGAGGCTGCGAGGTATTGGCAGTCCTCTTTGATCCCTTATCGGATCGTCTGATCTCGAACTTTAACTCATTTTTGGCGTTCGTTCCGTGTGCTCGCGCGCAAGTTATCGGGCTAAGGTAAACGAATTTTGTTCAGAATATGCAATTGTTGATTATCGTACATTATTTTCCTGTGCGGCCCAGATATTGGAGGCCTGAAAATCATTTTCGATTTCATAAGTTATGCTGAATTTCATTTGATCGAGACAGTTGTATCATATTCATATTCTAAAAGCAATAAATAAATGATAATCTACAACTACGTTGTAAATATTAGGTCGATAATCGTATGTTTGAATGATCGATGTGTACAACATAACGAATTGAGTTACGTATATATGGTCGAAATCGTTATTGGCTTTTGTTAATGTTTATCCTGGTTACCTTTCATAACAACCTCGTTCGCTGTTGTTGTTCCTAAAATTACATTGCGTTTATTCTGTCAGGTAGAATCTATTGTATTTTTGATTGATCTTGAATATCCTGAATTTATTGAATTGATCAACTGCCCAGGAAGATGGGAGAAGGTCGTGCATAATAATGGCGAGTACATAACGAATAAATATAATTTTATTATCTAATAAAAGCAAAATAAATGTCTCATATAAAAAACCGAAACTCGAGCTGATGAATGGCGTTTTCATTGAGAGTTTACGAATCCTCCGCAACGATGTAGTTACAGCCTTCCTTGTATCGGTATGCTCGTGCTAGATCCCGTTCGAATTAGTCACCCGTGGAAACTGGAGATTCTCGGACGGAAAGAAAGTCCCGAATAAAAAATATCTCTGAGATCCGAGGTTTTTAGAGTCTCCCCAGCCGGCTTCTCGGGAGATCTCGAGCTCGCCACGAATCTGGGGCAGCAGATGTCTTGCGTGGCGAGCGACTTAAACGAAACGGACCGTTCAAAGATAAAACTAACAGGTGAGGGCGGAATTCCTTTCGCCGTTCCGGGTGGAATTGCCGTGGCAAGGCAGGGCAGGGCGCGGCGCGGCGCGCTAGTCGACGGAACAGACTGTCGCGATCCCGTCGACGCGATGAAGATACAGTGACGACGTCTTCTTCCGAGCCCCGGCACGAAGTCAGCTATCTGGCATCTTCCACTTTGTACTTTGCGCCGGTTTAAGAGTGGGGCGTCCTCATAAAGGAAATGCTCCCTCGCGCTCTTCTTTCTTGCGGCTGTACCGCGACAATTCCGCCGGGAATCGTTCCTCCTCGACGAGAGCTATACCGTTCGCGGAATGCGTACAAATCGGGATCCGTTTGCGTAGGGTCCTTCCATTTCATCCGCAATTATTCCCCGAACTACTCCGGAGACAAACGCTTCCGCTAGAATTTACTTTCGAAGAGCAATTTTGATAAGGAAAGGAACAAGAACTTGTAACTTGAGTTCCGGTCGAATCGTCCAATTTGACAAGGGTCGATCAGATAATACCGTCGAAACAGCGAACTCGCACAAGCTCAACGCTAAATCTGTCGAACGCGATCGAAACGTTTTAGCTTATAAAAATGACAAAGCCATGTTTATTTAGAATTCGAGCAATTTTTCTCTCAACTCGTGCTTGGATAAAAAAGACTTTACTTCGCAATTTCGGGAATTGCGGTTTGAAGTAATTAATCAGTATATTAATAACTTTCTTCAAAAAGTCTTTCGACACGGTTGTGTCTAAGGCAGGGCCCGCTGGATAGCCTTACTGATGAGTCCTCCAGCGGGTCTAGGACGAAACACCACCTCCTGTTCCTTCACAATTTTTAGCAAAACGTGGCCAAATAAACGTTGTACAGATTCACATCCGAATCGTAACGTTTTAAAGAACATAACATAGCTGATTGTTTTAACTGATCGAACCTTGCGCCGATAATTCTTCACATATATGAAGTAATTAAGTCTGAAGTAATGAAGTTCTATTCGTAATTACGGCGTTGCCGCACGTTAGAAAAACGGATGTACCGAACGCGTCGATCAAATTAATCCCGCTCTGTACGCCAGCAACAGTTTCACAGAATTTCGCTGTCGGAACGCGTTAAAAGAACGCCAGCCCGATCATCCAAACAATTCCCTGCCGCGGCGTAGCACTCTCAAAGGGCAACCGCCTTGGCCCTATCCCCGAACAGCTATCCGGAAGAACTCCGCAGAGCCCTCATTTTCCAGTCTATCTTCCGCGCGCTCTCTCAATCTCCTTTCTCCGACTGTGTGTAACCACTGCCTAAACCTACTCAACGGGCGAATCTTGAACAAACACGTTACCATTTCCCTTTGGCGAGGGGCAACGCCGCGCCGGGGCTTTCTCTTTCGAATCTTTGATCCCCGAAGGCCAGCTAAGTCTTCGAGCACCAATAACAAGGCCGGTTTCGGTTCTCGTGTTCCCGGCTCATTCAAAATTCAAACCAGACACGCCGGCGCTACCGTACGCCAGAAAAGAGAACCTGCGGAGAACGCCGCTTTTTCAATGGCTCCGCCGTCCCCCCACGGTAATTCTATGTATTAAAGATCGTACGAGCGGAACGAGCACAGTTTCGAGTGTCGGTGTGCTGGTGTGTTTTCGGAAATTTTACGTTTCTGACGGAAACAGTTTCGAAAATCGCTCACTCCTTTCGGACAACGTACCATAGGTCCGTGAATTCGTCTTCTAGCTGACCGAGAACCTAGTTTTATTTTTAAAAAATTATTATCGTGTCAACGAGATTACTAGCAGTGTGATAACTAAACAGCAGATTTTGTGAAAAAAATTAGTAGACCTAATTCGAAACGGTGAAAACATTAGACGTATTTAGAAACACTGTTAGATTATTTCCGAGCTATAAACCGTTTCAAGAAAGTGAATAAATTTCTATTTCACTCCAGCCGGTTGCAAATCGGATAGAAAATTTTTATTTTGCTAATAATTGATGATTGCGAATAAACAGGATCACGTTCTGCATTTATGAGAGAAACGAGCAGATAGAACAGTCGAAGGGTTTAAAGATCGGCGCAGGTCCGGTTCGGAATAACGCGAAAGCCGAGCACCGCGAAATCTTTCGCTTATTTATGGGAGCCATTTCGCAATTGGTATGCGAGAAAAAGCAAAGACCGTCTCTTACGAGGGCCGTTCGTTCGTGCGGCGGGCATAAAACGAGGACCGTGCCAGGGGAATGCGCATCGATTTTAATCTGTATTAAATCGGACCGCCGCGCGAACAGAATGAAAAGCGGGGGCGGGTGGGGGTCCCTCTAACTCCGGGGGCATCAAATTCTGGCGTCTCAGCCTGTTCAAATATTCGAGGTGCTTCGGGGGCCCGCCGTGAAAGCCAATTTTATTTGACCACGAAAAAGGGATCGGACGAAACTTTGTCGCCGGATCGCCGAGTGGATTTTACGTTGAAACGAGTCTGTCGTTTCGCTTTCGGCCCGGCGCGGTGTCGGGGAGTCAGTCGGTTCGCCGTGAGCTCGAAGTGATGGCGCAATAAGTGGATAAGAACATTAGTGTAACATCCAGCCTAGATCTGCAGGAACCTTAATGGCCAGTTTAAGAAAAAGCTTTTAAAGGAGAGGCAGAAACGTTACCGCTCATAAAATTTTAAAGCGATTTGTTCCTGTTCTACGCCCGGCTGCGGCGGAGTTTTATTGTCGCGGCCTGCAAGCTCCATTCCGCCTTCGTGTTTCCGCTTACATCATGCGAATTCTAATGGGCCATCGGTCCTCTTTCTCTCTCTCTCTCTCTCTCTCTTTCTCTCCTCTCCACTCCCGCATTTCTCCGATCGTCTTTTTATTTCACCCCCTCCCCCCAGCCAGCTTTTACCGTTCCTTTTCTCTTCGCTGGCTAATATATTTCGTCGATCGCGAGCTATATTACCCGGAGTGTTATGAATAATCGATGGCTTCGGCTTTGTTACGTGGTCTCCGACGACTTTCCCGTAATTATTCGGAGCAAGCTCGATTTCACAGCATCAGCAGTCAGATAGTGATTCTACGCGCATAAACAAGCCGATACGAAGGCATAATATTTTGTTTCTTTTTTGTTTAACCAGTTAACCGCGTTCGACCAATCCGAAACGTTGATCCTGCAATCACAAAAATACTAACAAAGATTTGTTTAATGGTTTTTAAATCTAGACGCATTAACTGGCTAATTCCTGCTCAGGTGATTATTAATGTTACATTGATATTGAAATCATTCGAATTTTAATAGCTTGACAACGAGAAAGGCATTAATAATCGATGAACCCGGTATATGCATTATTCCGAATTGTTGCAGTTACAATTCATGGCGGCTGTATTTTACAATGATTATTAAATAGACCGATTACCGATGATATTACAGTTATTATGGTTCGCAGAATCGACATAGTACCTGTTTACGTAAAGAGGAAACAGGAGAAGAAGATCCGTTCAAGAAAAGAAACAAACAAGATAAATAACGTACAAAGTATCAGCGACGTTACTGCGGATATAAAGAGGAGAGCAGATATAAAAATAAATGTGACGTTTCTAGAACGAATTGTTCGCCGGAATTGCAGCGTGCGCTAAATCAAAAAGTAAAAAGTTTATATCAACCCAGACCCAATTAGATTACGACTTTATTTGTATCGGGAGAGTAGCTTTCCGTTCCAGGAATTTCCTGTTACCGTCGAGACCTTCCTGTTACTCGCTCGATAGTCCGGTCTATTTTACTAACTCTCGCGTGAAATATTAAAGCCGATATTGCCCCGCTTAAATTTATGTGACTATTTGTGCATTCAGAAGAAGACGTTACTATTCCACGATCCGCTAAAGGGTTAAATCCATCGTATAACAAATTACACAGGCCCGGGAGATCGCCATGAAATTTCGAGAGCCGAGAACGTTTAGCGCGCGATACGCGTTCCCGCGTGATCCCCGACGAAGACAGAGGCCCAATCTCGAATGAAATTATAACGTCGTGAACATAAAAACAATTTATCCAAGATTGCGGAAGTTCTGGGTGTAAAAGCGTATCGTGCGCGACGAACGCGTCGAAAAGCAGTTTCGTTAAAATTCAATCTGTGGATGGTGTCGAGACGTCGGTTCCCCTGCTCAGTTTCGAAACTAGTTCCCCGGGGCGGAACTATAGTTCCCGGAGACCCATTACTATTTCCAGGTTGTTTCGGTAATTTCAGTCGAGTAGCTACTTACCTCACGGCGAAGTTAACCGTGGCGAGTGGGGGTTACGATGGCGAGGGGAGGGAGGGAACGAACGAACAGCCGAGGGAGGCGTTCCAGTGATAAATTCCGGATCGTACGGGCGAGAACTCGACTGGTTTTAATTAGCGTGATCAGTCTGAGTGCGTGATCTCGCAGTTCGAACCTTTCCGGAAGCTTTGCCCGCCGAACTCGTTACGTCGATAATTCCTGTTTCGGCGCGCGATCGCTCGCGACGAACCGATTACATTCATTAGCCTCGTGCAAGCCCGCAAAATCCCAGCCCGCCTGCCCACTTAGAACTCGATCAGAATGTTTTTCACGGACTGTGCAGAGACCGCCGCGCCGCTACGCTGTTTACGGGGTTCCGCCACTGCTCCGAACATTTTCGCGGACTCGAAAAGCGAAATTGCCGGGGCTCCGGTCGAATGTAAACCAAACTTTTTCTCTAATTCTACAGATAGCCGCGCGGAATTCTATGAAACCGCAAACCGGTTACTTTCCCGTGTACGTATGCACGTTCCGCTACGATACACCTTTAACGCCGAACCTACTGCCGCCGGTCAAATCACCGGTTTTAGATTTTTTGTTTCACAATTATTGATGTATGTTTGTAATGATATTTGGTCCCCTCAGGGTTTCAAATTCATTTTACCAACTTCTCCCCCTTTTTCCAATTTCACCAGGACCTACTTTTTATTAAGGTGGGTTCCGAACCACCTATTTTACCAACAACACGTGAAAAGCACCCAAGAGGGACACCTCCCGGCTTTTTACCGAGCGGTCACCCATCCAAGCCGCCTTCCACGCCGTTTTACTTCGGTGATCTTACGAGAACCGATGTTTTCGGCGAGGCAATGGTCGTTGACACAATTATTGAAGTCGTAATGCTGTTTTACATTGATCGAATACATTTTTTAATTTGACGTATTGACGTTGTTGGGATGACGAGGTTGGGAGATTAAATGGAACTTGATATTTAAACTCCAACGCGCATTAAGTTTATTAGCACATAACACAATGCGAAACTTTATTAAGTAACGGTTAACAAAAAGGTAAACTGTGTATTGAAAACTGCGACCTGCTCGGTAGGCTAAGTTGCGCGGACTGACTCGCCTTCCTTCTTCGCCCCTTTAGCCTGCAAAAATGGCGACGCTGCAAAAGGCAATATGTAAATAGCAGGTCAGAAAAGACCTTTCCTCCTTCGAGTGTTCCGTGCATACTCCAACAGACGTTAACACCGCGGACTATTTTTAATGTTGCCGTTTCAAAGTACAAAGTGGACTCGTCATGAAGGAACGTTAGAGAAAGACGGTTAGGCGAAAAACATCGTCGGTCTCGCGGACAGCGAAAACGGGCTATGAAATATTCAATGGTGTTCCCCGACCCGGATTCTATTTTTCATCGGTCGGGCTGCGGGATCGGGACCCACCGTTCCTGGTACTAATGTCGTTATTTAAGCAACGGCGTAGAACGAGTCCGGGGTCCTTCATTTTTCAAAAGCGTGCTCGCGCGCCGCTAGTTGCCGCGTTATTAGTCCGCCTTTTCATGTAACCGCGACGCCCGACTCAAAGGATAAATGTCGGCCGGATACAAGCGGCGTTCATTAGCACTTACGAGGACATTAGACGGCAGGCAGGCAGGCAGGCTGCCGGTTTAAAGTCAAGTCTCGCGTCGTCCATTAGCGGCCCCATCTTTTGCATGTTACGAACATGCCGCGTATTAAGCTGCCGGCGCGGCGCTGTCCCCCGCACGTACGTACGGCCGGGCCGTCGTCGTCGTCCCTTTGCCGCGGAAAATGCGGCGCACAGGCCCGCTCGGAACGCGATTCGCCTAATTACCAGACGCTTCAGAATCACACGGCTCCTCGAGTCATCAGTCGCCAAAGGGAGGCCCCGTTCTTGAACGTTGCCGCGCCGTCTGACTAAACGGCGCTCGTTCTACTGGCTCGCTCTCCTGTGCACCAATGACGTACCAACCAACGCGGTCGAACGATGATCGGCGACTGTGTAGCTGACGAGATAATTAGGGGAAAGTTGCCAAATGCTCGCCTAAATCGCGCGCCACGAATTAATTCGTTATTGTGCGGCCGATTCTGGACACCGCTACATCCCTATTGCTGATTCACATTTCGTTTTTAACACTACCATGCCGGTTTTGTATTTTTCATGTATCGAACTTATTAAGTTACTTACATGGAGAATTGATTCGATAAAAATTGCACAAAATCTATATGAATAGAGCCTTGTCATTTTTATAAGTTAAAACAGTTTAGTTGTTTCTAATGTTCGGTAGGTTTGGTGTTAAAGCTTTTAATTTTTTAATCATTACGTATTTGAATCTTTGAATTTTTGAATTTTTAAATCATTGCATATTTGAATTTTTGAAATTTTGAAATTTTGAATCTTTGAATCTTGAAATATTTAACACTAAATCTATAACTTTTACAATTATTGAAATTATAAAGTTGCTTACATTTTCGATGGTTTTTTTTATTAAAATTGATGAATTAATATTTACATCGTATTCACATTTTTTAATAAAAGTCGCGAGAATTCTAAAATAATAGAACAGTAGAGCTTATATAGGAAAAACTGTGTAAAATTGACGATATACGAACGAGGGTCAACAGTTTATTCGCGTTGAATTCCCGTCAGTAATTTTCATTCCATTTATTCACGGATAGGAATGAAGTCGGAGGATTTATTTTGTCGGAGCCGACCGAACGCGACATAAAAGCAGTCGCATTAACAGCGAGGTCGGTTAATTATGCACGGAAACTAGATGTGAGAGCGATGTTTCGCTAAACATCGAATTTGATACTGAAAGCGGCGCTCGTGAAAATTTAATGGGAAAATGAGTGGACCGCGCCGGGTAATGATTTCACGGTGCATCCTGCAGTATCTCTAAATATATTATACCGGTAACACAGTCACGTAGAATTGTATCGCGTCCGAACAGAGAATTCCATTTTATATTTTTATCAGCGAGAACGGCTTTCTCGGTAATCTCCCAAAAAATTATTAACGCGCTTCGATTAAATTGTACTTGTCGAACGATTTGTCTCTGAACGAACGAACGATCGGCACCACCTCTACCTCCGTTTCCATATTTCTAATTAGAAAACCAGCTCATCGTTAATATTAATTCATATTAATTCTATTCAACCCCGTAATCCCATTACCGTCCATTCTTGATCAAGGAATCGTTACGTTGATGATTTGCGCGGTATTAACGGGCTACGAAGAAAATCTGTATTAATTATTCGCGTACCTATTCGCTTCTTAATATGGCTTCCGCCTGTAAACGTAACAGGATTATATTAACGCGCCATATATTATTATTAAACATCGCAACAACGCGGCACGTTCTCGGATTTGAGGAGATCAAATTCTAAATTATATCTGTAACGCTATTTTTCCAGCTGTTTACGTTAAAATTGGACTTTAGCTCCTCGAAATTAAATGGGAGACTCAAAGCTTTCCGGGAACTTGGAATACGTCGAACGAGAGAACCCACTTTATCGTGTACGATCAAATTTTACGGGGATCCCGAATAAATCCGTACGATCGATCAGGTCCTCTACATCTAATGAAATCTTAGCCTTCGGAAGTCTGATCGGACCCGATGGGACTCCACTGAACAGTTTAAGACGCCGTTGTGTCCCGACCGTCGATGGCTCCGCTGTTAACCACCTGGTCGGACTCTGGCAGATTCCTCGAAATCCCATTTGATTGGCAGACCACCTCGAACCTCATTTGATCTGCCCGGGAGACTTTGGCAGATTCCCTTCGTGCCATCGGATCGGAGTCTGTTAAATCCAATCAGAATTGGTAAAATCCAACAGAGTATCAGATTCCTGTTATGCTACTCCCGGATTTCGAGCACTTTAATGAAAACTAACAGAGCCCCCCCGCCCTCACCCTTGGAGGTATTCGTTGGATTTGGAGGAGGGGCCGATAGCGCGTCGAGTTTAGAGTTGCTCATGGAAATCTCATCCGAGCTTACAAAGCCGTGGGACACCGTGACGTTTACTAACAAATTAATTCGCCGGACCAAAGTATGGTTTTGCTCGCGTTGCTCGAGCTGCTGGGACACTGGAAAAGTCACGTTTGGACGCTGCAAAATCGTTCAAAAGTAATCGTTCCACCGAGACGACTTTCAAAGTTCGATCTACTGTTGAACCAACATTATCGGAAAATCTCTCATCAATTTGACAAATCCGATCCCAAATAGTATTTTTGGTCTTCTTCGAACCGATATGTAGACTGCCATTAATTCCTCGCAGAGGGTCGAATGGGGGTTCATTTTCTGAATCGATTTTTATAGAATCGTCTCTGTCCAAACTTACCAGATAAAATTGTTTTTTTTTTCATTTTCATCCACGTTTATAGGAAGTTGTTCTACGTGTTTTTCGTTAGCCCTTCTGCGAATAACAATTCAATGACGATCTACTTCATAGTTCCACTGCATTATTCGTCAAGTGTAGGTTGATCGATAACGATTCAAGAGCATAAAATCTAGAATAATTTATCAACAAAAATATTAAAGAGGTACCAGTTAATTCACATAAGGGCTAATAGCTCCTTAAAATCCCTTGCTCTACAATATCGAGTCAGACTCGTGATGAAGATTCTGCACAGGGTCTAATAACCCTTAGCGCTCGGAGCTATTTTAACTTAAAAATTAAACATTTCTTCTAACCTAGAATAATTCCATTCTATATTATTTTCCTTCATTTTATAGATATGAAATTGATATAACACCTCATACAATGCTTGAATGTTTAGTAATTGATTAGATACCAACGTACTTAATAATGTAAACAATATTTTGAATAATGCTACAGCAATTTTTGTCGAGTCCTACGGGATAAATATCTATATTATTGTTTTTCCTTTAAAACGAAATAAAATTCTATTTGGTTGTAGTCGATATAGGCTTTTTAAACTTTCTACGTTTTCTATGAAATTCTGAACGATAAAGACCGATTGCTATAATCACAAAATAAACAGTAGCGCAGGGGGTTAAAAAGCGATCTCTTCTAATCACTGTAACCGTAAAATAAATCGTAGCGCGAGCGGTTTGAAAGGTTAGCGCCACCGCTCTCGCCGAATCGAACGAACCGCCAGTTAGATGGCCGGTCTGGCAACAGATATTCGCGCGATTCCGTAAATCATTGAAAACGCATAAACCGAGCTGGTGAAAAACATCCTGCCGTGTCACGCGTGTGTATCCGATCGCGTGGCACGCGGTTGTCGCCGGTAAAATGCAGATATACCGGGTACGAACGGAACAGCCGGTCGCCAGTTTCGATTATTTACGGGTTGTTCCATATTACCTGGCGCTATCTTGCGATCAATCGCGACGATGCGCCCCGACGGTGGTCGACGGTCGGTAGGGGGGAGGGTGAGGGGTGTTGCAGGGGCGCACGGGTGTGTGTAATGCACGCCGGTTCCTGGAATATGAAATTCTAGAGCCGGGCCGCGCTAATCAACGGGGACCGCTTTTGTCGCGGGCAAATGTTAGTTTAATTTAGTGGTTTCTAGCGTGCGCAAACGTTTGCCCGGGATTTAATCGACAATACGACAGCGATGTTTGAGGATATCGGACGCGCGATGCGATCGACTGACTAGCGAATCAACACCCCCCACCCCTCCTTCCACTTCTCGAACCGGTGCTTGTTACTTGCACGATTATGAAACACTCGAGAGGGTGAATCGGTTCGCTCCCGCGCTAATTGTACTGTTCCTTTGGCCACTCAAGACACCGGGAAACTGCTGACTTCGAGCATCCCGCACCTGATTGTGCGCGGAACATTACGGAACGTGAATGTTTGCCGAGGTTCCGGAATATCCTTACGCCGCGCCGGGTTCCGATACACCGGTAATCTTGTCTGCGATCGGGATCTGTTGCCGTATCAGCTGCATGCCGGAGATCAATTAGGATCGGTGAAATTTGTATTAGTAAAATTTAATAATCGCGCAAATAATAGTTTTCAAGCCCCATCCGTCCCTTGTGTCAATTCGTCACAGTTTTCTCTGGAAGTAAGTTCCATCGGATCACGGTAAATTAATTTGTTTATATTTTTTATTGCGAATGTTTAGGTTAAATGTTAACTATTTTTTTTAAATTTTATTTACTAAATTTTAACTATTTCTTTTTTTACTTTTATTTGTAAATTTGCCCGAAACTTGGTGACTTTTATTTTTTTTTAATGCGAAACTCAACCGAAAAACCTTAGATGAACATGTTAACTAATCAATTTGACTAAAAAATAAAGTTCGAACGGACGAGGAATGCAAATGGAATTGACAGTAGTGGCGTGCAGATCTCCAAGATCCGACAACGCGGTCCATTAAAATAGCATATACACACACCGAGCCGTGGAACAGAAAAACATGGACCGCGAGCCACACCGTAAGCAGCGTCGACAAAACGCCATAAAAGTGGTTTTTACGGGTAGCAGTGAATAAACTAAGCGTGACACGGCGGACAGAAAACAATCTTGGCTTTTCGCGAAACACTTAATCCGCAGAAACCGCGGTCGCGAGTGCGGGCGGCGGTGTGCTCGGGGAACACGTGCTTAAGCGGAGTATTTAATGGCGTTTCGTGACTGGCGACGTTCCATAAAACCGGCCGTCACGTTCAAATTAGTTTCGAAGGATCATAATCGGGGAGGACTACAAAATCTACGTATTAAGTCGACCATAAAAATGCTAATGCGAAGAGGCGATCGGGGGTTTTATACCCCGCGACCGTATTACCCATTTCCCGAAATTATACACGCCGGACGCTTACCGCGAACGAGTTTTTAATTTATGAAAATCTTCTTTCCTCACATTCCCGCCCCCTCTTTATGAATACTGATCTGGACCGGTGTCCTCAACTGTCCAGATAACGAATCAAATAAGGGATAAAACGGTGGAACTTTTTTTAAATAGAAGCTTATACGTATAAGAAAAATATGGAGAAAGGATCAGAGATGTAAGTTTTTACCTTAAAAGTAATTAGTACATTTCTTAACCTTTACTCTGCGTATAGAAATTGCCGAATGGAAAATTTCCAAAATTATTATTTTTATTTATAGAGAATTCCTATATATTCCAATAGATTTTTCAATCTTTTCATACGTAAGTAGAGAAATACATTTTTCTTCACATTTTCCACTGAAAACATGCTGGGGATGTTGCACCCCCACATGAGAATATATGTACGCGGAGTGTAAAAGTAGTTTTGGTTCGAGCTGTTTTCTTGATTGAAGAGCCGGTGATGTTGAAAAAAATATAACTAAGTTTAATAGAGATTTAACAGCCCCTTAAGGGATCGAAACATCCGCTTGATCCTTCTTGAAGGAAGCTTCGGTCCCTCGCTCGTCAGAAAGAAATCGGCCTCGAAAGGGTTCGGACAATTAGTCGGACAGCGAACAAGGGCTAATAGGGGTGGATGAAGTCGCGTGAGAAGAAAAAATTGGTCGTGCGAGGAGAGCCCGCTCTCCAGGTGAATGTAATTGAATTACGGTGTTGGTTTTCAATCACTTTCCGCGCGAGATAACCGATCACTGTAACTTTCGGATAACAGCTTTCACGGGGCGGGACCGGCCAGATACCGACATCTTCGATCCTCGAAATGATAGGCCACGGGGAACCTAAACATTTTCCCATCGGGCCTGTTACTCGACATCGCACTTAGCTTCATTTTTCACGTTAGAAAGGATCTCCGGAAAGAGTCGGCGGAGAATGGGCGGGGTGGGGATAGAGCTGCGGAAACTGAGAGAACGAACTGCAAAAAAAAAAAGAGCGCGATGGTCAGCCGAGGTGAGTACGTTCGACGTGAGAGCAACTCTGAAAAAGGAAGCCGACTTTCATTCCCGTGTTTACCACTCCGTAACACGTCCTGGCCATTTTTCAATTTCCGCGACTACCTTCTCGCCGACGATCTCTGTATTTCCTGTTTAAACGCGGCTCCGCCCTCCCCCTCCACTCCCCTCTTTACCGGTCCCTCCTCCCGCTTCTTCTTACCCGTCCCATCTCTTGTAACTTCGCCGTAATAAGTTCGTTTTTGAACAGCTACTTCCGCAAATCATACAGCTCCGCAGGTGCTCCACCACTGAATTTCCGACTTCCGACAAATTCTGACGAATTCGAACTGTTGTAATCTCGTAACAACGCGTCGTGCGATAATAATACACCCGAACTCATTTTCTCGTCGTTCCGTTTCTCGCAACGGTGCATCTCGTTCGAGTAATTTTTTGGTGCCGCCGTACCTCGTTGGAAGTAATTCTTACCATTTTGCGGTAAAGTGGTTGAAACGTCTCGAAAGAGAGTTCTGCGGGACGCTGAAAGTTGTCGCTATAAAATTATAATTAAATTGAAAGTGTCCGCGAGAAACGGAGAAACGTAACGAGCTGAGCAAAGTGTTTCGACTTAGCGGTAAATAAAGTATAAACTTTTATCGAACAAATATTACGAAAACTTGTACGCGAACAGTTGCGAGAAGAAATTTCGTCAGAATTTTGCTGAATTATTATCCTACTTACGTGTATGTATATCGGAGCATTCGCGAAAGTATCCGGATATCGATTCGTCGATAGCTGCTGATGGTAGAAGTAAATCCTCTATCGCGGCAAGATAATGGCACTAATGACGCTTAACGCCTAAGTCAAGTGCATCCACAATTTACCGAGAACCCTTTAATGGGTTATCGATACAGGCCTCTGATAAAGCTGGTGTTGGCGAGTTTTTGATAGACTCAGGCAGCAACGATTTATCGCGACACCATTGTTCCCGGCGACGACGTAAGAACGCCTGCTACTCGAGGAACAAAAGCGTTTAGGATTCTTAATGGTCAGTGCGTTTGCAAAAAGCTGCGACCCTCGAATATACTATGTACTACGTTCGTTCACTCCCAATAACAAAATCAGCTAATTCGATTAAAAATAAACTGTGCAAACTATTGCAGGATCGCTACTTTAACTTATCATTTCAAGAGGTTACTTTCACCGATCAAGTCTATTATAGATATAAATATTCCAGATCACTTAGTGGCGCGGTAGCCTCATTCATATTCAAAAGTTGCCTTAAAACGTCGGCAAATTCAGTAATCTGCAGCTGGATCTAATTGGGTTGACACGTTGTAAGTGCCAGGCAACGACTCCAAAAATTCCCGCAGAACCGAGTTAGCCTAATTAATTAGATCGCTTATAACATTTTCGTTACATCTTGAAAATTCCAGTAAAATTTGTCACGGTGGAAATGAACGTCTGAACCTGATCAAACATTCATGTCGTGTATAATTAACCGATCGAGAATAACTAACCGGCGAATACGTGGAAACCAAACACACAGGATAGCAAAATTAAAAAATCTAGTTCAAGTGTGTCACGGCGAAAACGAGTTTCCGAGCCTGGTGAAAACTTAATGTCGTCTATATTTGACCGATTGAAGGACCTTCAGGCGGTTACACGTGGAAACCGGAGGGACTTGACAAGCGAGCTGCGCTCACGGCGGTCTGGGAACGGACTAATCCCGCCAATGTCCCCGGATAGGTTTAAATTTCGGGGGAGGGTGGGGGGTTCGATGCACGATATTTCGTGTCGAGCGGAAGGAAAGGGGGTTCGTAAGGGCAGGGAGGGAGGGGCTGACGGCAAGAAGAGGAATTCGGGCTTCCACTCGAGCCCGTAAGACGTGGCAGGTGGTCTCGAGGGGCGACCCACTCAGCTAGAGAAGGCGTCACGGCTGCAGACGAGGGAGAGGCATTCACGGGTCTTGATTTAACACCTTGGATTAATTACAGTCTGTGTACCCCCGGCCGCCGAGGCGGCGCTTGTGTGTACGTGAAAGGGGCACATCGCTCTCGGCCCGCAAGAACTCGGTCTACACACGAACGAACCCCCGGCCCGACGACGACCGAACGCAACCAACGCTTCCATATTTGTCTCCGAAACGGGGAATGAGAATTTAGAACGGGTCCCGCGGCGCGCGACCCACAAGTTGTCTTCTTCTCCCGCCTGTTCCGCCGCCTTTTAGACACCCAGTTCGCACCTGGAACGGTCCTGGATCTCGTCGAGAGATTTAACGCAGAGTCTGGTCGAACCGTAGCCGCATTTAATTAGCCGTACTAATTAAAAGACGTACACTATTTAAAACAGAATACATGCTTTTAGATGATTTCCTTTTAAGATAGTTGCAAGCATTAGTTTACCAGCTGTACATACCTTCTAGTAAATAATAATCGAGGGTGATCATGGTAATCTGTATGCATCTTTATGCAAATTAAAAATTTTCTAGTCGATTTACAACCAACTGAAGTGAAATAGAAATTTATTTTCTTTCTTAATACATATGTAGCGACCAGCTGCCTACAGTAAAGGTAACATTTGCTGTGCAAATGCTGGAGAGGTTAGGACTCGTGCTACAATAGAGGTTATTTTTTAGGAAACTGTCCTGCAGGGTAATTAAGACATCTGCTAGGGTTGCTATTAGGTTTTTTATTAACGACAGTCTCAATAGCCGCGCGAAGAGTCATAAAACCTCGAGTTTCTAAAAGGCCCAAGTCGTCGGTACGGGAATCCCGCGAAGACGCTTAGGACCCGCTACCCGATGTTGCACATGGTGCATTGAGGGTGTTGGGGCCTCGTAGAAATTTCGTTACAAGGACAACTCGTGCCCCGTTACCCTCGTGAATTTTCCCCTTCTTGGGAAACGTGCACGAGGGTGGGGAGTCAAATTATGTTTTCATTTTTTGTAACGTTAAGAAGACAAGCAGTCTCTTCCTAGCTCTCAGTTGAGCAGTAGTTCCGACAATAAACATAAAGAGTCAAGATCGTGAAATTGTATCTTTATTTGAACACAGCACCTCCCAACACATATATTTAACAGGTCGGAAATGTTTGACCAGTATTTTTGAACTCGCTGTTTCAAATTACAATTGCTCGTTGTTGTCATAAGCAATTAGGCGGGCGTGCATAAACATATAAATTGCATTTGTTTTTCGTCGTCGACCTTTTACACCGTCGCCTAGTGTCCACGTGTGTACAATGCTTTGTAAAATAGATCGGACGCTATACGTGTTCGATTAAATTTCACAGCGGCCCGGACAGCACCATAAATAGTGCGCGGCAGCACCATAAATATTGCATTATGTGCCATAAATATTGCTGGTGGTTTTGCGATCATTCCGAAGACATCGCGATATTTTTGCCCCAGTCTGCTGCGGACAGTTCCAGAAAAGTTTCGGTTGGTTCGACGCTGCCGGACGACTCGCGCAATAAAAATCCGAAATTTCGTGCCCCACATTCTTCACTAATTCGGTACAATATAATAACGAGGTATGACGAACCGGTAACTACTTAAGGATAAAGCGTGCTTAACAGAAAATATTCTCTAACATGATTTTTAACGTTGCATATTTACGCGAAGAGTATCGCAATTTATCTCAGTGTATGTGTAACTCACGAGAGCATCTCAATTTTCTGGAATATTCTAATAGTACTCGCTGGAGACCATACTAATTTGATGGAACATCCTAACACTGCGTACCCACGTGGGAGAGCTTCCATTTTGCGAGATATCTTAATGTTACTGCACACTTCAGAATATTCCGTGGCACTCGGTAACGGCGGCCGCTTCGAAATAATATTTCACGATCATTGTAAGCCTTCAAAAATAATTGCAGTTCGCTTTAAAAATTCTGTACCGAACCCAAAGCGAAAATAATCAGAATTTGTTAAATCTCTTGTGAATTTATCGAACTTTCGTCGACGTGGTAAAAAAAAATGCGCGACAAAAAACCGGTTCGTGTACATCACGCGAAACGGGGTTGATCTAGCAGACGCGACGATGATCGCAGGCCGCATCATCCTCCTATCCAGCCAGAAACGGAGACTACGTACGGCACGGCGCGGCGGCGGCGGTGGGGAGTAACACATTCGTCCAGACTGACTTTATCAGCCGAGCCAGCTCATTTCCAAAGTAATTCCGTCCTCCGAGCCATAACTCGTGTCCCACGGCTGAATATGTATGCGTCCGTGCGTCAAGCAGAAACGGACAGGTTACTGAGGCCGAGCCGGCACTTTGTCACACTTGCATCCTCCGTATTCGGATAAGATACGGGTTCTCATATGAGCGGGTACCGTGTTCTCGAACCCGTCCGCTCTTTTTGCACACGCTGCATCCTCCATCGCGGGAAACTTTTATCGTGGGAAACCGACAAAATTTCACAGCTCTCAGCCCGTAGAGGATAAGACATCCACCGTCTCCCAGCTCCAAACATTCCGCCACCGGCTTACAGTAAAATAGTTCCCCACTTTTCGATATTTGCATGTCGCTCGTTGATGAACAAGTATTCGTTGTTGTGGGACTGCGAATTTTTCAGCAAAGTAAAAATTGATTACGTAAATACAGATGTTCACTTCTTCTTTGAACAATTTAACGAGTATTTGTTGCTGGACTGCGAATTTTTCGGCAGAGTAAAAATTGATTGCATAAATAGATGTTTACCTCATCTCTGAACAATTTGCTTAAAAACAATACACGTTTCAGCCGTAATTATTGTTAAAATGTGTTCGACGCGCGTTTCATTCGTCGATTGAACGTAACACACGGTCTGAGCGCGACGTAAATTAAATAATCCTGTACAATTTCAGCTTGAAATAATGAAGTTCTTCAGCGACGTTCGCACAAAGCTCGCTGTAACGACGTCGCAGCACGCAACCAGTCGTTCAATTTCCGAATAATGCATCGCTTTTAACGTTTGAATGGCCGGATACTGTATCACGGTTAATCAGACTTTGATCGTTTATTTGACTCATCGAATGGTCATTGTGAAATCAGTTTATATTAATTGATTGGGCTTTTTGATTTCAGGTATGTATGTGCTACCGGAGTTCATTCGAACGACATTCGTTCGATGGGGAAGACAAGAATTTCCAAGGGTGACTGTACGGTGAAAATTACGGTAATTGCAGCACTCTTTAATAAATTATCGCACCGACGATACGAACTGTACCGTATAATAAAATTAATTCAACCAATCCGCGAGTGCCGGCGTAGCGTTTAATATTTCATATCGCAAAAATTAATTATTCATAACAACATTGTCGGCCGTTCGTAGAAGTTACTATTAATCGAGGAGACGTATGTACCGACACGGTATTGGCAATTTGTTGGGGTACCGGAGGTTACAAAGAACGGTCGTTAATATTATATCAATATCGTACTCGATTTAATCGAGGCGGCTGCCACCGTCACCCCGCGACCACCACAGTCCACGCGTTACACGCTATTGTGGACAATCATTGTTGCAACATTCGCAATATAATATCTTCTTCTGCGGCAGCACGGCATCAAATTGTTTCGAATAGAGCTACCGGGGGAAATTAAATGTTCTAGTGATCATTAGTCGATCACCAAATTATCTTTAATTACAGGTCCAATTTGTATTTAATAGTGTGATTCGAGGTAGTTACGGATGACAATATTGCTCCGGTATTTCGCTTGCGAATATTAAACGCGGCGTCACCGCGCGCACACTACGGGCTTCGAAGCTGTTCGATTTTTATTTTATAGCGAATATATATTTGGCTTTAATTCAATTTCCATCGAAAAAAACATGAATGATCGACGTGTAGTTTCAAAATGAAACCGCACCATTTATTTTTCTTTTAATTTTCGATCATCGAATCGTCCCACCCCTCCCCGTGAAAATATTTGTTTCATAGGTGAATTTCGCGAAACCGAAGTGAACAGTAATTTTATTTCGCGCGCGGTGGTAATTGTTTGTGAATGAAAGCCGAAATCATCGACAATTTTATATTTTTTTTGAATTCTCAATGTATATTCACCGAAAACAAGCTGACCACGAATGCACTGTTCGCATTGGGGAAAATCGTCCGAGGAAACGGTTAGTAAAAATACTAATAGGATCAGGATCACGGAATTTTTTCCCGGCGTTATCGGTCAAAACAGATTGTCAATATCCTCGTCCTGCTGGCGGATGGTTTTATCGATCGCCAACAATAAATACCGGCCGGTGGGTATTGCCAGCTCGCACGTTCCCCGTTAATTTACGACGGCATGGTATTAGGTCATTATTGAATTCTGTCGGAGCTAGCGGAAGAGCAAAACGTCGCCGGCCGAGGAGCCGATGACCTCCTCTTGTCGCCAAAATTACGAGGTCGCTGGTCAGATTGAACACGCGTGCTTCTATCTGATCCTCCAATCTCTGCCTGGAACCACATCCTCAACGTCAGCTCTCACCTTAACTATTAATTGGTTCCACTCCGTAAGCTCCTCGTCGAGTTTTCTCGTGGCTTCTTAGTCCTCCCACGCCTGGTTAATACCGCAGCTTTTATCGTCGTACCTATTTGCTCATAAAATATGCGATCGTTAAATTATACAGCGCAGACTTAGCCATCGTCCGTTTTCCTCTTTCTTAAAAACCTACTATTTTTCACGTTGAATTAACAGAATGGCAGAATTTTTTAAATTCCTTTGAAAATTAATTGTAGCGTAGGATGTAATTGGACACTCGCGCTAGGAATATTAAGCTACCGCTTTCATTTCTGACTAATCCACCAAGAATTTTCGGGGAACACCGAGAAACGAGCGAATGTTCGCCTAACTCAGCCGTAGGAGCACAGTGGTTAGGAGAAAGGAGAGAGAATGAACAAGAAAACCGAGGAATCTATCGCGCTCTGGATCCCAGCGGCTGGTGTAGCAGCTGCTCCCTCGAAGCTACTTAATTTGGCCAAATAAAACGGCTGGGGAGTCGTTGCTGAAACGGCTTAATCCGTCGAATACAACGAACCCATTGCGAAGATAGCGCGAGGACTATTGATGGCATCAGAGAGTCTGCCTGATCCTGACAGTGTAGCCTCGAAACCTCGACGAATGAAAAAGTTTCAGGAAAATTCTACACTTGGAAGTGAATGTTTCTATGAAAAATCTACTTTTATGTAATCTCTATATCTGGGATTTTTTTACTTTGCATTAATCCCACGGTCTATTCATAGTAGTATTTCATAAATCAGAGTGGTTTTCAGAGGGATATTTACTTGCGCGGCCGACTGTACAGGCCCGGCTTTCCTAACGAGATTATAGAGAGCAGTGGATCCGATTGTGCGATCGTTCCATTGGCTGGTGACTTAACTCCATCCCATCGGCGCGGGCGGAGAGCTAATGGTGTGGCGTGGGTGAACGGGAAAGCCGGACGATTTTCAGAGAATCGTCGGGGGTGTCCTCGCGAGGGTGGAGAACATTGAACTTGCAATCAGCCCCTGGACACTGTATAATGACGACGCACCGAGCAACCTAAAAAAACGGAGCCGATACAACTTAAAAAAAAAATAGTAGCGCGGAACTGGAACGAGTAGTAAAAAACCAAAAAAAGGATGTTCAGAAGGGTGGAGAAGGAGGAGAGGAAAGGAAGAGAAAAGCCGGGATGACGATTCGGCCACTCGAATCTTAGCCGAGCCGAGAAGACATTTCTCGTGGAAAACAAAATACGAAGGAGACTCGCGAGAGAAAAAAGAAAAGCCACCGACGGGGCGGACGGACGGACTCGCGAAGGGTGGGGGGGATGGAGGAAAAGAGCGGGACGAGTGGAAACGTCGGTGCCTCGATGGAATTTACTGCTCGCGTCGGAAGTATTCTAAGAGGGTTGCTTCCACGCTGCTGGATAACAGAAAGTGGAAGCCAGCGCCTAGATGGTTTATTTGAATGCCTACTTCAGCGCTGCTGTGGCGGCACGACCTTTTACGCCGCCACCCTCGCGTGTGTTCACGGAATCGTCTCGCGTCCCACTCCCCTCCTCTGCATACGTATCACCCCTGAAATTGGTTCATGGTCTTCGACCTCCTGGCCCCGTGTCGAGCGGATTCCCGTTGTACCGCGATTACCGATCCGCTAATCGTCAGCGACAAGCACGAATCATCCATCACGATTTAGACCGATTCGCAAACTCCCGGATAAAACGGACATTAATTACCTACCGCCGAATTGACACCGGATAATCACCCGAACTACGGGGAAAGTACAGAGCAATCTTTTAATTTTCTATCCACTTCTGTCTGTAATTGGATCCCATACATTATTGGAGCACAATGTAAAGATAATATTTGTTCGCATAAGTATTTGCGAAATTTTATTGATTCTTAAACGTTAAGCATACAGTGCTTGAAAAATTCGAAGCGTATCTCCTAAAAAAGCGTTCGAAATTTTTCATTCGTCCACTTTTTATTTCCGTTTTTATCAGCCTGGGATGCATCTGCACCCCATGCACAGAGAGAAGGTTAAATTGCGAGAAATGTGTTCTGCCAATTGTATTAGAGATCAACTCTCGCTCCCCTAGTTCTCATTCATCTGCTTCAGTTCGACCTGTTATCTATTCGCGATCTTAATTTTTAATCATACTGCTTATTTCCTCTTGTAATCATTTAAACGGCCCGCGAAAATAACATAGCAACCCGATACTTCTTCCAATATTTTTCTTGTGTTATCGTGTATCAATTTCCATCGCAATCATACGAAATCCACGGAATTTTAAGCATTGGGCATCGCGAACGAACTTATTGAAGGTTCCCGCGGCAGATTTCGAGCTCTTTCATAATTGTTTGAAATCGCTAGATATTGTATTTGCATATTTTCAAATATCACTGGAACGCCCAGCGCGCTCGGTCGCGTTCAGCGTGCACCATCGCGATACGTAATTGAAATATCGTAACGCAATTCTGAATGAGTTGAAAGACAGCCATTGTTCGCCGGAAAAATGCATAGTCACCGGGAATTGTTCGGTAACGCCGACTCGATCCGGTGGATTATCAGTTTCATGGATTTCGGTGGATCGTTTTGGTGTCGGCGCGATCGCGTGTTAATTGGCGCGCCGATTTCAATAGTTTCTTGTTAATTAGTTCGATTTGTCCATGTCGAAAATCCCGACGCGCCGCGCGTCGGCCCGAACACACTTTTTCATCCGCGCTTCCATGAAATATTCATCGAGCTCTTCCCTCTGATTTATTTACGATCGGCGCCGAATAATACAATCGCGTTGATTTTTTAACCACCTCCCGCAGCACCCTCGCACTCTTTCCCCTTTTTGTTCCAATTTACAATAGTAATCGCGAACAATTAAATTTGAACACTGCTCGAACAACTTCGAATCGCCTGATCGTCGTTACATCGCCGAATTTACGCGTTCATGGTATTCGGGATTTCGCGAAAATATTTAACAAAGTTTATTTTCGCGCTTTCAGACTGCGAAAGAACTGTACGTATAGTCGAAGGAAAAAATAGAAGTGTGGCCGATGAAAACTGTTGAAAATGCCCGACGTAAATTCTGTTTTCAAAGGAAATTCATTTAAAGTGAACTCATTGCGACCCGTAACTTCGTTAGCACCGGAAATTTCTTCGTAAAATTTTTACACGTTATTCCGGAGAGTGTGCCCGATTTTCTGACAACCTCGCAAAGGTGTGCACCATTTTTGCTCCGCTCCTCGGGATGAGGGAGGTGGATTTGCGAAGGAAGAGGGAAACAGCTTTCGCCGGTCGGACTCCGAAAAATTCGTCGAGTCATGTTTAGCAGCCGGCCGGGCCCGGCCCGGCCCGTCTTATCACGAATTCTGGAGCAGACTCGGTGACTGCGTCGTTCAGCCTTGCTACAGGGAGGATAAAATCGAACGGAGTCGGTGTAACGAGGATCTCAGGGGTCGCAAAACGGGAGTGATCTAGACAAACGACCGTGCGGTCAAGGAGTGACAGCTTCGAGCTATCCGCCATGACAGAGGACTTGTTCGTCCACGCGTTCCTGAGGGACTTCTACTGCTGCCAGCGGCGTGATGGACCTTGCACGTTATTATCCTTGCGTCCCGGACGCGCCCTTTGAGCGATGGGAATTTCCCTCTGACTGTTCATCGATCGGTTCATTGTTCCCTGGGAATTGATAGCCGGAGAATTGTTTCACATCTTATCCGGGGTCCGCGGGTCGAGTTCATCGAAACTTAAACGCCGTTCTAGATGAAATTTCAGCCCGCGTGAATTATGCTTGATTATTGTCGAGCAAAAACCTCCCTCCGGGACTCTAGCTCGCTCCGGTTTCGATGATGGCCTCGTCATTTAGGATCCGCTGCAATTAGTTGTCCTCTGATTTATTCTTTTTCATCCCTCGTTAAGCTGACCCGACTGCGGACCCTTATCCTTGGTAATAGTACCTGGCTATTATGGGATTATTCACCGTTGATCTTCATCGATTTACTTTCGTTAGTCCCGTTACGTAATAACTTAGTCGCAAATGAAGAAAAATATACGAAGACAATTAAGATAGTAATCGAGAAAAATGTTACAGTTAAGGGTTGTCTCGCCGTCCTATGTTTCGCACAAGGCAGAAATTGTATCTCGCGCAAACAAGCGTTATTTCGTCAATGAAAATTCATTATTTTCACATTACGCACGTTGTTCTCCATTAGACTCGGAACTTCTCCTAACGATTCAACGACTGCGTTCCAATTATGATGGAGTCTGCAATTTTTGTCTCTGGCCAGCGCCAGCGATACAATCTTCTCGAAACGACGAAATGAAATTGAATTACGCCGTCGCGATTGACGATTTTCTTAAAATCCGATTCACGGAATCGATAATTCCGTAGATTTTCATTGCCTGTTAGAAACTTCGTCGGAATTGTAATTAAAGTTGCCCGGCCGGTGAACACATAACTTTCATTATGACAATTACTAATTAATTCCCGCCTAAATCTCTCGGCGAATCTTCGGCGAATTTCATTTTAAAGAAATGAATGAAACAATTGTACTAGCGTCATAAATTCCGAAAAATTATTATTATAAATTGCGCAGAGAAATACTTTAATTTGAATGTAAATGCCCGCAGAAAACCGTAATGAGTCATGAATAATTCACCGGCATTTGATGCCCGCGTCAGATGTCTCTCTCTTAAAAAAAAACGAAAAAAATCCATTTCTCCCCATGGCCCAGGAGGATTAAACAAATTCGGTCGGCCTCGAGCGGCGGGATTTAGGGCTGCCTAACGTTTATCGCGCGAAGAAAAGGCCGATGAATTTTACCCGCTTTTCCAGAAGACTGACGAACCGTATCGGGCGGTACGTATGCAAATTCGGTACGGCGACGAGCGACGACAAAGGAAAAAAAAAAAGTGAAAAAGGAAGAGACAGCCGAGGGATGATGCTGCTCGGGGGTGGTGGTGGTCGATGGTATTTATATTCATGCGACTGCTCCGCGACGGTGTCCCAGAAAAAAAGGGGGGCAGGTTCGTTACAGCATTACCTCGTTCCGATCAATTTCCAAAGTCAATTGAAGCGGAGATCACCCCTGGGAGAGAGAAATTTAAAGGGGACCGCGCCCTGGCTTGTCGCGTTCCGATACATTCGATTAAAGATCACCGACCCCGATAGGCTCGTTCGTTTTAATTTCCTCGCGACCCTCCCGTTCTCGCCATTCGTACGAAACAACTTGACTGGGACGGGCTGAAGTTTTCCCACCGTGAACTCAGTCCCAGCGAAGTTTCGCGAAGTTAATTCCACCGAGAGTTTGTTGACCAACCGAAATCTCGAGATGATCCTCGGCTGTACGCGTGGTTGGCCGAAGAAAATGTGACTTCGCATTTTTCTGACTACACGACTCGTGACAAGAATAAACGACTTTCCCAATAATCTTTCAAGCTAATTCAGAAAACACTAACTACACTGCCTGATAAAGTATCCGCATAAAAACCCAATAAAATGTTTAGAGAAACGATTGAAAATCCCGGCGCGAACGTGTCCAACAAGCCGCGAGTCGCTCCGTCATCACAGTTCCGAGATCAAACACGATTAACCATCTAGGACAGCTATTTTTCGTCCTCGCGAGGAAACTTTGTTCTTCGAGGGTCGGAGCGAGGAGAGCTGGAGATGACGACACGGTAGCAGAAAGGGGACAGAGAGAAGCGCGTCGCGACGCTACGGGGAAAAATATCCGCGGAGCGGGCCGGGCGAATTTATCGCGGGAGGTCGTGGCTCGCTGAAAAGAACAAAGAATTTAGGAAACTTTTGTGGTCATCGATAAAGGTCGATAAGTCGACCGAATGAAATTAGACGGTGCCGAAGACCGAGTCGGAAAGGCGTCGCGCGGTGGGGGAGGGGGAAGAGGTGGGGTTGGGGGAAAGCCAGTCGTCGTTGGAAAAAGTCGTAAGTAGAGAGATGGTGTCAGGGCTCGACGAGAGGCTCAAAGGGAATCGTCGACGATGGGAGCACCGGGATTACGGGTAGGCGTGGTCGTTCTCAAGCGTTCTTCATCTTCCGCGGGGAGACTTCGATCTTTCCAGAAACACCCGTTCCCCGTTGGAAAACGGAACGAATCGCGTTCCGCGTCGTACTTAAGGCTCGCTCCTTTACGAAGTCTGAAGTCCTCCATCTTTGCGTTTCCTTTCGTCGGCGAACGGAATCATATTTAAATTGCAATATCCTCTAGTCGGCTGCCGCTACACCGACCGGCGCGGCAGCGATGGCGGAGGCGGCGGGCTACTATTTATCTTCTTTTAATTACGTTCAATTACGAATCGGAACGAATTGCTTGATTGCCTCGGTCTGCCGAAGTATCGCATCAAAAGAGCCCGGCTGAATCGAAACTACCGCCGCCTCCACCGCACTGCACCGCGCCGCGCCGTTGCTCCTCTCTGTACACGTCGACCAGGTTTCAATAAATAAATTACCTGCCAACGACGTTATTGGACGCCGCTATTAATTGGATTGCTAGTTATTCCACCGCGAATTTCTCACCCGGAATTCGCGGGTCGCGCCGATTTGCATCGCGAAACGCTGCTGCGTTCCGATTTACCTAAGCGACTGTGATCGCTAGATTGTGCCGGCGCTCTTTTTGCAGTTGCCGCCAGATCTTTGCATGAGTTTTATTTGCGATACGCGGCTTTTATACAACGTTGCCAGTTGAAATTGTTTATAGAAATACATACGCCGGATGTCCCATGTGAAATGTCCTATGTTTCTAATGCTTGTTACTGTTTTAAATTACATCGTGCTCGTTCATAAACGCATAAAATCCGCCGTTCAATCATCACGATTATTATGCGTTTCCCGACGAATGTATATGAATCCCAAAATACCGCTATATTATTTTCCACCTGTTCAATAATCAAGCAGGGAAATTAAATTCTATTCAACGCCAATTTGTTGTAATCGAGGTAGAACAGATTTATTTTAAATATTCGTCGGGATAATACAAATGCAGCCAACGAAACCAATCAGTCCTCCATGTTGCAATGAATATATTAATTTTTGAGCAGTCGCTATAATTTCGCGCCCGGCGACTGGATTACGGGGCTGCGATAATCAGACAAATTGTTCCAGTCCGTTATTACGTTCTGTTAATAATGCGTGTCGTGAAATGATACGAGTTTGCAATTTTCCATAGAAACGTAGACACATTTTATTCGTTGCAGATGCTTTGGAAACAAGTAACTGTAAACACAGAAAAAAAATAGAAATTTTTACACTTCCGACACTCCCACAGTCATTAATCTCGTTTCGATTACGTTAATTGTCCGGCGGTGACGATGTTCTCGGGACATTGGATAGGCCGCGCGACGATCGCGATAATTATTATTATTATTTCGTATAATCGCGGGCGGCGAAGTAGAATTATTCGAGCAGCGGGCGTGGGTCAGACGGAAACGCCACGGGACAATTATGCGTTTAACGAGACGTTCTTCCCGCCGGAACAAAGGTATTTCTTATTGGGGACCTTTCATCCGCGTGCCGAGTGTCGTATTCTTCTTTTGTCGTGAATTTTCGCTGCAGCCAAAGAGAATGCGCGACATTGACGTTCCGTTGCGTCGCGTCGCGCCTCTTCTCCGGCAACGACAGAAGTCGCCAAGGGAAAAGCTTGTCGACGATGTACCCTCGGTTTCTTGCGAGGAAGCCCTCCGCCGCGACGAGCGTTCCTTATCGATCGCGAGTGTTCAGTTCGTTTCGCCGAATGCAAATCCGAGAGACCGTAAGTAATTCGTCGAATAAAAACGTCCCTGTTCTCCGTCCCTCTCGGTCCCTCAAGCATCGCGCATCTGTTGCGACTACTTATTTCGTGTCGTTACTACGGATCAGGTGAAATGCACCGAAGCCAACGTCTCGCGATCCCCTTTTTTCTACCCCGCGGCTTTCCGCAGCGCTACTTTATGGCCGCGTCAACGCGGTTGTTAGCAATCCGCCGGGAGAGTTTAGACTACTTTAGACAAATTCACGTTTGCCTAATCGAGTTTAATGGCAATTGAGAATTAATACTAAACCCTACCACGATCAAATGACCGGTCTTTCATTTTAGAATGATTGAAATCACGGAGTTGCTTACGTGATCATTGAGTCGATAAATTTTTTGAATAAATAAATGGTCATTTTTTATCAGCTAAAACATTTTAATCGCTTTTAGTGCTCGTTAGGTTGTATTAAAGCTATTAATTTTTGAGTCTTTGAATATTTAAAGTCTTTAATTTTTGAATAATTGAATATTTAAAGTCTCTAATTTTTGAATAATTGAATATTTGAATTTTTGAATATTTGGACTTTTGATTATTTGAATTTTTGAATCTTTGAATCTTTGAATCTTTGAATATTTGAATTTTGAATTTTTGAATCTTTGAATTTTTGAATCTTTGAATATTTGAGGATTTGTAGCTTTTAATTTTTGAATCTCTGAATATTTGACACTAAACCTACCACTTTTACAATTACTGAAGTTACAAAGCTGCTTTCATGATCGTTGAGTCGACAGATTTTTTTATCCAAACACATGTTAAGATAATAATTGCACAAAATCTGAATAAGTAGAGCCTCGCCATTTTTATCAGCTAAAACATCGTAATCGCTTTTAGTGCTCGATAGGTGTAGCGTTAAGCGAAACTCGAGCCCATCCCGAAACAACATCAATATTTATGGTATTGTGTAATTTTCGATGGTTAGATCAACAAACACGTCCACTCAGCAATAAAACTGACCGCCTTGTGTACAGAAGAGAGCGGATCGAGCATTTTCGGGATGCGGGTGGTGTGAGCAAACTTTTGGTAATCTTTGACCGTCGTCGGTGTTTCCATTTTTCTGGAACGTGCCGTATAATTCGAACGACTCGATGTTTACTTATCCATACATTCCTGTGCAACGTGTACGCAATCACTTCGCGTGTTATGGGATTTATATTTTACGGCAGCAGTTTTACGACACCGTATATCCTGCAAGTAAATCAAATGAAATATTTATATTTACGAGGATCACTCGGTGAAGCTGGTGCGCCGCGCCTCGCCTCGCCTCGCCGGCTAGGCAGAATTGATTCAGGCTTTCGAGATCGCACTAAACTTGATCCCATCGCTACTCTTTATCTGCGAGGCTTTCGGTTTATCCTTTTGTCGATGCGTGGGCGTCGCGTCGCGCACCGAATAAACCCGAGGCGACTGTAAAGCAACTTCGAACGACCGGTAATAAACTTGTCCCGTAAATCACCGATTATCTACCTCGATTATTCACTTGTCCGGAATGCTGGTGTGTGCATGCATCCGAGAAGAAGTGAGAGAGAGAGAGAGATCTTTAGTTACGGAACGAGATCGAGAACTTTAATCGACACACGGTTTCTAATTTCTCGGCTCTGTATATCGCCCCCTCCCCCGTGGATCGATCGACTGATCTTCCGGAAGACCGATCAAAGGCGAATCCTGTCGATTTTACGCTGCTCCGGACGGCCCGTAATACTTCGGACTGCGATCGCTTCACCGTTTTTTTTTTATTCCACCTGCATCATGTTCCCATGATACACGTCAAACATCTTTGAAAGTTCGCTCACTTCTTGACGCTGGAGCTTCAACCAGCCACTGCGCCGAGCGTCTGCGACTACATACAATGAAATTAATATCGATGGAAAAATTCTTGCCGCATAGATCCGTATACAAAATTATGAGAAATCTTTATACGAGGCTCCGTACATTCTGACAAATCGTAAGTACGCGCAAGAATTGGTAAAATTCTCGACACCGAGCTCTGGAGAGAAAATTCTGAAAAAAAGAACCGAGGTCAGCGCACTTCGAACTTTAAGAAAATGGGGCAAAGCACGATGATTTGATCCTCTTTAAGCTGAACCAGGAGACATAATTGCGCCCAGTTTCGGTAGTCGGCGGTCAGCGAATTGCGGAGGGTCTTTTCACCGAGTTCTCTCTCGAAGGGAGCGGTCTAATGAATCTGTTTCAAACGCGGAAGGTTACGGCATTAAAATAGCAGAAACTGCCTCGGTCCTGAACCGTGGGCGGGGAGAGGGGATGGGAAAGTGGAATACAGAGACGACGAAGAAGCGGATTGGGGGTAGACAAATTTCCCGGGGTAGCTTGAAAAGCGATAACGAGGCTGCTTTCCTACGGCCCCCTGCCTCTTTCCTCTTCATATTAGCGGCTCGCATCTGGGGGCTCGTCTTTTTTTTCGGTCCGCAGGAGATCGTTGCAACGCGGTCGACTAATTCGAGCGGGAAGAGCCCGGGCCAAATCCTGTTTAAAGTGTCTTTGAGATATTATCTCTCTCTCTCTCTCTCTCTCTCTCTCGGGTGGAGGGAGAAAATCTGTGAGCGGCGTCCACACGCCTACGCTCGTCTGAAACCCGGCTGATGTACCAATTTCAGGGTAAATATTTCTTTCTTCCAATTTACCTCGAAGCCTCGGCCACGGAATGCTGCTCGGGTACGTCGTCACCGGCAACTTTGTATTCATTACGAAATCTCGTCAACCCCTAACCTAAACAAATTGCGTAGCGTCGCGTCGCGGCCGTTTGACACCACCCCTCCCACGCTCCCGCATCGATTCGCGCGTGCAATTTCTCTCCGCGAGCTAGTAGATAATTTGCCTGGAAAAATTGTCGAGCAACCGTCCCCGGCGCTCGAGAGCGTCGTTTTTGGCTCCTCCGCCCGAGCCTTGTTTCTCCTCTCTCTCCCCGCGGCGGAATTATCGATCTTCTTAATGTTTAATTACCCCTCTCGCTGATGGCGGGCTTTAACTTCTAATGAATTCCGGACTTTGATCATCGGTTAATTAATTACGCTCGTTTTCTGCGGCCTGGTTTTTTTTTGCCGTATTTCCATCGGCGCGGCGGCGATTCCTACGGAATGGAATTTAATATTTTCGCGGAACGTTTCTAAGAAGCCGAGACTTTGTAATTACCCTTTTTTTAACTTTCTTCGGTCTCGTTGATCTTAATCGAATTTGCCTTATTTAGCCTTGTAATCGATTATTCAACTTTCTCCTGGCGCTGCCGTAGTTCAGGAAACGACTCTGCGCACTGGTAATCATTTCTTTTTTTTAATGATTATCCTGTTTTTACGTTTAAAAACTGTTGTAACTTCATAGTGTTCATCGTGTTTGCTTTCGTAACATCGTTATGGCGATTTGCATAGACCAACGCGCACGTCTACATACATACACAACTAAGTTGTACAAGAACCTCGATCATCAATATTGAATTATCAAGTATGAGAACAAAATTTAATAAAACATCTGCAGCTCGGAATAATAAAACGTCGGAAGCTGTGTAAATGAATTCTAATCGTTGCTCGTTTATTTCCTGAACTTGATATTTAAATTTTTCCGTGAATTCGCATGCGTATCACCCGTGCGTTACTGTTTCGAAATTCTCCTTCGAAGGCCTCGGAAGAATCGTACAGATCGCTACAACGTGCCTCGAAAGATATTCAAGCATTCTACCGACATTCATTGTTTCTCCATTTCTCCTGATCTCTTTTTCTTTAAACGCCCAAGAAACCGTTGATGCAAAGCACGCCGGAAGCCCTATTATCTTTCCACGGATTTTACCATTCTACTCCTCCCATCCTCCCCTCCTCTCTCCTCCCACCCCCCTCCCCACACTCCCTTAGCCCAACGTCTCCGTTTCCACGTAAATAAACTTCGCCCACCCATCCTTGAGAAACCCGATTTAAAATTTACATTCAGTTGCATTCGAGCACCATCGGATATGGCATGCATAAAGCTGTTGTCCTGCGATAGTGCTTCCTCGAAGAATTAATACTAAAATATTCACGGCCTGTTATTACGCTCCAGAGAAAAGCAAGCCCTGTACTACCCACCTCTCCATTGCTCGCCCCCGTGATAATACTATATTGAAGCTCGAGCACTGCAAAATTAACGGGATCGGATTTCACTTTGGTATCCGATGGCTATTCAGGAATCAACGGCACGAAAATGAACAATTACGGGCCGTTGAATATGCAACAAATGGTGCTCGGATCCTCGAGTGTCTAACCGGAACCTATTTTTCTCGTCGCGAGACGAGAAAGCACGCTCGTTCTTCCCGAATACGTATCCTCACGCAACTAATTCAGCTTTTCGAATAGAAATATGATTTCTTTTATAATTCAAACTTTAAACGTGGACACACTCATAGCACAGTCAAATGTTGAAGCTTCTTACTTCAAAGATTGTAATCTTCGTATTTAGAGGTAACAGACATCGTTGGTAGTCAATTCTGTGAAGCGAGATAAACTCGGAAGTGTGCTTACAATTAAACGAAAAAATACAATATTTCCTCACTGCTTTCTGCTATCTCATACATAATAAAAGCATGTATCATCTAGGAAATTGGATCTTTGGCGTGCTGTTCGTAAGAATGCGTTCCCGCGAGAACGAAGTAACAAAGTACGAATCGATAGCTAAGAAAACGCTGCCATCCGTTATCCCGGGAATTAATATTTCGGCGCTCGAAACGGATAAAGCCGCGGGGACCGACTAAAAGGCGATCTGTCGCAAATTTCGCGGAGGCGTCACAAAAGGCAGCAATCTCATCGGCGGTGGCTGGAGGAGAAAAGGCGCAGGATAAAATTCCAGGCGAGATTTGCGAGTAAACCGCTGGAAGGATGTCTGAAGACGGGCGAGGAGGAGGCGAGCGGGAAGAGAGAGCTGCTCGCTCTCGAAGATTTCACGGGAAAATCGAGGCGTTCGCTTTCTTCTCCGTTGCGGGCCGGGGTGGTCGGTCTCGGGTCCCGGGGAAAAGCGTTGAATGTGTTCCTTTCCCCCTTTTTCCGCCCCTTTTCGCGAGCTCGAACGAGAAGTAGGCCTGAAAACGACGACCCCCGCCGCCGGACCATAGAACGTTTTCATGCGAGAGCCAGCCAAGACTGGAGCCAAGATGAGCCCGCTACAGTTTGTTACGCCCGTATTGTGGATTTTCTTTTCTCTTTTTTTTCGTTCCGGCTCTCCTCTTCGTTTCACCCTCTCTCGCCGCACCCCCTCTCCGCGCACCGTCCCCCCACCCCGCTTTTCCTTTTTCTTTCGGTGAACGGCGGAATGACGGAGGCGCCGTCGCTCCAAGGCGCTCATTTCCTTCCCATAAATCCGCCGAGCTCGGTAATGGTCGACAGGCAGACGATCGCGATTGTTCGCGGTAATTTGTCGTTCCACTCGCTCTCCTCGTATCGTGTGTCGTAACAGTCGATCGAACTTCCGGCGACGGTGCTCCACAACAACCCCCGCCGTGCTCTTTTACACTCAGGCACGCCTGATTTCGGCGGTGATAGCGCGAGAAGCATCTTCCTGAAGGAGGATCCGCGAACCGTGAACACACAAACCCTCCCGGAGTCGGAGCACGGAGCCCATCGAACGATCGAGCATTATTTTCCGCGAATTCGGTATACGCGATGCTTCCCGGACGATCGGGGAACGCTTTGTTGTCTTGGTATTCCGTGTACCTTGAACCGTTCGTATTTTGTTCTTCGTCGACGTAGCGCCGCCGTTAGAGTTCACGAATTCACGGGAAACGCTGCCGCTGTCTGCGAACCGCGACGGCAGAATGCACTTTGGATCGATTTTGTCCTTTTATTCTGAATTCATGGGAAAGATCAGCACGTCGGCATTGTAATTACTGGAATCTTTATGCGAAATAAAAAGTTTCCGTATAAATCCCAAGAGTCAGAAGCCGATTTGGAGGGTCATCCTTTTTTTAAATTATTCCAAGCAGTTGAAAATAATGCGTTGACGTACCTAAATCTTTGAAATTGTTCCTCCGTTTTAAATCGCACACACCCAATCTTTTGCGCACGATAAACGCATAATATCCGCGGTCTAATAATTGCACTGTAAAATCGAGTCAGCTCCGTAAAATAAATCGCAGCGCGGGAGATCAAGGATCAGTAGGCTAACACCACCGGTCAAACGGCCGGTGTTCTACTCGTTCATTTTCATTGAAAATACGAAGTTGTTTACGCGAAAATAAATGAATCTCTTTATCCAAGCACGCGTATCGTGTTAAAAATGACAGAAAATCGAAATAAATAGAGCCTCGTCATTTCTCCAAGCTAAAACACTTTTATCGCTTTCAGTCCGAGGTGGGTTTAGTGCTGGAACAGTAGGGAAAAATCGCGGAATTCCAATGAAGCGTTATACACTTCGGCCGTAGGCAAGTTTCGCGCAAGAAATTATCCCGGTTTTCGTCCGGGGGAGAGAAATTACGGCGAAGAGGGTTGTACACGGGGGTTCTAAAAGGGGCGGAAGCAGGGGTTCCTTAAAACGGCAACAAAGTACCGGCTAATCTCGCCGAGACAGGATGAAACGCCAAAGAGAGAGAGAGAGAGAGAGAGAGAGAGAGAGAAAGAGAGAGAGAGCGTGGGCGCGCGCGTGCTGGCGCTGGCGAGGCTGCCCGGTGTGCTTTGCTTTGCAAATGCGATGCAACGTGCATGATGCACTCGCGGCCGACTTATAACGTTTCCGAAATCAACCCTGCTGGGTGCAACAACAACGCGGACCACACCTTCCTCATGCATATTCGCAGCCCGGTTTATGGAGCAACTTAGTTTATAGCCGGCCGACGGCGTTCGTGTGCGTGTAATGTACACGCACTATTAATTCTGCGACGTCCGCGCGCGCGCGCGCCTACGCGTTCTGACAGAAATACCGCGCAGCGGCCTCTCGTTATCGCTGTAATTCGTCCAATTACCGACTTCTCTAACGTGTTTCGTTTCGCGCGACCCGCGGCACCCGGGAACCTAATCGAGTCGACGCCGGCCACCGTGCAGTCCACGGGAACCACGCAGCGATCGGAATCGGAATTGCGGTCGTTAGACCGTGGGATCTTGAGTCAACGACCATTGAAAATACGGCCTCGCTGAAAATACCGGTTCTCGTTCGATCACCGACGTTAAACGGCGTAGGGCGGGGGACGCACTGGGATGGGTGACCGCTCGGTGAAAAACCGGGAAGTGGCCTTGTGGGTGCGTTTCACGTGTTGTTGGCAAAATAGCTTGCAATTAGGCGATAGTTGAGGATTGGTAAAGGGAGAGGTGGTGGAATGGATTTGAAACCCTGAGGGGATCAAATATCATTACATATAGACCGTGGGATCTTTATGCAAACTGTCAATTCTATAAAATGAAATGATACTACGTTCATACGTTCATTATAGCTGCGCTCTGATTGGTCCGTGGTTTTCGTTAATATTTGGGCAATGGTTATTAATTTGTTGAAGGAGTTTTGAGACACGCTGTGTGCATGAAATGCTTGAACAATTAAAAATGCCAACAGTGAATTATAAAAAATTCAAATGTGGCCTCTAATGGAAAAAAAGGTTCCCCAGGTGTGGTGTATAGTGGAACGCTATCTATCGCTAACATTCTATCTTCACTCGTGTAACAGGAGCTGATGACGTTCGTACAACTGGATATACATTCGAGTAAGTACACGGACGAAAGTTATGTTACGAGTTCGGATAAGCGGTACGTCCCGCGAGCAGTCGATTCGCATAATAACTCGGCTACGAGTTTGGTAGATCGGACATTCCGACGATGCTGGTCCGCATAAATGGAGTCCCGTTGTAATTCGTGATTATATTTGCTAATCGGTGACCATTAATCGATTACCCTTAATCGTTAGAGCGATTAGTAAACTGTGGATTTTATGCATTTCTGACTAAGAACTGGTAGAAAGAACAATTTCATATATTCGACACTTCGTACAGATTGTGATCCAACGGGCGATACTAAATCAGTCCGGGAGAAAGAATAATGTATACTCGCTGGAGGTTTCGTTCTCGAGAAAATTGAGTCTGAAAATTCTGCGAAGTCTGACCAATTCTACTTCTTGCGGATCCTGGGGCGCGCGGACCACACACACGTTCAAACTAATTTTCTCGAATCCGAAGCCTTGAACGAGAAAGCATTCTTTCCTTCGGACTTATTCCCGAAAATTTGTATCTCGAAAGACACCGATAGTCCAACGACGAGATTGAACGTTCCTTTATCTTCGGTTCTGCTCAGCGCTGCTGAGGGGGAAGGGTTGAGGAGGTGGGTAAAAACGAAAACGCGGAGTTGGCTCGAAGACGGTATGGGTGAGGTGGTCGGTTCGGGTTTACCGCAATGCATATGCGGTAAATCAGTGCAGATGAGCAGATATACGTGTATACGTGTCCACGGACGACCAGTGGCCATCGGGCATCACTGGGGTAGAAAAGGGCGGGCGCGGGTGCACTGGGGTGCACGTTGACCGATAGTAGGACAGAGGGGGTCGACGGATGCAACAACGTACCGTACACAGATTATATACGCGTTTGCATACATGAAACCCATGTACACGTTCCCAATGGCCTGGCCTGGCCTGTGCTTGGCTTATATCACTGTTGCCGTTCGATGCGCGCCGTACCTCGCGCCGTGCCGTTCGTCGAAACGTTTCAACGAGTTGCGAACAACGACGAGCTTACTATGCTGGTCCCCGCGGCTGTATCGAGGCCTCATCGAACAATCTGCTGAGTCGGTTCACGCTGTCGCGCTTCATCCCCCAGGAAAATCCCGAATTATTAAAACGATAATCCAATCAATCCGAGCCCGGTTCTCGAGACTCTCGACACGGTGCGAACGCCTCCATAAATTTATTCAGGGTCGCTCCTTTATTGCTATTCTATCCACAAATTATCGGACAGGGACGATTTGATCGTTAATAACAGTGGTTGATGCTTCGATCGCACCAGAAAGTGGTTTTTTTCTTTTCTTTTTTATTGACCACTTTAAATCCTTTGTATACGAAGGCAACTGATTACTTATCGTAGCTGCCTTCTCTCAATATCTATTAATCGCTATTGAGCACCTTGGTTGTTAAGAACATAAACTATATACTATATATACACTTTATTACACTTTTTACATAACATGGTTCGCAATTTGTGTATCATTAGGTTGATCCGAGGAGGTTGTTCGGTTTCGTGTCTTCGAGTTATTCTCAGTTTTGTCATGTCGTGTCCGGTTTGATGTCACCTCGGTTTTTTCGTGATTGGTTGAGGATGGGATTTAGGTGGGAAAAAATAGCGTTTGCTAATTGGACGTGTGTACATTGGGAGGAATTTTAGATTGAGGAGTGAGAGTCTGTCAGGATTTCTTTTGGTATTGTCTTGGTCGTCGATGGCGTTATTTATGGGCGTACGTCCGGTGGTCGTTTTCGGTGGGTCAGTCACACGTGTTGTCCGTCTGTCAGGGTCGAAATTGTTGGAGTGCGGTGGTTGTAAATTCTTATTTCGTTACGTTCGGGGGATGGTGACGAACATTTATATTTCGATGTTGCCTTCGCAACACCCTTAATGGGTCCATTTCTCTTTAGAAAGAGTAATATATATACAATAAATATATAAATATATTATATATATAAATATATATAAAAATATGTAAATATATAGTATTTTTATTTGGATTTTATTATTCGGTTGTGACGTACACAAATACCTTCTCTGACTTAGAATTAGAACAGCGGATTTTATGCATTCATGAGAAAAACGAGTGGGTGCTATTGAGAATATTCGAATAACTTAAGGATACTGTTGTATTATTTTGACACTAATAAACATATTATGAGAGAAAATAAATTACTATTTTGCTTTAATTTCTTGTACCGCGAGAAGACAATTTTTATTTCACATAAAGATCCATTGTCTACTTCAAATCGATCAAATGTGATTCCGTGCATTCGCGATGCACAAATCGACTTCGTAATTCTAACAATGGAACACTCGACACGGTTCGAGTAACTACTTTTTCTTGGTCGAGGATCGAAGCGAACGCGATCAGTTTTCCATTCAACTTCCGTTCCGGCGAGGATTAATTCGATTTCGTCACTCGAAATTACAGTTTCCAGGAGCGCCGATGTACGGTTAATGACCAAAAACGTTCGACCGTGTAACGAAACAGGGGCCGGAATAAAAAAAAAAGGTTGTATCATTCCCAGAGGATTCGCCGTTTCGACCGTAACGGAAATTCCATTGTTCGTATAAGTTTCCAGCCGATTCGTATGTATGCATATCTTCGAAACGGTCGGAAATTTCGAACGCGAAATTTAATTTCAGTCGGGAACAATGATTAGAACCATAACCGGGACGCAGTTCCGATCCATCGTCTAGCCTCGTAAGAGTGCTCGCGAAGTGTTTTGGAAGTCGAGCGCCGACGAACATCGGCGGATGGGCATGGTAAAAAGCAAATATTCCAACACGCGCGTGTGCGTGGTCATAGGAGAGTATCAAAAGCGATATGCGGGCTTCCTCGCGCGGGCAAAATCGAATCAAGCGGAAAACTCGCCGACAAGTGCCCGAACACACGATCCGGCCCGGTATCCGCGGTTTTCGGATCATTTGCGCAACGTTACTCGATGAATCCGCGTCGATGATGTGCGCGCTACGATACACAAAATCTCCGGAATTCCCCCTCGTTGCGCGCTGTCCATCAAAACACCCGCTCGCGGGTGGAGTGCGGTTCGCATCAACGAACAGAAATTAGTTTCCTCCCCGAAAGCAGACGTTCCGCCGAATGTACTCCTATGACCCCTGAAACGTTAAAAAATCCAGTCCACATGTTACTGTGCGCAGGGCGGTCGGGCTACTATGTCTCTCGCTTATTTTTTACGAGTGTCATACTTATTCACCTCTTTATTTTCATTGAATTCATCGAACAGCATAACCCGTTTATCAACACTAAACCTACTGTAGCGGTTTAGTGTACTTTTTTGTTACATTGTCTTTATTTATTCGTTGCAGATCGACGCATAAAATGTTTGCATTGTACATATACACAACTGTAGCGGTACACGATTCGCAGCGCACGATGCTAAAGTTGAGCGCCTGCAGATGTTAGGGTCTAGAGTAGTAACTCTACCCTAGGGTCTGCAGGATGGCAAATCATTTTTTGTAAATTGCTTTTCCGTGCGTAATAAATTTAATTATCCCGTCGTTAAACGCTGCCAGTCGTGTACCGTCAGGGCCTGCCCGACCGCGCGGCAAGCGCGATCCCGGAAAGTCCCTTTTCCGCACGTGGTGACCACCTTACGGGTAACCATAAATTAGACGTTGAGGATTTTTACTCCCGCCAAAATAAGAAGACAACGATTGGCAAGAGTTTGGAAAATTTCACCTCCGTGCCTTCGAAAAGGTAACGCCTTTTAACACGATAAATAGGTAGGAGATCCGCGGGGCACAGTCAGTTAGTCTGCCGATAAGTTTGCCTCGCATATTCCGGATTCCCGTGTGCACTTTTAGAACGCGCAAATAAAAACCGATAACAGCAATAGTTATTTCTTTATTGTGGCAACCTTCCCCACACCTACCAAGACCGGTTGTACATTTTTTCTTCTACAATTAGTGAAATAATAAAAATGATTTCATGAGAGATGATTCTATCGATATACATAGTGCCTTGTAACTGGTGGTGTACAACAGGGACTGATTCTATGTAAAAAAATTAAGTCGGAAATACACAATAAAATTATTTCATTTGAGACTTCGTTTTCATGAAAATCAATTTTGAAAATGCAACCTAATATACGTGCTATCGATAGGAATCGCTTGACGCGTCTGATCATGGCCGACCTATTCTACTTCCTGCGAATACTAGAGCACGCGAACCCGATGGATCTTTCTCGGAAATGAAGTCTCCAATGAAACAATTTTATTTCATATTTCCGACTTATCTTTTGACATAGAATCAGCTAACATCAATTACAAGACACCCTGTATTTAGTAGAGCACGTATTGCGATAGGAGCCGCACAAAATCTAACTAAAGTCAATCTTCCCATTTCTCGAAGGGTACCAGTTACTTTTAAGGCTTGGTAGGTTTACCGTGAAATATTCCAATGTGTATTTTATCTTTCAACGTCGTGTTAAAAATTGTATCGCGCTTGGAAAAATCAAGATTCTCTTTCCCGCAGGCCGGTCGTTTCCATTCCGGTTTCCATTAGCGGTCGCGCGACACGTCCGCCAGGGCCAGCACGAAAGGGTGACAATGGCGTAGGCAAATGGCAAGCGCGGAACTATCGAGTAGCGTGGTACACGCGTGCTCGACAAAGGAATACAGAGCGCGATGTAATTTCCCCGGAAAAATTTTCGCGGCACGCCTTGAATCGATCCCATTCGCGCGTGTAATCGCATCTTGCAGATCCGCGGGAACACGATCGTGATCGTTATTGTCCGGCTAAACTAATCCACGTTCGTGCGACGATCGCGGGCCGGCAATTCCGGTGACACGTTGTTGCGTCGTATCGAACGCGAACCGATTCTCGCGGTGAAAATAGACGCTCTCGACGATTTGTTATCAACGTAACGAAATATATATACAATCGAGGCCGGTTTCGCGTAACCGTAAAACTCGTGGCCGGCGCAGATTGTACGTTTATGGTGGCAGTAAAAGGACGTGTATCGTCGCGTTGATAACGAAAAAAGAACGAAAAGAGGCCGGGCGATAGAGGTAAAAGGGCCGTATAAAATAGGCCCTAGACGACGACCACCTAACGGAATACATGTATATATGTATATATTTATTTTATCGTCGACTCGTAAATTTTTGGTCGGCTCGTCTTTTTTGTCTCGCGGATCGAGAACACACTCTCCTGACTGGAGCCCACATCCGAATACGGAACCCATATCAGTATCAGCGGTTCGCCTGCCATTTACGCGGCGACAGTTGATGAATCTGTATCGGCGGCGGGCTCACCGCTCGACAACCCGCAGTTTCCCCAATTTCAATCCGCGCCGCTCCGCAATAAACCCCCATCGTTTTTCACGAGAGCCAGAGAGCCCCGGCTGCCGTTTACGCGCCCCATATATAACGCCGTTTTCAACCTTCCCGTAGCCCCGGCTCCTCGAACGCGTTTCCACCGGAAAAAAATTTTTGTTACGTTGTTAATCCCGACGCGGACAAGGAACAAGCTGCTGTTGCCGCTCCGAGCGCCGTAAATCCCCAATTTCTCCTTCGACCCCGGTTTAGTTTTCATAATTTCTTAATAACCGATTAACACGATGTACGGTTTTTACCGCGCGCTCGGAGCTGGTCAATTATGCCTGGAATTTTTTATTGTTATTCTGTTGATACCGCGAGAGCTGCTGTTGCCACCGCAGCCCCGATTCTTTATTTAATTCTTGATGTAGCACCTCGCGATCGTTATGCTGCGGTTCGCGAAAGATTTACTAGAAGTTTTTTAGCTCGCGAACAGAATTCTGTCGAATGCCGAAGTATTTACGAGATACTAGAATTCGTGGGCAGCAAAAGTAGCTCCGGTTGCGATACGCTAGTACACAGACCCCATCATCTCTCTCTCTCTATCTTTGTACGAAGCCACACGCATAACCATAAAAAAATATGTCCACATTGACCGCTCTCGGAAAAGCTAACTTTTACGATGCACCGTTTTACCGGAATCACGTCGATTGACAGATAGGAAGCGCGTCTCGCGAATTGGGGACGAAGACTCGCAGAGCGAAGCTTTCAAAGAACGATTTCGAAAAAGCTTGGAGCTCGTTGATAAACCGCGCGTGCTGCGCTGTTTCACCGTGTCCCACGTGCTCTTGGGAATGGGAAAATAAAATAGCAATAACTAGACTGCGAGGATCTTCATGCAAAATAAAAATTGTCGATTGTGGGAAGCAGTGGTTAAATAAAAATTCATTTCACCCATTAATAGTGTATTTAAGTTGAAAACAACGTAACGATATTCTTAGATTTTTTAAATTTTTATTCTTAGATATTTCGATATTTATATTTCAACCAGTTAATTTCTTCGTGATTGTATTAAAATTCGCAGTTTATTAATAAGCAATAAAGAACCTCGTTTCATTGCATCCTTGTCAGTCTGATTAATTAGGAAAGACACCAGCGATTATTGCCATTTGAGAAATCAGATAGGTTTCGAAATGAAGAAAAAAAAATAAAATGAAGATGGGCATCAGATATCTCTCGATAGTCGAGACAGTTCGATTGAACGTTCACGATAGCCGGTGATTAAATGGTAATCGCACGGCCGAAGCAATAATTTATAATCGAACGACGACGATGCGACACGATTGAAATTTCGCGCGAGTGCGCGGCGCGATAATGGTGCACGATCGATCGATCGATCGATCCTCTGCTCCGCGGCGAAATTCAACACAAAAGACAGTTAAGTAATTTACCGGCGATATATGTACGTATAAACGGTTCCCTTGAAAATTTCAATGCGCGCTGTAACGCGTCCGTGTCGCGTTTAAATTTCAACAAAACTCCCGCGCGGAATAATTAACACCGTCCGATAATAAAGAACGCGGCCGGGGTTTAATTGCAATATGCCCGATACTAGGGATGTTTACGGAACCGAACAATCCGCACGCGTTCCCCATTTAATTTTATTCCCACCGCCTCTTAGAGGCAACGGTACTTCGTTAAATTTAATTAAAGTGCCTGCATTATTTCCTAACAACAGCGTGTTAGAAGCAATTGCGTTCCGTGAGCGAATGCACTCTGTAGATATATTAATTTGTTACCGTGATAGAGTGCCGCTCGACTCTCATTATAAAACTCTACATGTATTTGTAATTGAACCCCGCGGTTCATTATGCAATATACGAAATTTCCTCTGGCAATTACAAGGTAGAGTACACCAAGGAGAATCGGATCGAAATAAGAAATAGTTGAAATTTCAATTGTCTTTTTTTATCGTTGTACTCCACTTTTTCGGTTTTCATCTATAAACGAGAAACTTTTCGACGTTACGAATTTGTAGTAAAATATTATGTTTCTAAATTTTAACTATTTTTTTTTTACCGTGAAACGATAAATGATTCGATCCGCCTTGGTCCAGTTTACTTGCACGAAGTGAAACTTCTTTTTCTTCCTCTAATAGTTTGAATAACTGTACAGATATATCCTCGGTGTAACAATTAACGCGAAGAAGAAGAGAGAACGATAGGGACGCTGCAGGGAGAAAACTTCTGTGTTTTGCCAGACAGCGTGCTGGATAGTATCGAAGAGGAATGTGGAAACGTGTTGCGGGGCTATCCTGAGAGGATTGGGATCGCGATACGTCCTCCGCGACGCGACGGTGATTTCGGCGAACGTGGACCGTTTCGGTCGAGCAATAAAAAACAGTTATCTGCGAAACGTCGCGGGGTTTGATCGACCATCGCCGGTTGCTTTTATTTTTACGGTCAATGGAGCGGCCGAGCGTCGCTCACCAAAACAAATCTTGATATCGCGGACAGGACCGGCGAGAAACAAAAATCCGCGATCCGTTTACGACTGGGAAAAGCCGTGGCGCGACGCAGAACTCTGCGGCAGAGCGTTGCGATTTTTACAGGTATTCGCAGAGCGCCGGCCATAATAAACGTTGGACAACGCTGATCGAACGAAACCGACGGCGAACGATTTTCGCCGGAAATTTTTCGCCGCAAACGTTGGATCACGCGGACGATACATTGCCCCGTGTCTCCGCGAAGGAACGACCGCGATCCATTCTGCCCGATCCCCTCGAGTGCAAACGGGACTACTATGGGTAAACTGGTAGACGGATCAATTTCGGATCTTGCTGCCGAAATAATTGCGTTTGGATTCGAGTTTCCTGGACGATCCCCGATGGACCTGAACTCGGTAAGGACGGCTCGGATTCTAGCCGGCTCTTATTTGTTTAAGTGCTTCTTATTATTCGATTATGCACTTCGAACTTGACGGGAACGTATACGTTTTCGAACTGGGTTTACGGCAGGTGCAAGATACATCTGATTGCACTTCGCTGGTTAATTCTTGGGTTAAAGTGACGTCACGGTGGCGCGATGCTTCTCAAATTGGATATTTTTAACCGTTTGCACTCGAAGCTATTTTAACTCGAAAATTATACATTTCTTCCGTTCTAGAATAATTTATTCTATATTTTGTTTGTTCGTTTTATGGATATGAAATTAATATAGTATCTCATAAAATACTTAAATGTTTAGTAATTGATTAGATATCAACATTATTTAATGATTTAAACGATATTTTGAATAATGGTACAGCAATTTTTAGTGGCGAGTCTGAGTCGAGTGCTAAGGGTTAACTTTCGATAACGCGACACGTAAAAATGATAGAAAATTGATAGAAAATTGTATTCGTATCAGAATAAAAATGATGACTGATAAAAAACTGTCCACTGATTTATACAAAAAGTTTGAGGGTCCAACTGAATCGCAATGATGGCAATCGGTCGTCATAGCAGCGAGGGAGGACTCTCGCTACGAAGCAATAAGTGTCACGCGGGTAATAATGGCAACGTGCGCGTGTAATACGCTAATTTCGTGGCATCGTTAAGCCTGTATCCACTACAGAGAAACATCGCGCAGTAAATTTCGGTTAACATTCGAGTCGCGCGTCAATCATACGCGGCGTTGTTTGAGCTAACTGGCCCGGCTCGTTTCGTTCGTTTGTCCGCGCATCTCCAATTCGACCGACGCTAATTTCGCCCGGGCAAATTTGTCCCTGAGCTTCAACGTAATTAATAAATTATTGTGAACGCCGCCGGCGGCGCGGCGGCGCATCCGCAAATCCGGCGGTTTGCCGTCCTAGTTTCGGCGTTGGTACACGAAATTTTTGCGTCGAGAGCAGCGATGGCGGCGGCGCTCTACTGGATACCATTATTTAACGCGAACACTCTGGTCCCGATAAACTCTACTTTCGAGTTGAAAGGGCCGAAAAAAAACACACACAGAAATGTTTTCCAATCTGCATTCAAATGGAAGAAAATATTTTAAACCCGAAATTGAACTTTAATACGCTCTATCGAAGCACGGCACTAAAAAGAAAAAATGTTTTTCAGAATACAATGAGCAAGATGATCACATCGTAAATGCTGCAGAGCAAAAATATATGTAAAGAACATACACTTCTTTTGTATCTCAGCGCCCTACGCGTGGGTAAGGCAGGGACGGACTTTGGCGATGGAAGGAAGAAGGAAGGTTGGCTAACCTAGAAAAAAAGCACATGTAGGGGGGCCAAAATTAATGTGTCACAAAGGCATTGAAGGATTGTAGGGAGTAGAAGAATATAGAAGAGGGAAGCGACATCAGAAAATATAAACTTAATTGTCGTTTCTTCGGTTTTACAGGTGGGGAGTGTCTAGTTCTGTTTAGCGTAACAGAAATACATCAAATGAATCTTACACGTTGAATTTTATTTATACAATTTTTCTGGGTTGAAGGTCATTTTGTCAGCTACAACATTACGTTAACGAAAATATATCATTCCATTTAAAAAAACATCGATAACCTTGAAATCTCGTAAAAATGACCTTGACATTTTTTTCCCTTACACCGTTATATGTGGCCCTTCAAACAGTGTAACTTTGTCCTACGAAGTTTTTTTGTACAACGAAAAGTAACGGAGATATTTAGGTGTCCTGCTTTATCGAATTCACCCTGTATATATTTTTACTGAAAACTTGCACGGTGGAATAAATTTTCGAACTCGCGTTCCATTCGAGAACGATATCAGGTTGATCGGTAATCGCGAAAGCGCGCAGGTGCGCCAGGTGCGATTCCGCCCGGGCGGAACGCGCAGCTACAACGACGCGTGCCCTTTTTCCATCCGTTGTTCCTCGGCCGTAGATAATGAGTCGCGGATGTCACGGTAACGAATGGCCGGAATATTTCACGCTGACATAGTTCCCAGGACGAGAGAGACGCGGCGAATAAAACCGCGGTAACATACGATTGCATTAATCTCGCGTTTCGCACGTAAATACGCGGCCGGTTCGCGAAACGCGCGCGCGACCCTTCGGTATCGATAAAAGGGCGGGAAGGGCGGGCGTCTGAACGAGCCGGGTCGGCTAGGATTTTCCTCTGAATATAAAATTTCTCGTCCCTTTGCCCCTTCGTCGCTGCGCCGGTTTGCAACGAGCGAGCGCCGGGGATATTCTGACAGTGACGCGCACCACGAATGAAAGCAACCCCTCGGCGCGAGCTCGCAGGTGGCGTCGAGTGTCTACGTCATTATTTTAAAAGTATATTTTGTGGTCATCAGTATGCGAGAAAGAACACACGGGAGCCCGCCGACCGAAATGGGATTCGTTTCATGCTTCAACCCTTAATGTATCCCCCGGGAACGTCGTCGAGTGCTTGCGTTATTATACCGAAAATGCGTGGCGCATCGCTTTTATTTTTTATTTATCCTGGAAACGAGAAGCTAGGACGCGGTCCCTCCGGTTACGGTCTGGTCGGAAAGAAGGGGATTCCGATTTCGCTGTATTTTTACATCGGGACGTTGTTTAATAGAATGCCCGTTATTCAATTTTCCTCGCGGATTCTCAGAACGTGCCGGAACGGCGGCCGTGTCACGTTTCCGGTATCATGATCGAGGATTTATCGAAAGTTCTCCGGAAAAAGAGAAGCAGCAAGGATTTGTTGGAAGCCCGAGTTGAATCTCTGACAAATGTCCCGGCATTAGGGCCACGGAAGTTTGCGTGTACTTTAGCGCCAGCGAGTATTACTCTCGCGGAGATCTACAATTTTCCTGGAGAGGGCGTTTTCGATTCCTCTTAGCGGACATTGTTGAAGAGAAATGGACGCGCCGGAAATCCTGCACATACAACGTGTCCCGAGATTCGCGTTCTTCTCTCCCTGCTTCGCTGTCTGCCGCGGGTATTGATCCTGTCCTCTCCTCATTTATAAATAATATATACATTGTCGCACGTATTATTTTAATTCCTTGATGATCGTTAAAAATGTCGCGCAACGAACGAACGTCTTCACCGTGCAAAGGACGAACACGTTCCTGCATTCTCGATCTCGAGGCAACGAGAATCGACGAGTCGAAAAGGACCACCCACCCCAGCTATCCTCGATTTCGGGATCTATTGGCCGGCGGCGTTCGTTTCCGCGCGGAATCTCGTTTACACCGAGCGCGCGGCGCGGCGCCGGACCTAATCGGCCGCGAAATTTCTTTTTCCTGCAGCAATCTCGTGGTACGGTCCCTTTGTAACGGGCTGGCACGGGCCGCCCAGCGCCGTGCCAGTTCGTTTGATACCGTCTATAACGTGGCTCTTATTGCCGCTGAAGGCGTCGTGGATCGAATCCGAGAAGAAGCGAACCGGCCCCGGAAACGCGTTCACAACCGCCCCCGACGTCGGCGACGCACGTTCCCTCGAGAAAGGAACATACGCCCCGGCTCCCTGGCCGATTGAAAATTGTCACTTTGACATCTGTTTCGTCCATTCGTTCGTTCGTTCGTTCGTTTTCGTCACAATCCCCCTTTCGCCCGTAAACGACGACCGGCTCCCTTTGTAGCCTTCCGTTTCTTTATCTTTCTTATCTCCTCGGAGCCTTTCGTGGCTCCCGTCTTAAGTTTGAAGGACCTATTCAGATCGTAGTACAATTAATTTGTTGGTATTATATAGGTATAGCACTTACATTTAACGCTAAATCTACCACTGCCGGTCGAATAACCGGTTTTCTAATTTTCAAGTATATATTCAGCTAAACATTGCACAAAACCTAAAGAAATAAAGCCTTGTCATTTTTATAAACTAAAACATGTTATAATGATAACGATCCATCGAACCTGTATCGCCGAAATCATTAATTGATTCATTATTAGACAGCTGATGTTTATGCATTTATGGCAAAAATTAGTAGGTATAATTTAAAACAGTAAAAATATTGGAAAAATTTAAAGATACTGTTATATTATTTTCGACCTATTAAATATATTAAGAAAGGAAATAAATTTCTATGTCAACCCAATTTGTTGTAATTGACATGAAAAAATTTGATTTTGCATAAAGATCCGCTGTCTATTCGTTATACATTATTTACGATCGACAAAACGGAATATTTAAAATATTTTAATCGCTTTTAGTCCAAGGTAGGAACCGAGATCCAGTAAGTGTCGTAAGTTCGAAGGATCTTCTACTATTTAGATCGCGATACGATTAATTTTTTGGTATCAGACTGTCCCATGCACCCCTCGTATTTAATCGACGAAAAAAGTCATAGCGACGCCGAAGATAGTCCGCTATTTAAAGCGGATCGTCTTCCGCCGAGATCCAGCAGCGTTCCGCAAAATGAGAATTTGCAAGCGATCGCGGTTCTAAATTTTCTATGACGTGTCACGTGGCAGCAGGCGATTCCAGCCTCGGTCCGCCTTGTGTGCCGAGGGAACTGGCAGAGTCTGTCAAACAGACGACGCCTCCGCAAACAAGGGTATCCGCCTCGTTTCAGAAAGTTCCCGTTCAAAGACGGGAACAGATATTCCACGCGAAACCGGTTCCCGCAAACAGAACCAACCGGCGATGCTTTCGGGTTCCCTTTAATCCACTTAATTCTTCGTTTTCTTTCCCGTCTGAGATTCCATCTTTCAACGACCATCCAGCGTTTTCCACTTCTTCTCGAGACGTTACTTAAAGCCGCTCCCCTCCCCTCCCCGTCGTTGCGTCCACCGTTTCACCCCCGCAGGCTGCTCCTCCCCGGCTACCCGTAGTAACGAGCCCTCCAAGGAAAAAGGGAACCGCGAGCCGCGCGATAAGGCAAACTTTCGTTGACGTTTCGGACGATAACGGGCCACGGGTACGGATCCGGGAGAAACGGACGCTTATCGCTGCCCTCTCACGACTTCGCGCCGCTGTTTTGCGGCTTCCAACCTCGCTATCGGGTCCCCGATCTACCCCCTAGACGCTCCGGTTCAATTAACCGCGATGTTGCCCGCCCTTGTCGCGCGCTTCTTTCGACCCGGCAAACTTTGAATCGATTAAAACACGTGTCAGCCCGCCTTCTTGCCTCGACTCGTTCCCCGGAGACGCGTCTGATCGAATTTCTTCCGATCTTCCAGCACCGGGGTTGTTTGGCGCGATCTCGCAACAGCTTCGGCGTCACGAAAATACGATCTCGCGATTAGATTGCACCGCGCCCCCCATGCAAATTCGGATCTTTTAACATTCATTCTCGGTCCGGTGAACTTTGAATCTATTAAACAACGCGTGTCGGTTAGCCCTCTTGCCCGGACGCGCTCGCGAGAGACGCTGCGATCGAACTGCCTCCGATCTGTCAGCTCTAGGAGGTCGTTGCGATCGAACTGCCTCCGATCTGCTAGCTCTAGGAAGTCGTTGCGAACGAACTGCCTCCAATCTGCCAGTTCTGGGAGGTCGTTGCGATCGAACTGCCTCCGATCTGTCAGCTCTAACAGGTTATTGCGATCGAACTGCCTTTGATCTTCGAGATCTAGGAGATCGTTGCGATCAAACTGCCTCCGATCTGCTAGCTCTAGGAAGTCGTTGCGAACGAACTGCTTTCGATCTGCCAGTTCTGGGAGGTCGTTGCGATCGAACTGCCTCCGATCTGTCAGCTCTAACAGGTTATTGCGATCGAACTGCCTTTGATCTTCGAGATCTAGGAGATCGTTGCGATCGAACTGCCTCCGATCTTTGAACTGTCTCTTAGAAACCTCAAAATTTTCGATTATTATATGTCCAATCTTGTTTATTACTACGATAAAACACGTATATCGAAGTCGTGGACCGCGGAAACCACTTGTTAAATAGTTATGAGCATCTAAAGTTGAGTAATTTGATAGTACTTTTCAGTGTTTCTTCTCAGAAAGTGACAGGTCTCGGGCGTCGCCATATTTGTTATTAGGGAGCTCCTTGCGTCCACGACTTCGATATACGTGTTTTCTCGTCGAAATGAACAAGATTGAATATATAATAATCGAAATTTTTGGCGTTTCTAAGAGACAGTTTACCCTCTTCGAGCACTAGGAGATCGTTACGATCGAACTGCCTCCGATCTTCGATCTGTAGGAGATCGTTGCGAGATCGAAGGTCCCCAGCGTGAGAACGACATTTCCATGAAAATTCGAAGCTGTATACATTGACGCACTCTACATGATAAACTTCGCTATCCCATTTCCAATAAGCGCGAAACGATTGAAAACAGAAACGAGTCGACAATTTCAAGATCCACAGTCGATAGCTGAAGATCTGGACTTTGCCAAAAGCGGCAGAGGAAGAGAAGTCGAACGACAAACGCGTGTTCAGGAACTAATCCGTCATAGAGTCTCGGCATTGTTCAAACAAAAGCCCTCTCCTGCCCCCTTCGTTCACCCCCGTTTTACTTACGCCGGTCCTTTTTCCACCAATATTTATCCGCCGCCCGTGAACGATGTTACACGGCTCCTCGAGAAAACACCGAAGGAAGCAAACGGACGGGCAAGGAGACAGGGACAAAGTAAACTGCGCGGGGTCTACCGGGAGGCGGCCACGGGCAGAGACGAGGCACGTGGCGCGCGGGGGTTCGCCTCGAAAAAAGGTAGACAAATCAAGGTACAAAAACGCGTAAGAAAAGAGGAAAGCGCGAAAGAAAGAAGACAAATACTCCCGTCGGCGAGGGTTTGGGCGAGCATGACGCTGATGCGCATGAGAGAAATGGGTGGGGAAGCGAGACACGGGTAGCGAGAGAGAGAGAGAGCGAGAGGGGATGAGGGGTGAGTGACTGTCGACGGAAAGTTGGCAAGTCGGATAATGGTGAAGTTATGGTTGAATCTCGGGCCACGGGTATATAGTGTATGACAACGCTAACGATGATGCCTTAAGCCGCTGCTCTGGCTTCCGTACGGACGATCCCGCTTCGTCAGAATTTTTTTTCCACCCTCCCCTCCCCCCTTACGCCGCTGTTTATTATATCCGACGAGCCTCTTCTGCCAGTTTGTCTCCGCTCCCCGAATAGAAAGAGATATTTCTGCGACCAAACGCTCGCAAGCACAATTCCGCGTACACGCGTGTCCACACGTTCTTCAGGGTCCTGACGTTTGCTGATGATAACGAGGCGGACAAATATGCTAACGCGCTGTTTCGTGCCTTTTTATCGGGGGGTGGTTGCTTCTTGTTGGCTTTTTATATCGTCTCATACCTCGTTCGTTGGTCGATCGATCTAAATACTAAACGCCGAAATCCATTCTTTCGAGATTCGCGATTTTAAACGCACACTTCTTGCCGGAAGTGGTACATACACGCATTATCCGAAGCTAGGCGACATTGCACCAAGCGATATTGTCTAAAATCATATGTACGCGGTCGAACTTCAACGTTCAAATTAGCCGTTTGTACAACGAAAAGTAACGGAGATATTTAGATGTACTGCTTTATCGAATTCACCCTGTATATCCACACTACCAGTCATTTTTCAAATCATAAATCCACAGTCCAGCGAGCCAATCCTGAGATCCTGTTGTTAACAGATATCGAAACTGGTTTGCGCGTTGTCCCTGCTCAGCAGCGGCGTTTGATGTTTCGTCGGATCATCAGCTCCGTTTAGTTTTCCGAGCGCGTCTCCACGGGAATATCAGTTTCCTTTCAATTCCGAAAACGGCACGAGTCCTTTCGTTTCCCGGTGACCGTTTTCGGTCAATAGAGGGAAGAGCCCGCCCTCAAAAGCAAATATTACGTTTATTCTCGTATTTCTGCGAGCGACGCGACGCAGAATGTGCGATGACAATCAAAATTTCTTTAAAGAGTACCGCGCGGCATCGGTTTTCCAAACGTTCCCGGTTACAAATGGAAATTCGAGGAAGCTATTCCGGGTTTGAATTACTAATGAACCACCCAGGGAGCGACTTCGCGCAAAATATCCATTTAATTCTCTCATCGGTCGCATGCCGGATTTTGTGTGAAATTTCGTCGGTGCGGGCGGCGGCGCGTCGTCAAAAGGGGCGAGGTCTCCCTGAAAGGCGAATTGAAAGCGCTCTTTCATTTGGAAATGAACGAACCAACAACCGTGCCGCTTCCGGCAACTTCGGCCCGCGCCGAGGGCAAGAGTTTAATTACGTATTAAACTATCCCCGGCCACACGGCTCGGAAACGGAAAACAGTTCCTGCCGCGCGTGGTATCGCTGGAATACATGATTTTTTTCTCGTCCCCGGGATCGAACGCGCGATCCCAGCTCACTATGAACGGATTAATCAGCGAGAGCAAGCAGAGGTTCCTCGAGATCCGTTTCCTCGCGAAAACGGCCGTACGATATCGATCAGCTGTCGAGCGTGGCAACGACGCTCAGTGCTCGGTCCGATTTATAACGATTGAATAGTTAGGTCAACGATTTCCAAGCTGAGGTGCAAGTGGAACGAGAATAATGGACCGGAAGCGGTGCTTTATTGGATTACCGGCTCGTACCAGCTTACGCATCGCCGCCGCTCGTCCCGCTAAATCGTCAATTTTACGTCACGGAAGAACCTAATGCCTCGCGCGATATCACAAGAACTTAGATATCGCACACTGCCGAATTGCCAGCTCGAGTCGCCGCCACAGCCCCGCCGCTGCAAACAACCGCGCTACCTTCGAACACTTTTTATTAAATTAACAATTTTTATGGGCGATTATTGTCGTTAAGCCGGTCCTCAAGTTGCCGCGGGTCCTCGAGGGTCTCGAGGTCGAGTTCCGGGCCAGGCAATCGTCGCTCGCTCGAGACAGGGAACCATAAACCGCGGCGCACATGCGGCCCACTTGGGCATTCCTTCGTTTTGTTTCGGGGTCTCTTTATTGCTTTTTTTCCGGCATGGATTTTTGGGTTTTTCCAGACGGGCTTGAGACGGAGATTTCCACCTCTACCCGGCGAGGGCTATCTTGTACGATTCCCCTTCCTCAAGTCCGTCAGCAAATAGAATCGAGTTTAACAAATTCCAACCACCCCCCCGTTTTCCACCACCAAGGTGATAGAAGGAGACCTCGAAGCAGAAGCAAAAGGTCACTCTCAAATTATTCTCAACGCAGTTAACTTCTCCGTAAGATTACCGTCAATCCTTACTGTACAAAGTAAGTGTTGTTTTTTAAAATATATTCTATTGTAGTTACGATACTGTTTCTGATTATTATTCTCCGTAATTAAGCCTACGTGAGAAATTGTTCGGGTAGAATAAACTGGATTAGTTTGAATGAAGATTTACACCCTTCATTTTTTAACGCAACGCACTGCCGTCGTTCGAGTTTCAACCGCGAACAAAAACAAACACGATTCAGACAACATCAGAAGGTTCTTAAGGCAGAATAGAAACAACCGCGGAGAGGTCTACGCCCCCGTGCATAATCTAATCCAAACAACAACAGGCTCGTCGGACCTAATGCAGACAACCTTAAGCCTCCGGAACCCAAGGTAAACAACATCGGGTTCGTCGGGCCTATTACAGGCAAGCTTATGGAACACAACACAAACAACACCGGTCTCGTAGAGCCTAACACAGATAACCCGAAGCTTCTGGAACCCAAATACAAACAACGTTAAACTTGTTGGGGATCCAACACCGACTAACATAAGCTTCACGGAAGACAATACAAACAACAGTGCAGGTCCGTACCTAATGCAGACAACCCTGAGCTTCTGCAACCCGTTACAGGCAGCATCGAGCTTGTCGTAACGCGGACAAGTTCCTGGAACCCGACGCAAATCACTGAGAAAAGTTTTTTTCAAGCTGCACCGTATGAAGTACGTTTCGCTCGCAATTCCAGACAAGAGTCTGCAGATGTGGAAAAGAAAATGTCCGACTCGACATTCTGATTGAAGCTAGCAGTTTAGCTGAATTGCGTGTTTTCACTTTGCATTGTACAATGTATACGTGGCATAGCGGAGTCTCCTGTGCATTGCGGCGCTGTCTATCCGCATGGCTATTAGCAGAAAGTATGTTTGCCGCTGTTCGAAGGCTGACACTTTAATAGTTCGGCGCGCTAATAGTTTCTTGTCCGCGTAACGTATAACCCGGTACCGTAATCGATCGCGATAACAATGATTGCTGTTTAACCCCGATAATAACCGTCAATTGTTATCGAGGTACCAATGGATTCTATAGCGGCCGGGAGTTTACGCTGACTACCGTGAAAATTTCCCTTGGGATAGTCGATACGGGAGAATTCACATCTCTATTCCCATACGCGCATTATGCTTGAACACAGCCGGCCGGCGGCCGCGCCCTCTAAACGCGGCCAATTTATGCGCTAAAATATAATACAGCTGGCAGATATGTACACACGCGCGTTTGTGCCTCGTGAATTTTGCGAATCATCAATGTAATCTGTTAACACGACGCGTGTGCAACCGCGCGCGCGCGCACCGGTCTGTAATTGTTCCTGTAATTACGATCCAGAAGTAATTGAACAGAAAATAACAAAGCAGCCTACGGTAACGAGCAATCGGATGAGTTTCGTTTGCGTCGGGGCCACCTCGGTATTCGAGTCATTAGGATCGGTTTGGTAATCGCTGGTTCGTTAACGCGATACCATTAATTATCTACTCCGCATAAATCGAATTCGACGCATCCCCGCGTCGTACGATCTAATCCTCATCGGTTCAGAAATAACTGTACGCACCGCGAGCTGAAATCTTCGAATTGCGAAGCTCCGGCTTCGTCGACTAATCGCCGAGATCCGACGATAACGATGCCGCATCTTGTGTTTAAGCCCGTTTGTTATCCGGCTGTTGCATATCAAAAACAGTTTAATCAACAAATGCTATTAGTAGAGGTTTATTTTGTGTATATATACGTTGTTCCGTCCCGGAACGAAGCTTCTTCGGTTTTTTATTATAGGCAAATAGCCATGCGAAACACTCCGTGCAAAGCAGGTACCTGAGCCAAAACAGATGCTAAGGAAGGCAATAAACCGCTTTAACATCGCGCTCCCACGAACACCCTACAAAAATGTACCCACGTCTTCACCAATAGCGTGCGACCACCAGCAAAGAAGCAATGTGACTGGTGCGCTAGGTGCACCCTGTTGGAATTTGTACATATAATGTATATATAAAGTTTAATGTATTATATGTTACAATAAGAGGTTGGATCGTAAACAAAGTTATACACTTTGATTCTCTGAGCGTTCTCGCGACTTCTCGGTACACGCACTGTCCACCGCGGATATGCTATCTCACTCTCTCTCTCTATACTCTCTACACACTGTGCTGATCTATACTCTTGACTGTCCAGGACTATACTAACGCTCTCGTTGCTCAAACGGCTTTCCCCCAAATCTTACATAGGCATAGAGTTACAATTACTTAGAGAGTAATTTCTCATGCGCTTCGCGCCTAAAACCAAATCCACACACCCAAAAATATCTATAAATACAGCGAATTTTTACTGTCGAACCAGTGACGGAAAAACCATTGCCCGAGCGCATTAGAATTCACAACCTGTACACTGCCCGAGAGCAGAGAATCGTCACTCGCCTATTAGCATTGTCGTGCAAGACATCAATATTAAATAAAGTTCTTTGTTTTAAGTTAAAACAGTAGCCTATAATATATTCCATTCAAATCCATTACATCAAGTAATCCGCGGCATTCACGTTAGCGGACTTGACGCAACAGACGTAAAACTTTGAGATACACAGCTTAGTATTCTACGCCATTTCTTCGAATTATTCAATTATTATATTATTATAATTCGTCAACGACCATTGCCTCGCTGAAAACACCGGTTCTCGTAAAACAGCGTGGGGCGTGGAAGGTTGGATGGGTGACCACTCGGTAAAAAGCCGGGAGGTGTCCCTCTTGGGTGCTTTTCACGTGTTATTGGCAAACTAGGTGGTTCGGAACCCACCTTAATAAAAAGTAGGTCCTGGTGAAATTGGAAATTAGGCGATGGTGTGGAGAGTGGTAAAAGGGGGAGAAGTTGTTACAATGAATTTGAAACCCTGAGAGGACCAAATATCATTACATACACACATATTATTATAATTCTTCGAATTATGGCGCCAAAATTACAATTCCTATACTCAGTCTTGCAAAATTTTCGGGAGAAAGAATAAAGAAGAAATAGTTCGCGAGGAATTTAGTGGACGATTAAACGAACGATTCACCGTGTTTAGAAAACACTGTCCCCGGGGCTCGTCGTCGCCGCCGGGAAAGTTCCTGTCGTTGCGAACCCCGCAGCTACGTCTGCCGGGTTATCAACGTGTTAAACTACGTAATTCTGTGCGAGGCATAAACTTAATGCCTCGCCCCCTTGACTCCGTCCTCTCTCCCAGCGTTCCCCATAACCAAGGTATGACGGGTTATGTGCCCGTACATAGCTGTATCACCATATGCTTACCACAATCGGAGCGAACAGCCCGGATAATCGCGCGTGCTTTCGCGGAACTTCTCGTGGGAAATTGTCGGGACTCGGTCGTATCGCGGCCACCGAAATCATACGTTATTGCGGCCGCCCTATCTGCACGGGCGAGCACGTATGCTCATTTCCACGGAAGACACAGACCGGATAGACTTTTTCGTTAACGCGTTCGGCCCCTCCAGCTCCCAGATCCCGTAACATCGTCGCGTCTCATCATCCCCCGGCCGACGACGGGGCAGTTAGGTCAACCGGTCTGGTCCTGAAAAATACCGTTTTTGGCCGGGATAACAGTTTTCATATCGTTCTTTGTACGCCTGGGGAAATATTACAATTTATCTTGTGAAATATGGTTTGCAAAATGACACATTGGCTGCAAACTGAACTATCGTAAAAATTAGAAAGAATGAAATTAAATTAACTGAGAATTAACCCTTTGCGGACAAAGCATTTTTTTGAAAACAAATTTTTTTGAATATGAATGAAAGTTATAACGCAAATAAAATAAGTTTTAGTTATTATAACGCAAACGTTCAACGTTCAAATTTTCTCAACTGCGCGCACCAATACTTCTCGTCCACAGCGACGCATGCTCGTCGGATGACTCCGTCCGCAAAGGGTTAAAAGTTACTATGAGGACTCAAATGTAAGTATCGAAGGTTTCAATCAATTTTTTTATAGAGTTAACTTTCACATCTATACAAAAGACAGTTCGATAACTATTTCGATTTCAGAAATTGAAGAGAAGGACCGAATCGGGGCTGCAATTACTTCGCCGATATATTCTCAGCGAATCGACAGACCCCGACGATTGATTGCGCATTTTTCGGTAACGCGCGGTGCAAAGTGCATTTTAAATAGTCGTCCGGCGAAATGACCGGAGTAGAATGCGGACGGTCATTTCGCAAAGAGCGTCGAAACGGGTGATAGCAATTTTCCAGAAAAGGAAGAACGATTTTATGCGTTACGCTGTCGCGTGTAAATTTTAGGAGTGAATTATTGCTGTTCGCGATATTTTTGCGGCAATTTTAGCCCGGGGACAACGACGCAACGGGGACCGTGTTCGACGAAGGCCGGAGGAGCGGGGCGAGGATCGCATAGTTCGCACGGGGTGATAAAGTTTCAATTGCAAAAGCGGCGGCAAGTCGTTCGGCGATGTTGAAACGTCAACCGGAGAAAAAGCTTATGAATATTTAACAAACACGCCCGGGCACGAAGTTACTTGGCACAGTTTTCGACGTGTCCCGGTCCTCGGCCCTGTTGAATCTTTTAATTATTCTCGCCTAACTTCCACGAGCAATTGACCAGTTTGCGGCTGGTCGAAAACTTTTTGCGGGCACAAGAATGAACCCCCGCGAGCGTGACTTTTAATCAGCACATTCTATCGTGCCCAAGCGCGATGAGTCAATCCTAGAATCTTAACTTCTTCGAGGATTCGTTCTCGAAGAATGGACTGGAACAGTTTCGATCCTTCATTAATCACACCGCTACTTAAAGCGGAGTCGTACCGGACTGAATACACGATGAACATTACTCGACCCATAAATGCATTAATGGGAACACTAAAATTTATCCTAGTACTTACTTAGTAATAATAGAAGTAATCTTAAATATTAAATGCACTCGTGCAATTGAATTCAAACGCTCTCCATAATGCAACGTGATGGTGTCCCGCATCAATTGGAAATGGCAGGTATCAAATGAAAATGTTCGTTTAATATTTTCATGCAAGATATCGCGTGTAAAGTGACGTTCGTAACACAAGAATTTACGTCGCAAATTTATCGTAATTCATTCACCGCATGAAATCGTGCTCTTTTGTCTAACAAATCCATCGGCTTTCTGTTTCAGGTAATTGACTTCCACCGTCGAAAACCGAGCCACGAGTTCGCGGAACACGTAAAGGACGTAAGTGATACCAGCCCAAGAACACCTGTCATGAATTCTCGGAATTTGCTATTACAACGATACGGGGTCGGCCCTTAAAAGACTCCATATTTCGTTCCCCTTACGTGACGCGAAACGTAAAGTGGATCATTCGGTTATATTTCGAATTTCTCGTAACTTTGTCGTGCTCCAAACCTCCCCGATAATAAAGCTTTGAAAGTTATACGGGCCGCGAGCGCGAGGGCGCGCGCGCACGGTTTATTGCGATTCGCACGCGTTGCGGCGCGCGCTCTGATTAATCTCGAATGGGATTTAATTTGTTGGAATTTTAATCTGCACAATTTCTCGCGGTCCCAGTTTCCCCTTTGTAATTCGATTTACCTTTTGCGCGTGGTGGTAACCGCGTACCTGCAAATTGCGAGATGTATTAACTCGAGGATTTTACAGCTCCGCGAGTCCGCGTAAGAATCTCGTTTGAACCGTTGCGTTGTAGAACGAATTTTCCAAGAATTTTGCAAAGACAGTCGAACGGTACATACGCTGTATTTAACTAATTCTTTGCTTTTACCTATAGACCGACTCTGTTAAGAAGACTCTTAATTTTTTTCCCCCATAAAACGCGACACTTTACATTTTAAATGTTAACGTTATATTGATCGTAAATTGTTTTTTTAAACACATGGTATGAAATTTTTGGCGCACGGTTCGATCAGTTACTACAATATAATTTAGCTATTTTTATGGAAACTTTTAAACGTTAACCATTGGGGTTTGAATTCGTTAACGTCATTTAGCCACGTTTGCTAAAAATTGTTTTTTCAATTGGAGGGACAGAAGGTGGTGTTTCGTCCTAGACCCGCTAGAGGACTCATCACTAAGGCTATCCAGCGGGCCCTGCCTTACATTTTACTTTACATTTTATATTCGAAAAGAACAATTTTCGAATGAACGCCAACCGGTACGAAGGGGACCGGAGAGAAAAGCTAATTTGCACAAAGATCGGCGACAAGGAAGATTAAATTGCATCGCCGCGCCGGTGGAAGGTTCCGGAGCGTTTTTGGAAATCTCGTTTCCTGGCCCGGCCATATCGAGAACTTTTCAGACAAACTGCGCGAGTGCTGCCCGGTGACTTATGAATGGCGGCGTACGTAGACGAGTCGTGGTCGTCCCGCGCGTTTGATCGGAGTTCCGACATTGTTTTTCCGGGAGAGCCGAGTTTCCCAAACGCCCCGGCCCCGGGAATGCATCGAGTCGGGATTGCCGTCCCTCCTCCGAATTCCCTCGGGTGGTTTCTTCCGCTGAAAAACACTGTCGAGAAACATTCCGGCTGCGGGAACCAGCGGGGGCTCGCAGGGCGCAGGGTGAGCGAAGGGAGGGACGGGGGCACTGTTGGGAAAACTAATTCTGCGATATAGGAAAGGATCCTGCGGCGGATAGCACGATCGCGACGCAATATCGGGTCCCCCGTGCACTCGCGCGAACGCTAGACGCGTTCCCCGTTGTCTCTCCGTGAAAACAAACCTCGCGGACCGTTTGCGTTTTCCGTCTTTCGGAATTTCTATGCGGAGCCCTTCGCGCTACGTCCGAATAACGTACCATTTCTCTATAGTTTTCACCGTGCCGTAGAATGGAACGAAAGAAAATGTTCGGTATCGTTCTGATCGACAATTCCTCCAATTTAGAATTTCCTCGAAATGAAGTATGACGTATTACATGAGAAATTAGACGGGCTTCAAGTCATCATTTTTCTGGTTTCATAAAAACTAACGGAAACGCAGACCTTTAAATTCTAGACCTTTCTATACAAGTGGTAAATTTGTTGAAAAATAGTTTGAAGGTAAACAAATTCTGCGACGCCGAAGCTCGAACTTTTAGGATTATCGAAGCCCCGAAAACTAAGCTTATTGGCACAAAGAGCGTTTTCTTAACCGTACAAGCCGAGCGCGGGGGAAGAAAGTCGGGAACGTTGTAAGTCCTTCAGGGTGTATTGTGCTGGTCCGCATTACGGCGCGGGGAAATCCGATTTGCCGAAGAAAATCTCGACGAAAATATGGCCGGTTGAAATATGGGGACCGGTTCGTGCGCACGAGTCCGCCCGTATTATTATATTCGCGGGAGGTATTCATATCGGTCCCCCGGATTTTTAGCTTTCTGTGCCGCGGGTAACGAAGGCGTGGTAGAAGATAGAGAGAACCGTGCTTTTCCACCGGGGAGGCATTTTTTTCTTTTTTTTTTTTTAGTCGTTGACCTACATATCTCGCGCAACTCCGTTACAAGCACAGGGCCGCGCTGGTAAAAAGGGAAACCATTTTTTGCCTGAAGTTCAGCCGTCGTTTAAGCGAAAGAGACCATCTCCGGGCTGTCATTTTCAGAGACGGCGGCGCCGCGACGCGGCGCACGGACGCATCTGTGCAACGGCGCGCCGCGCACTGGCTTGCAACCCACTTGAAAGGGTCGATTTTATGAGGAGACGCGCTCTCTCCGAGCCGCGCATGCGGAACGTTCGCGTGCGCACCATAACGAAACAGAAAGGATTACGTGCTCGAGCGGGGGAAAACCGGCGTGATTCTCTGCGAAAAATCGACAGTCGCATTTTCTTGCAGTCGATTACGAACTAACAGAACTTACGGTAAATTATACAAAAAATTTCGGGAAGGACCGGAAAATTATTTTATTCTCAACGTTTCGAATCAGACACCCTTAAACCGATTTTTAAAACCCGGTTACGAAATTTCGCCGCAAAGACAGGTATTTCGCAGCGGATATTTGAGACGGTTCGGAAGCACGTAGGAAAGTTTTAATTAGTGAAACCGGTGGAATAGCTGGCGCTTTTAATGAATTACTAAAAGGTTCTATCATCGTTGTGTCTCATCGGTTATTAATGGCTTCTTCGATTCACAGCGATATTTCTGTGGCTTCAGCGATTCCAGAGACCGTTTGACAAGAGAATGATCACCGACTGGAAATGTTATTTGTCAGATCCTCTCTCTCTCCCTCTCTCTCTCTCTCTGTTTTTCCCGTCCACACACATAGACACAGCCACGCGCAGGCGTCTTCGCCCATTTATCGAACGTTAGCTGTTTTTACAGACGGCATTTAATATCTTTAATTGGTTCTTGATATGTTTATTCAGCGGTCTCTGTTGAAACAACACGCACACCAGCGCATACATTGTATATTGGAATTGAATCCTTGTTTATGTTGAAACCTATTCAATATTGATCACGCCGCTAATGGTGTACTCCGGTATCTCTGTGTGCACCGTCACCGCCGCGCGCGCGCGATCAATATTAATCTCGGATCCGTCGAAGGGGAGAAAGGAATTGCATTGCCGACCTACCGATATTCAAAGTCGAGTGTATAAATCCCAGTCGAGTTTTAAAGGCGGTTCCAATCCTATTCGGGTATGAACGCTCGAATGTCTCTCGATTTATTTCGAGACTTGTCGATACAGAGTCCTGCAACCTTAAACGGTGCAGCTGGCTCGCGGACCAAATTTAGGATTCCTCTTTATTGTCGCCGCCAGTCGATCTAACCAATTTCGCGGTTATTCTTCTGGAATCGGTAAATATTTGCTAAGCTGCTATATTTACGTGCCAGAATTACTCGTTCGCGAGTACGACGTCCGTTTTCACGGAAATCAGAGTCATCCACGAGTAAACGCGGACACGGACGAAAATTTCCCAGTTAGAACGGCTGCTCTCGAAATCCGTGTATCCGTGATGGACACCATCGGGAAGCTTTCAAATCAAGTTCCGCTCACCTGGTGTCCCGAATCGAGGTGTGTCTCCCGGAAACGCGCAAAAACACGCTCCCTGTCGGTCACCATTTCTCTCTCTCCTCTCTCTCTCCCGTTCTCCCGAGGGATTCTCGAAACAGGGCACGTTTCACGGCAAACATCGCTCGGCCGTAAGGAAGTGCGGAGGAGCGCCGTTCTAAGCTGAACTTTCCAGCAGATCAAACATCTGTCGCCGGGTCGATGCCGGCCCCGGGAATCCATTTATCCCTCTATCTCTCTCTCTCTCTCTCTCTCGCTCTCTGCAGGTGCCTCCGTTTCGGGCCACGCGAATAATTATATTCAGCAGGGTTCTGTTTTAAGAGGCGTGTCTCCTATCCGGCCCGGTTCGCGGAATCAAAACTTTCTGACCTAATAAGATATTCGTGTCGCGGCACCGTATTTGTTCTTTGGTGTTCGCCGTCCGCGTCGCCCCCCGCCCAACGACGACGACGAGCTTATGCAAATCCGTGAAAGCGGCAAGAAATCTGGATGCCGCGGATAAAGTGAAACGAGCCTCGTCACTGAAAGAACCAAGAATCAGAAGTTCCACGGATTAACCCCCTCAACGTCGCGCCGCGCCGCGCTGCTGTGCCGACATCGCGCACTGTTTCTACTTTAAAACGGCTCAACGAGACGCCGCCACGCCGCGAAAATTTTTACCGGCCGACGTTTCCCGATTCCTTCAACTAGTCACGGTGGATCCGCAGGCTCAAACACACTGTTTTTTTTCTCGTCCCTTCTTCGGAATTCCGCCTCGAAGCGATTTCATCGAAATCGCTGAATCGCTGGAGTTGCGGAGACTCTCGGCGCTCGATGTCGTCTCGATGACACGAGTTTGTGGATCTTCCGACGTTGCTCCGCGCTTTGCAAACTTACGACTCGTTCGCTCGAGTTGAGCGGTCTGTACGCTCGTCGTTTTGATTAGACTGCTGATCTAAACTTGTATTTTTCACTAATGTTGGCTTGGCAACTGAGCGATTGCGGATTTTAAATAAGAGTCACAGCGAAAATCCACTTTACGCTTCTGGACACTGTGATTTCTTTCTATCGATATTGTGAGATGTATATGGATGCATGAAGGAATAGTGAGCGTGTGTGTAATGGTTGAACGACGGGTGAACATGTGCGTGTGAATGTTCATGGTATCTGGAATATTCTCAAAGATATTGATTTCTAAATTATTGATTTCTTAGAAACACTAGAATATTCCAGATGCGCATGAAATTAGCGTATGGTAATGGACGAATGTTCTAGAAGGTGTGCGAGTGAGATAGAGATTTGCGATGGTATAAATAAGACGTGTAACTGTTAGTTGTTATTTTGCATCTTGCGAAGTGAAAGGGAAATATCGTTGAATTAAATTCATTATATTTGAATCTTTAATTTCATTTCCACATATATCTGTTAATTTAAATAGTAAATCGTATTTTGCAGACCTGTGCGACAATTTTTCGAACACAGCGGCCAAAATAAGCTAATCGGGGGGTGAAATAAAAGCGCGCTTTTATACCATGTGAAAATCATCTGTTATTTTTTCGGGCACCGAATATTAGATATCGGTTCGAGGAAATTCCGAAAAGTTACGCTAATTCGCGATCGGTGATCGGTGAAAAGCGGGAGTATCGTGGAGATGTTATACGCGCTGCGCAGATAGGAAAGCGCTCGCGCAATTATAACACGATAATAACGATCAGCATGATAATAACGTCGATAAGAATGCAGAAGCTGTTTGACCTAATGAGGTACACGTTTTCTCGGGCATTACGCTGGTTTCGCGTGTGCACTGGCGAACGACGAAACAATGGGACAAGAAAGAGCACGGAATTGAAATCGACTCGGTGGGAGTGATGAGCGTGCATTCCGTCTCCTTCCGATCGTGGTGATATTAAATTAACCTGTTCAGGGGACAAGAAAATTATTTCGTTTCGAGTTCGTTAAACGTGACGATCGTCTCTGGTTCATGCTGCCGCGGCGAGAGTTCGTTTCGCGTTACGACGCGAGCTCCTCTCGTAATGGCGACGTTAAATTTATCAGATATAATGGCGATACGTCCGTTCGTTTCGTTCGCGGCGTTCGTCCCGTGTTACGAAGCAGTCGCTGGTTTCCAGATGTTCCTCCGGTAATAAAGGTAATAGACGGACCCCGCGAATCTTCATGCAAACTCGCTTTCTTATTGCGAACTTTCCCGGAGTTGTTTCCTGCGAATTTCCGATAGACTTCTTGAACAATTTCTTCGTCGCGTCGCATGGGAGTCGGTCGTAATGCTAAATTATAAAAGTCCGAAACATAGTGAAATTTGTGATTTATGTATGAAAATTTTCAAGTGCGCGTTTATTACATTATTTTCAAAATTCCTGACTTTGTGCCCCGTGTTCTGCTGCATCTTATTCGCGATTGCCACTGATTGTCGCTGATTACTTAAACAAACGCTGCAGAGCTCAATGCGCATCCGGAGGTCTCTTCCTCGAGCGTAATCCCTAGCAGAATGAGAAACGACGGTGGTCCGAGTAGACACTCCCCGGCCGTATAAGGTATTTGACACTCCCGCGGACTTATGCAAATCCGCGGAAACCGGGACACCGGGCGAAGAAAAAAAAGCCGAGGATGGCAGCGGAAAGCAGGAGGGGGGAGAAACCGGAAACGGAACACGGAAATGGAAAGACGGAGCGACACGCTCGCCGAAAGACGGCTCCATGATAATTTCAAGTCGCTCCGTGAGCTACGGCCGCGTGTAAATATTTCACCGCACCAGCTGTCGTCGGATGTTGTGAAATATTCCTCAGGCGAGTCTGATTCCGTGAAAGCGGTAGCCTGTTTTCATATTTAATTTTCTGCGTTTCCGTAAACGACGCTCTTGATACGGAAAATACGATGGAAATCCGCGCTCCTCCGGGCATGAAGCTTCTTTAAACAACATGTCTCGGAGCATCGATACGAAGACAAAGTCACGATCAAATGTGTACAATATAGATTCATCAAGCGACACGCGATAACGATTCGCAGTAATCTCCGAAAATCCATTGATCTTCATGAGAAGTTCTTCAAAATTCTTCAAAATTTCTACAGGAATATAGGTATTTTAGAATCGACCCCTTAAAATCCGATGATTTCTCTCGGAGCTCTGGATTGATCAATTTATCGACATGACCTCGTACTTGCCTGCAAACTGAAATGAATTTTTCATACTCTGTGATCTTCGAGCTTCAATTCGAGCCATCGCGTCGGAAGTTCATAAATCTCTCCGAGGAAGCGATCGGTCACGACGAAAATCAAACTACACTTGTCACCAATAAATTTCATTTATAATCCTGTAAACATCTTTACGAGTACATGCAGATATGCATTCTTATAATATTTCTGACAAGTGCACGAAATCCGCAGCCTAATGATGGTGGAATGCAATGAAAGGCCATCAGCACCAATCAAACCTAAACTGTAACCCGTAGCTAACGAGTAGACAGCGGATTTTAAGCATTTACGACAGAAATAAGTAGGTGTGATTTAAAAAACCAAACCATTAGTTCAAAGTTTAAAAATACGTCATTTTCAATCTGTTAAACATATTAAGCAAGCAAATCAGCTTCCGGTTCGCATCAGTTTATTGCAATTCAGATGCAAAATTTACATTTTGCATAAAGATCGGCTGGCGATTAATGACCACTGCGGTCAAAGGAACGTTACATAAAATGAAAGAATTATTTGTTGCGCTAAGTAAGAAAGTGAAAAATTGCTGTGGCAGTGAGTTCCCAGTTAAAAGGCTTCATCGGGAAGCAATTAGATTCCGATTCGTATATCGCGGGGGCCCATAAATAATTTGGATCGTTCGAGAGTGAAAAGTATCGGGCGGCGAAGTGAACGGAGATAATTCCCGAAATCGATCGTTTCGGTGGTGGGTACGCGCGGTGGTAACAATAGTTGCGGTAAAATATGAAAACGATATCGCTGGGGCAACGGGACGGGGCGGGACGGCGGGCACGGTTGATTTACAAGAAGGATTATTAAGTCAGCGCGTAAGCTCCTTGAGTTAGCGTATAATCCATCCGTAGGGACGGATGATATAGTCGGTTTACAAGGCAGCAATATCTCGATTTTAGTACTGCCAGTCCTGAACTGGCGGCTCGAGTCGGAGAATAACAATCCGAGAATAGATAGGCAGTGGATATATGGATTATACGGGAGAATTATACGACTTCGTCGTAACGTCTTGGAATTTAATGCAATAGCGATGAAGCCGCCCGCCGTGCCCGGTGCTCTGCGGGATATTCCGTAGAACTCGATCGATGTTTAATTTCCTACGATCGTCCCCGTCGGAATAAAACCTCGCCGCCGCCTCGCTACTCCGCTTAATTCGCCGGGAAGTGGATCGCGAATATCGCGATCTGAATTTGTTATCCACCGGCTACCCGATTTTTTTGTCTCTCAACCGCCCGCCCACTGCCCAGTTTAAATCACGCCCCGAACGCTCCGCCGCAATTTCGCCCGCGGGAGAGCTTTGCGGAAAATCCGAAGAACATTTTCGAACCTGCAAGACTCCCGCGAACGAGCTCGAAAACGATATTCCAACACCTCTACCTCATTCCCGCGACGCATGCCTCGGGTTTTTATTCGCCGGTGGGAAGAGTATGTAAACCGCGCAAAAAGAGAAACGTTTACAGCGCGCGATCGTCACGGAATATGAATAAAACTTACATAAATCGTTTCGATATATTCAACAGAAAATTTATTTTGTAGCCCGTTAAGTTATGCTCGATTTAAATTGAATTTCAATGAGATGTAACCTAGCAAAATTAATGTAAAGTAATGTAAGTTAGACGCTGAGTCATGTTGCAACGTAATCATTATAATTTGTAATGGTATATTACGTTAATAAGTAGCATTGCGGATCTTCATGCAAAATAAAAATATTTTGCATTGAACGTGGGAAACAGCAGTAACATAAAAATTGATTTAATCCCTTGATGACTTAGTTACATTAAAAACAACATCAGAACATTCTGAAATTCGTGAAATCTTTTACTGTTTCATTTTTCAACCAACCAATTTCTTCGTAAGCGCATAAAGATCGGCGGTCTACGAATAAGTTAATATTAATGATAGATTATACAGAATTTTATAAGTACGTGAACATCCGTTAAGGTATTAAATTGATATGTTTCCGGGAACGCAAACATTCGCTTTTGAAGGAAATAATTATCCCAGCGGAATTTCGAAGGAGCACAGCGTGCAACTTCAGAATCCGAAATCAAATCAAACGAATGTGCCAGTGGCGCGTCCCGCTGCGGGGCGCGGCAAGGCGGGTTGCTCGTTAATTGGCGCGTTGGTATCGCGACAAATTTGGAATTCGGTTTGACGAGAAGCCGAGTAATTAGCCGTTGAATGTCGCGAGGCTGTTTCCCCGAAACGCGGTACGCATTGTGGTGTCGCTCGGTCTACGAATTTTCGAGACTTGGAGTCGACTCGGATTTGAGGATCTCGGATCCTGAGAGGATGTATGTCTTAAAAGAAATCGTTAGGACACCTCGGGTGCTTTTAACAATCTGGTTTATTTTTCGTCTACAACGCTTAAGGAAAACTGTACAGAATGGTAGGGGTTGAGCTTAGTGGGGGTTGTGAATATACTATTGGTGTAGGAGATTGTAATTTTTGGCAATTGGCGGAAATCGGAATTGGTGGGGAAAGATGCCTACGAGGCTAAATTGCTATAACGGACTTATGCTAAAGAACGGAAACATGTGTTTCGCAGCTTCGGTCGGTCGCCTAGTCCCTTTTTTATGGCGACTAGCAATTGCCGCGATTTTATTGCGACGACCCTGGTACGGTCAGGTATGCCGGTTTTTAAGCTACCCTTCGACAGGCACTAATTGCTTCAAGACGGAACACGCATCTTGTTTACACGCAGAGACGGTGCACAGTGCGCGTGCAGGCATGATTGCACTTTGAGCCTGCTTGCACCGATGAGCCGCGTGTCGGAGATACATACACATGCCGATCGTGCCGACACTTTGCCGTTTGTACACACTTGGAAATTCAGCCGTCCGATTCGTTCCTTCGCGACCACGTTGACGCGTCCTGCGAACGCAAAAACTAGGTTGCCCTAATTACGCGGGAAGAAGTTAAACATTTCGTTACACTCCACTTTTATAAATTGCACAAATTTCAAACGGATACGTGAAATTCCATCACAATTTGCTGAGATGTTTCTGAGTCGTTTCGTTAAGATTGAATTCAGAATGCATTAAGACAGATATATTAATTTTGTTTGTATCTATGGAAATGTGAATTCGCGTGGTTCCCAGTCTAGCCTTTGTCACGGAATTGTCTGGTACGTGCCCGGGGAAATTAATTTTAATGAACGTGGGGAATCTGAATTTGATGAAAGATTTCTGCAAACAATAGGCTGTTTGACGTATTATGGGGCCCTAGTTTGTCGCATGAAGATAACCGAACCCATTTTCAGTTGCATTGCGTGTCACAAGCCGTGCATTCAAACAGGGCAGCTGATTATCGATCCACTTGACATTTCGAGAACAGTTAGTCGATAGGCAACTGTGTCAACAGACGTTGCTTAATAGCACGCGATATGAATATATTATGTATATCGCGTAATTTGCATGGACAAAACAGCAGGCGACTTGATTGAATGCGAATGTGCTACTTAATTAATGGAAAACTTCAGAGAAATTACTCCTTCAAGTTGATAATAATTATCGACAGTTCGTGCATATTTACGTTAAATTCTATAATGTTTCGGGAAAATACACAGCATACGTACATGTACACGTCCAATGTAATGCAGAGATACAACGGGAGCAAACAGCATGCACAATTTCAAATCCGCTAAAGTTTCTTTGTTGATTCAATCCTACTGGAATAATAACACCGACAACTACGCACAACAGAGATAACATGCACAATTCTAGACGTAAATTACAACAAACATACAGCAGCTCCTAAAAATCCAAAGAGAGCAAGCAAACATCAGAAGTTAAAACATCTTAATCGCTTTTAATGCTTTGTAGGTTTAGTGTTGAAGCTTTTAATTTTTGAATATTTGAATTTCTGAATATTTAACGCTAAACCTACAACTTTTACAATTATTGAAATTATGAAGTCGTTTACATGGAAATTGATTCGAAAAATTTTTTTATCCAAGCACATATATATTCAGATAAAAATTCCTCGAAATTTAAATAAATAGAACCTCGCAATTTTTCTTAGCTAAAACATTTTAATCGCGTTTAATGCTCGTCAGGTTTACTGTTAAAGGGACGCTTAGGAAACGTGAAAAGAGAAGACAATAGACTGACAGACGTGCTAGAAGAGTGATCCTTGTTATTTGCTATAAAATGTCAGTCGACGTGGAAGCAAAGTTTCGGATGTCGAAGAGGATGCATGTCTATGCAGGCCCGCGACTGCAGCGACGCGTCACGTATCAGCGACACACTGAATAATTCGGCGGGATCCGTGCACCGATCCGTTGGAGTTCTTCGGCAGCAAAAAAGGGCCAACACACACACACATGCACATACAGAAAGAGAGAGAGAGAGAAAGGGAGAGACAGAGCCGGGGGCCAGACAATTTGGTAGACGTCACGCGCGCCGTCACGATGCACAACGCGATATATAGGCGGAACGAAAATGCAATTGCAGTTGGAGAACTGGGCTGGCTCCGGGACACAGGAGGCGGCCCGCGTAACTTCCCGGCGTAATATAAGTAATACCGACTAAGCAGGAACATCGTTATTGCGGCTGGTGCACGTAATTCTATCAGGAGCCGGGTCGCAGCCTGAATGTGCAACCGATGCACATCGCGGGGAGATGCATGACCGAGGTCGCTCCATAGAAAGGAACAACCGGGGATAATGCCAGCCGAGTGTTTTATATGCACGAGACTGTCTCTGCCCCGCCTGCCGTAAGGACGTGCATACCGATTGCTTTTCCGCCTGGAAAACGTGTAAACGACGAGTTTTTCGCCGGCCGCCTCTCGATCCCCCCTGTGTACCTACGCGGGAACTTTGTAAACCGGTTGTTTGGACTACAGGTTTCGGGACACACCTTCCTGCCCCATACAAAATGCTACGGAAACGAATTTTCTCCCAAAACCGAAGATATCCGCCAAGTTTCACTACCGTCCGATGCAGATCGAAATTGCGTTTCGCCGAGTAAAAACGTTCGAGACGTTAATATCGCGGCAGCCTATAATCCCCGAGATGCTGGAAACCCGTTAAAAATATCGGCTTGCGTCTTTCTGAACGGTAAAAAAAAAAGAAACCACTCGGCGTCGAACGCGGAACAGTTTGTTCCGAAAGAGTTTCGCTCCGCGGTATTCATGCTCGCCCCCGCCACCCCGTGAAAGATATCTCGGGCAGGTTCTAGCGGAGCAGCGACACAGTCCGCTTTGTCTGGCGCACCAAAGTTTGTTCTCTTTTGTCCTCGGCATACGTAGCCCGTGTGATCACGGTATGGACGGATAACCACCGATCGATTGATTGGTTGATTGACTATCGTAGAGGGAGAAATATGCAATGCAAAGGGCTCTACGACCTATTCGAGTGGCACTTGGAGAGAGCCTCTAAGCTTTGGCCGGCCGAGGTCGATCAGTTTTCAAGTACGTATCTAGGGCACACCGGACGGACTCCCTTGCAACGGTCCTCTATTATTCCAGTGTCCATACAGGGTGTTGCAGTATATTTGACACTTTTGTAGAACCGGTAGAACAAGTTTGATTTGATTTTGATTCGACACGTGTTCAAGATGTGTTTATTGTCATCGGTAGACTGCGAATCTTTATGGAAAATAAAAATTTTGCATTGCAACGAACTAGGCTGAAATGAAGATTTAATTTCCTTCTTAATATGTTTAGTAGATTGACAATAATGTAACAGCAGCTTTAGTTTCGTCTAATGTTTTTGCTATGTTGAATCACGCCTACCCCTTTTTTGTCAAAAAATGCATAAAATCTATACTAAAAATGATTGAACTAAAATACTAAAGATGATCGAACATGCGAAGAAAAATTATTTCAAGACAAAGCGGACACGAGATGAACGAAACACCCTGTATATTCGAGTCGTATGCCGGGTGGTGCTACGACGAAAGTTCGTATCTCGGTTTTGTAACTGAAAGTTGCCGCGTTTCGATATATGCATCGAAATCAGGGATTTTTCTAATGGAAAAAGTTACGACGCCGAGTCCCGGCCGCAAACGCGCGCTCACCTACATCCCGTATACATACTGTATATTACGTTTCAACGAGTATAAATTCATGGTGGTATATAAACCGGTGGTCGCGGGGGGAGGGTGGAAGCGCGTTGGAACTCCATTTATCTGAACTCTGTCTATCCGAACCAATTTGGCCACTGCGCCCGGTTTACGTTGCCGAGCTCTTATTATCCGAATTATCCGGGCAAATAAAATTAACCAGCAGTTGCGGCGTGACTTCGCCGGAGGTCGCAAACAATCTCGCGAGAACCGCCCCCGTTTTTCATTTCTAACGTTCTTTCGTGCGTCCATCATCCGCTGTGCATCACACGTAAATACGCTTCGCACGAATCATACCGGCAGTGTTATGCCGATAAAAATTATTTATAAATCTGCTGCGTAACAGGATTCGATTTTCATCGAAGAAGCATTTCTACAATTTCACGAAATTTTTTCTACAGACTCGAAAATTCGTTTCTATGGTGACGATGAGCGTGAGTGCAAAGTGCTTATCATCTACGAGACGCAAGGGTATTAAAAATGTAATTTTAACATCGTAAATCTGAAATATCTGTTAGGAAATAGCTTCTACACAATTATTGTGGTAGCGCCGAGTCGGCGGTCAGCTTGCACGGAGACCGAACAATCGCGATCGTTGTAAATTCGATAAAATTTGCGGATCATTTATCGGGCCCAGTGTTTTCCGAGCAACAGCGTACCAAGATTACGTTTCGCGTTTCGTCTTCATTAAGCCGGCGAAACGGGGACGAACAATTGGATCGTTTCGCTCGGGATCAGCAGCAGCAGCAGTTGCAGGGACGGTCGTAGCAGGCGGGTAGTGGATCGATAAGCGATTTTCTGCGTTTGATACGATAATTCATTTGCTTCCCGAGCCCGGGCGTGGCCCGACGTCCAAGGTACCGTCGTCCCTGGCCAGCCCTTTATTATGGTAATTTCATTCAGGCCCCTGACATTGATATCAGCAATCCGTTCCCGATTCGTATTGAAATAAGCCAGCGATCTGTTTTGCCAGAGGGAAAAGAGTCGACCGACGACGATTCTTTCGTCGACGACGTCGCGTCGCCTCGTGGCCTTCGGACTTTCTGGTATCCCCGGCGACGAGCCCGTTGATTATCGCGACAACCGCGACGACATCATTCCCCCCACTCCCGCGTTATATCGCGATCGAGAGTACAGGGAAACGACGAGCGAAATCGATTCTCGAGCTGTCGTGGCCACCGATCCGACAATGGGCTCTCTCGCGTAAATGGAGAACCCGCGGATAAGCCGTTCTCGGAATAATACTATCCTCGATGAAAATTTGCCATACAGGCCCCGCGAGATCCTTAGGTATTCGCTATGGAAAAGCCGATAACGTGGCGGGCCATTTTCTCGTTGAGCATCCTGTAATCGGTATTTTTCGTAACACACGATGCTCGTTTTATGCGATCGGTTATGCCGATCTCTATGCAAAATGAAAATGTTCCGAGAGTATCCTAATTTGCGTTTCTTGCATCTGACACGGAAAACGTTGATTCCGCTTTCTCGTTAACCGGTTCCCTCGAACAAGGTGGAACAAGTTTCGTGGACCCAGACAAACGATCTCGTCTCTGATTAGGGAAACGTTATCGTGGACGCTCGACAAAACTCGCAAGCAGCGAACGGTGCATCTGCGTCGTCGTACGGGTTCATTTAGCGTGCAATTCCGGCCTGAGAAATGGTCCCCACGGTGTCGAAAGACGACTTTCGTAATCGCCTCGAAGAGCTGCGGTAAAACTGACGCGTCCGTCTGTATGTACGTGTATTATAGAGTGGCAGCAGCCGCAACGCGACGCGACGAAAGTTAATTTCATTTCGGGTTTTGGGAAGTCCGAGCAACCGTACGAAAGTGCTAATTTTCACTGTTGAAAGCCCACCGAGGGGTGAACGCGCGATATGGGTCGACGTGCCCCTGATAAATGTGTTTGTTCGACGCTCTCCGGCCGACCTACATAACGCGGCTGATGAACGTCTAACTACCAAAAACAAATAACCGCCGAACGAAAAACGCTCTGCGGTCGAACTCCCGATCGCCTCGCGAATCACTCCGTCGAAAATAGGAGTTGTCTGTACACGCGAGGGAGAAATGCTTCTCCACCGATGCTAATTAAAATTCTATAATCATTTTGTACATTTATTAATTCTGAAACAGAATGGTCTGTTTTCAAAAGATCTGTCATAATAATCAAATTTTCAAAAACTTCTAAACTTTCATTACATAAACGGATAAAAAATACCGACCTTTACTTTTTCTTTCGCAAACGCGACCAACAATAATTTTTAAAAACAATTATTTACACATTAGCTAGTAAACTAATCCTTCAGACATCTCCAAAAAACTCAAATCGTTTGATCCAATTTTAAAAGAGTTATTCATTACATACACGGATAAAAAATTTAAAAATACCGACATTTACTTTTTCTTTCGCAAACACGACCAACAATAATTTTTAAAAACAATTATTTACACCTTAGCTAGTAAACTAATCCTTCAGACATCTCCAAAAAACTCAAATCGTTTGATCCAATTTTAAAAGAGTTATTCGGTTTTAAAGAGGGTACGAATACTTTTTACGCTCACTGCAACTGCATAAGGATCCGCAGTCTAGTGATAGTAGTCGTCTAATCTAATCCTATTTTAGGTTGTTTCGAAGCACGAGACAAAAAAAAATAGAAATAAAATTCTATTACATTCGCAAATGATGCAGCGAGGTGCAGAACACACTACTCCTTTTAAACAACCACAGAAAAGTGTGTTAAATTAATGGGAGGGTCGAATGAGGGTTGAAACTAAATTAAGAATTGTATCGCTCGTTGGGTCCGTGCTCGTATTTTCCCTCCAGCGCCGTAACTGGGTCTAGCAATTTATTCACGACAACACATCGTGTGTAGCATGTAAAAAGAAATTCACGGGACTCGTAAAAATGATGACACAACGAATCGGACGAGGGTTAATATTCCCATTCCCACCTCTGAACCCGATACTTTACGCGAAATTCAAACTGCACCGTCGCTCGCGCTAAACACAGTTCCAGTGCGTCGAATTTCCCGAAAAACGTTCGAACCGTCGGGAAAGCGTTCGCCCGTGGGGAATCGTGACGCGACGAAAACTATATAATCGCCGAACGATATTTCTCCCCCCGATGGTCGCGCCGCAGAGGGGGTGAAAAAGGGAGGTCGGTTCGAGGGACTAGAATAGCGATGGTGGACGGTGGCGTCGAAAACCCGGTGGCGACGGGTATAGAGAAAGGAACCAGCCTAGCGGAGGATACGTCGATTATCGGGAAAATCCGGGTTTTTACATGGTGGCTCGGTCTCGCGCGGTAGAATTAATCTCTTTTCGGGGTGGACGGAACCGTCGGTGGTCTGTGAACAGAGAAGAGGGTGTGAGGGTGGATTTCTCGTCACGACTACGACGACGACGACGACGACGACGACGATGGTGTACGCCACCGGGGAAAGGGGATGCTTTCTGGTCCTCTCAAAGCAATCGTCTACGCCGAAACAATGCTGCCGGCCGTGAGCTCGTTCGAGCACGAGACGGAATGGAACGGAACCTGTTGCAGCGTACGTCAACGACGACACGGGAAATTGGATTTTTTAGAGCGGTTAGTCCCCTCGGCCCTGGGATGCGTTTCTCGTGTTCGTGAAACACGACACACGACGCGACGCGACGCTCCAGCTGGCTTCCAACCCCCGGACGCAACCCCGTACGAGATACGCAAACGAGATACCCGACACACCGACTGGTCAACCGTGCTGTCTGATTTAAAATCCTTCTGTCCGCCGAGAAAGCGAAATAACACTGCACACAGAGAACGCGCACGGCCGCGCATCAGGGAAAAACGGTGAAATGGATTGGCCCTCTCAAACGAGGGGTGCGATTGTTTTGTTGATAGGCTGAATCGACTTGTTCGTACAATGCAAAATATTGTCGGTGACGTGTGATAAAAGAGAAAAGAAAAGAATTCTACCGGTTTCCTTGCGAACGCGTAACGTGTAACGGGTAAATCCCACCCGTGTCAACCGATTACCTGGACGAACCCCATCTGGAAAGCATCCGTCTAAAAAGTAATAAACCTTTTCCCGAGGCAACGTTATAAACCTGAACCGTTGTAAAAACCCCGGCAAACCTTCAACCCTCAAATAGCATATTTAACAGATGTAATTTCTAAACTGCAGTTGCCCGAAAAATCACCACCACCACCGCCCTCACCTCAGCCAATCACACAACTTCCTTAAAACCCCACCATCCATCCTGACAAACCCGAAGAAAACTCCGTACAGAAAAAATAAAGCAGATTTCTTGTGACCAGCAAACGATACACATCTTTTTTTTTTTACCGCCCTACCGACCGTGTACTCTACGGACCTCGATCGCGAAGTGTGCGAGAAGTTGAAACCGCGAAGTTCAACCTTACGTGTATTTTCCCCGTAACAAACGCATCGTTTAATACCGATACTCGGAGTAATTGTTAACCAGCAATCATTTCGGTAATATGTAATTGCACCAGCGACGTGACAGCAATTACTAGTCGGCAAGTAATCTCCGTGGCGTCCCGGTCGTAACAACTGGCAGCCGGGCCGGGCGCGCGCGGCGTATCTTGACGGTAACCAACCTAATCTCAGAGACATGCCTAATAACAAGCCAGCGAGATACCGTGATGCATGCACATCAACGGATATTACCGCGAACCTAACGTATTTCGGTCTGCTTATCAGCGGTGCACTCGCGACTCAACAATCGCTTCCACGCGCGTCACGATGAACCCGCCAGCTGTTCGCCATCGTGCCGCACCGCGCCGTCGACTTTCAAACCTGGTGAGCTCCGCACAGGGGTTCCCCGGCTTTTCCAAGAGGAAATTTCTGAACGTCTGTTGCGGCGAGGAACCAATTTGTCTCTGGCTGATGTATCACGACACGCGCCTCTCGCCCTCCGTCGTTACAATCCCCCTTCTGCCTCTTTCCCCGTTCCTCTGCGCCGCTCTCGTGATTTCCAGCGAAACAACAATGTGCCATTCCCCGCTCGAAATCTTCTCCTTCCAGGTTTTTCCGCCGATCAGATTCGACGGATCTGCGTCTGAATAGTATTACCACATTCCGGACGGAACTTTCGCGTTGCAGTTCTCTCTTCTCGCAAACTGAATTGCTTTTATTTCGCAGCTTTTCAATCTCTCGTGTCGGAAGCAAATTCAAACGGCTGTAGAAAGATTTTTATAATATATTTAACCAATGTCATTTGACTTTTTAAACTCGTACAGAATTCGAAACGTTTCGGCTATTAAATTGTTAACTGTTTCTCGATCGGACATTGTTTAAATACAAGTTGTGAAAATCTCGGCGCAACGGTTCGATCAATTATTACACTATAATAGCTATTTATATGGAAACTTTTAAACATTAACGATTCGGGTTTGAATCAGTTAACGTTTAAAAGTTTCCATATAAATAACTATTATAGTGTAATAATTGATCGAACCGTTGCGCCGAGATTTTCACAACTTGTTTCGGCTATTGTTTGATCTCGTTACTTGCCAAAGAAAGAACGTAACCTTAACAGTTTAATTCGCGGAGTTTCTCGACGTTTCATCCGCCTCGTAAGTCCCGGTGCTGAAGGGGTTAACACGAATCACTGCACCGTGCGCCCCGCAGAGACTTCCTCTCGACATCTCGAAGAGAGCGAAGGAAAGAAAAAAGAAAAAAAATGGTTACATTGCCGAGCTAAACGATTTAATAAGAATTCTAGTCGACTGGAACGGTTCAAAATTGCCAGCAGACGCCACCGTCGCCGTCGTCGCGCCCGTAAACGTAAACGCAATTCTTCGGCATCTCAAGTACAAAGGACCTCCATTACGGGGCCGAGCATAAGGCAGGATGCGCTAATGACATTTCGCGCAATAAGGAAACGTCAGGTAGGAAAAGTGGCGAGCATTGTCAGGTGGAAAAGCACGGGCGACACGGGAAACGAGAAATCCCGCGAAAACTGCTCGCGTCCCGTGAATAATATCTCCGGGCGAACGAATATTTCCCGTCCTTATTTTCGATGTCTAATGGCGAGTGAAGGAGAGATAAAACTGGGGAACGAGGCGCGGCCCGAGCTCACCACGGTCTATCCCGGCAAACTGAAATAACTTTTCTCCTCCGCGATGTATTAGCGAGACAAAGTATCCATTCCTGTTGCCCTCTCGTTTCGCCGTTTTATCTGCCCGCCGCGCTACTCCATGTTAATGGCAGAAGAACGTGACAGTGACTTCCGCCGAAACGATTCCTGCCGATGATGTTCCGCTGGTTATTACGTGGTCTCAGTCCTCCGCGATGGCACAGTAAAATTCGGAGGCGATCGTTGTCTACGCGAATAACCAGACATATTTCATATTTTTAACAAGCATTTCAATCTACTACGCGATCGAAGAAACATCGAAAATTCAACAATCCCTGACGCTTTAACGCGACGAACGCTGTCCGGTTTCGTGTACGCAAATCACTCGCGAAGAATGGATTTAATTGGTACAGAAACTCTGCGAACAAACACAACGTCCGCAAGAGTATCGAATCACGGGGATGAACAATCAGTGAATTCGACACGGCTCACCTGTCGTAAATTATAAAGGACTTTAAGTGGAAGGTAATCCTTTGTTAGCGGACACAATAAATTATGTATGGTTCCGGTGAGCCGTGACCCAACTCGAAGCCGTTCAAGTTGTTTATCCAGTTTTGAATATTGAAAATTAACCCCGGCTTACGACTGACGCACCTGTCCCTCTCGCAATTGGATTACGTTTGTTGGCTCGCCTTATGGCCCGTTGTTATTTCCATGTTGATCGTCTCTTTTAGAAAGCTAAATCGTTTTGTAAAACCATGTCGATATTTACTGAAAACTTCAATCGCTGGGCGTGGTTAGTGTTCGACAAATATTTATTACTACATGGTAAAATTCAAACGAAATCGTTTGCAAATAATAAAGTAGCCGAACGTGTGTAATATGGAAAACTGAATTCGATTGAACAAGATTGTGCACAACTCGGCAGGAATTTTTAAATAAACAGCATTGTGCAGATTTAATGGAACGGCCAACTGTGGATTGGTCTCGGAAAGAGGAACGCAATTGTGCTTCCTTTTTTTGCGTTTCGAAAGACAAACGGAACACTTTGGATCGACGTTCGTCGTGTTCGCGGACCGTGGTGCAGGCACATAATTGCCCGCTAATTAACGCTGTTTCCCGTCTGTTTTCACAGAACGATGCTTTTGTCTTGTAACAATAAATTACCCGCCGAGTTTCGCCTCGTCGATGACGGAGTAAGCAGTTCCCGTAGTCTTAATAAAGTTTATATGGGCCCGTCGCGTTTCCGTTCTCCAGACGGCAGCTACTTAAGCAAGGACGAGTGCGATGTAAACAGAAACATTCCCGACGGGTTCCCAAGTTCCGAGTGAAGGGTGCAGCCGACCGTATTCCCAGCCAACAAATCTCACGTTCTATAGGCTGCCAGTTAACTAAACTGTGCTATCCCATTTTTTATGGACTCTTCCCTGCCGATCCATTATTATTTTCAAGCGAAAACTTAGTTTTGGAACCACTGTACTTACCGTTAACATTACGTCACGTGTTCGCATCGTCTCTGCTCAACGGTCCGGATTAAAACGAATCTTCTTTTGTTTGTTACAGGTAAACAGTCGCATTTTCAAAGTCTCGTCCATCTGCAGGACAGAGATCCTAAAAGCTAGAAATTCTTCGTAAGTGGAGCCAAATATTCGACACTTTGCTGGAGAAAATTATCATATTTTTCTTTTTGTTTGTGATGAAATGATCGTTGGATCATAGATCGTAGCTTTAAGCTCGGAAGAACCAGGAATCCATGATTTCTACTAGATTAAGCGAAATCTAATTGAGTTGTTCGTGTCAAACAGATTCGATTGAATCAATCGTGTTGAACGCGCAATCGAAATCCAGTCGAATATAGTTTGATTAACGATGCCTTAGTGTAATTACGAAGAGTTTAGTAATAATTGAAGGACGGATCGGTTCTACACACAGTGTCGCGCGTATTGCGTCGCTATTACGCATTATGGACTAACGCTAATGCAAACACAACAGTCCCTGACCAATTAATTAATCGGTCGACAAACGTGAAATCGTTATCCGTTCGGTATGTTCAGGGACTGATTGAACGCAAGTATTTCAAAAGCGAAATCCGTATTTGCGCGTTCTGTATGCGTGGAACCGGACAGCACATCGGCTTTAAATGTATATTTCACGGTTTGCTTTTTCCCTGGCGGATGCGCCACTTTATTTGAGCCAGTTACTGGTTGACGCGCCGCGTCGCGCCGTCTATGAAAGTCTCTGTGTGTTCAGATTCGGAAACTGTCACTGTTCCGACAATCGTATGATTTATTAACACTTCTTCTGCGGTTCGATTTTTTACCATTCCGCCGCGCCATTATCCGTTGCTCCGTTATAGGAATAACGTTCCAGTGCAGATTATAAAGAACGTAAATCACAAAGTAAGAACATTTTTACTGACTCGACGAATTTTCGCAAAAATCTCGAAAGACTGAATTTCCCTCAATGTTCAATCATTGAAATTACAAAGTTACGTGGAAATTGCTAAATTTTTTTATCCTAGCTCACATTGAAATAAAAACTGCACAAATAAAGGCTTGTCGTTTTTAGAAGTTGAAACATTTTAATCGCTGTTACTGCTCGGTAGGATTAGTGTTCGTAATGCATTGATAACAACGGTTTTCGTTAGTTTTTCTGATCCAGGAGTGTCGCTCCGTAAAAGAATAACAAGAATTCAATGTAGCTGAGGTTTCCCTCGATCTATGCAAGTGGTACTAACAATCATTCGGTGATCGGAAAATCGGAGGAGCCACGTCGGAAGAAGAAGAAGAGATGAAATCTTTGCGCGAAGGAGATCGAGCCCGAGCGTCTTCCGAGCGGAGCGGTCCACCGCGCTGCAGGGTGGGTAAGATCTGTCGAGGGCGGCAGCGGCGCGGGGGCGTTAGGTTAATTTGCCACGCAGTTGCATTCGCTAGGGGTTTTCGGGAACGCGGGCTTTCAATGGACCGTCTTATACGCGGCGGTGCGGTGAAACGTAGCGAAACGTAGGGAAACGTAGCGAAACGTAGCCCGGCCACGATAATACCTGGCCGCGTAAACAGGGGCTGCTCGCCCCTCGGCGTGCATGTTCACAAAAGACGCGTATTTCTAACCTTCGAGACGCTCGGGCGGTACAAGTTTTAATTATGCCGCGGGTAGTCTGGCTGGCGTATCCTCTCGTTGCCATTTCAGACTGCATCTGGCGGCGCGATGATAACATTCACCCGCTCGAGGTTTCTCTTCGTGCCACCTTCTCTCATTCAAACGGGCGAACGGGGATGGAGGATAGCGGAGAGAAGAAAAAAATGGATAGGGCCGAGAGACGCGGGGGTGGGCGGGGCGAGAGCAGAGGTGAGCGAGAGAGGAGGAGAGGTGAGGGTTCAGAGGAGTAGAGGGGAGGAGCGGGGTGCCGGAGGAAAGAAAAAGCCGGCCTCATTAGGAGAGACCCCAGACTGCAAGAGGGCTGCGAGCGCGCGCGCCGCTCAAATGAGATCCAACGTCGGCCGTAATGGCGTACGTCGAGATTTTTGAGGTCTCGTCCTTTTCGGAGTTTCTGCACCCTTCTCTATCCGCGTTAACTCGCTTGCTCTAGACAGCAGCGCCCCGCTTCGTTTGCTTATCTATACGTAAGTTTCGACGACGGGCGGCGGCGGAGCTCGATGGAAATTTATGAACCGGCACGGAAAGCGCGCAAGAGTCTCCTCTAATCCGATCAATCGTGAAAATGGAGCGGCGCGCTCTTTCTCGCCCCTCTGACGCTTCCGCGTTTCGGAGATCAACCCCGTGGCGATTGAATGAGACGAACCCGCCTCGATCCGCTTGCGAATCATGCGAGAGGATCGCGAACGGCACGCGGTGAAATTGCGATCGAACCGGAAGTTCGAGCAGCCGAGTTTTCTGCCCTACGATCTTCGAGCATGAAGGGACGCGTGGCACGCGGGGGCTCGTACCGCTGGTAACTTTATCGCGAAATTTTTCTGTTTATCTGCGCCATCGCGAAAATACAGCAAATTATATTCGATCGGATTATTGTAGAAGCTTGTGCCCGACTTGAAAATAGACAACGAAGTCTCGTTTGAAACAATTTTATTCGATATCTCCACCATTCGGTAGACTCATTCTCTTTCTGACCGTACCATTAGACCGGAAACATCCTCAAATGTATGTAGAATAGCATTATAGAACGGGCTGCCGGATTTGCATGTAAAAATTAGCCTGATTTCACTGTAATATGCTTGTACCCGAGGCGATTCCGAGCGAGAGCGATTTGCGAGTCTCGAAAGATTTTTTCGATTGGAGAACAGCGGCTTCACGGATTTTACATTTTTTTATCGAGAGGACAAAAAAACCGGTGCTATTAACAGCGACAAATCAATTAAAACTTCGTTCCTCGATTATGTAAATGAAACTTCAGATGCCTGCAACTTCGGCGCAATCTAAACGTAATGGGAAGTACTCGATTTCCGCGAGAAAAATTTTTATTTTAATTCCACCGAAGCATTCTCTCAGCCTCTGTAATCGGATCCCTTTTTTTCCCACCCCCCACCCGGAGATTCTTCTCGCGGCAGGACTTCCGTCACGGAAATCGACCGTCCCATGGAAATTTATACGGCGAGCCTCGCAGGGAAATCCGCGGGAAGAACCGTGATCCAATCAACCGCGAAGTAATTCTTTTTGATCCCCTTTGACGCCTTCCGATGGAAATGAGACCCACTGTCGTTCCACGGGTATAACTCGAACGGAGACCTACGGCGACAATATCAACCGAGACTTTTATTGCTCTCATAGCGGAAACGGAAGTTATTTCCGGGGATGGAGTAAAAAGGAAAATCGTAAAAACGATCTATTCAAAACTATTTACTCGCGAACCTGGTATTCGACGCCTGGTATCTTCGAGGAAATTAGTCGCTCGAGAACTTGTAAAGCACAACAATTCGAATTGTAAACTGATTCTCTAACGTCGATCGATTTTTCGTGTGGTACAAATTCGTCGAATCTTTTCTTCCATTTTCGACGTGATTCCTTGAATGTAGAATCTCCACGGCTTGGAAAGGATTCAAAACTTTTGCAACTCAATACAGGCTCGATTCTACGCGGAGAATTCCCAAGCGGATAATTTCTGCTGTGAAGAGAAGGGGTTAGAAGAGTCCATAGAATCCGGATCGTTTTAAATCGCCTTAAAGCCTCAATTATACATGTCCGATTATCTTGCGCCAACAGGGGACCAATTTAAATGGCTCGTTTCACCGCGACCTCAGGCCGATATCATTGATTTGGCAAACCTTCAAGACCGGCGCGACGCGGCCCGGTCCATCGGGAGTGCAAACAACCGGCGAAGATACCGGGGAAAAAAGCGCGCGAGAATAGGCACAAAGGGGGCTTAAAACTCGTCGGAACGGTGGGGGAGCAATGGAAGAATGCGAGGCAAGAAAGGAGGAGAGGCAGCTGCTACAAACGCGTGGGTGCAGCGACGGTCGTGCACTCGTCACAGCCGCGTGTATACACCCACTTTTCCTTGGCATTGCACTTACCAGATTGCACGTCGACAATCTCGTAAGGGGACTCGAGCCTCCGCCGGCGAAGCAAAGCCGGAGAAAATAGGAGAAAAAAAAACACAGAAAAACAAAAACGAAGTACTCGCTGAAGATAATTTAAAGGGCCGCGCCGCCGACGTGACCGCCGTGAAATTAGGCGTCTTTCCCAAATTTTCTCGGGACGGGCCGGTGAACCGATTCGTCCAAAAATTTCCGTGTATGTTCGGCGACGTTTTCCGACTGTGTTGAATTTTTTTCGTGGGAATGCGACGCGGTTCTTCGTAGTTATTGTTCATGACACGAGCAACTGCTAGAAAATAACGGAAAAAAGATGTACGATTTTCTGGACCGGTTTCGCCGGTCGTTTAATTGGCGCAGCGATCGAGCGCAGCGCGAGCTCTGCCCGATCGTCCGTTCGGCGAACGAGCCTGTGACAGCGGGCCGAAAAAACAGGGACCCGCCCCGGGAGAAATGACGGGAACGCGGGTAGCTGGAAGAATGGGCGGGAAGCAGGAAGAACCGACCGGACAACTTCCGGCGGTGATTTAATTAACATTCGTTGGCACGCGTGTTTCGGGCTGTTGAGCTCCCTTGGCCCGGGGAAACGACTTCTCGCGGATATTTTCGAGGACGCTCTCGACGATTCGCGTTTTACGTGTCCGCCGACGAGTTTCCCGGTAGCAGCTAATTAATATAACAACCCCCTGCCTTCCCCCCTCGCCACCCCAACCACGGACCCCCAGTTTTCGCTGCGGTTGTTAGCCATGCGCGGCCATTGAGCCGGTAATTCCTGACAGTTTCCATGGCCGGACTACAAAGGTATAAATATTCGTTTGTTTACTTTGCCAGCCCGGCGCAGATGCAGCCCCCGCGGTAACAACGATTCCGCGCGGGCGTACCTACATACATAATAGTTGACGGGGCACGGCGGCGGGGGTCGAAAGAACGAGGCCGGACAGAGTGTAATGCATCCTCTCTCGGTTCTCTCGAAAATTGCTTTGCGCGCCGGATCGCCCTCCCATAAACTGGTAATTGCGTGGACAATGATAAATAGGAGCGGCACCGCGCGCGGGAAACTCCATCGTCGTGGATCGACGGTGTTTAAAGACTCCGTAAATTCGGATAATTAGCCGTTTACGGTGAAAAATACGATCCCGCTCGAACCGACGAGCCCCTTTAGTTGATTTACGAGATCGACCGAGCGCGCGGGAGACACATTTTTTTCGAAAACGAATCGACGCGCTTTATTGGCCGTCGTTCCGCGATACGATTTACCCCGACGCCCGAGAAAATTTTTTGTCCAGAATCGAAATTATTGCGGACTTAACCCGGCTACGCTTAAAAAAAAGGCACTGAATAAGTTGTTTTGGGTCCATTTGGACCCATATCTATTTATTTAATGTTTAGCTATAAAATGTTTTTAAATTTTTTATTTATCTGTTGTTATTAACGTAAATTACATACTAATTAAAAATTACATTCGTAAACGTAAATTACATACGTAATTAAATTAACTTATTCGGAGTCTCTTTTACAATAAATGCAAAGCGAGGCTCTGTGCTCTTTACAAATGAAATTTGCACAGTTGGTACAATATACATCGTATTTGCGATCTTTTTTATTGGTCTCACTGCAAAAAGTACACCGTCCTCTGACCCTTTTTTATGGTAGTGCAATATCTTCAGTTCTTGTTCGTCGCTTGTTACGGTCACGAATGTGGTGACCATAATAAAAATACGTGTAACAATTTCTATTACAAGTATTTCAAAAAGGATTTTAAATATTTTTTTTTAAGTGGAAGAAAGATTTTAATAAATTATTCTCCGCCAAGAATGCTTCGGGTCCAAATGGACCCAATAAGGTTAAACATCGGAGCGTCACCTTTTTGCGACGCCGCGCTGGAAAATTTATATTTTCCAAGCGAACGAGACAATACACGAGAGCACGTCTGACCATTCGCGATCAATTTTGAGTCCGGAGGCTTGGAGTCCATAATTAGAGGGCTTGATTAATCATTAACGAGATATTCCAAGAGCTCTTAAAAAAAGGATCCATTGATAAGAACCGGAGGGTATCCGAACGTGTTTTGCTCATCGTTGGTCACGTGGTTCACATTCGCCATCCGCGGCGCGGGTCATTTGCATCCTCGAAATTACGAATGCCTGACGGGATTATAAAAAGCGTCCGAATCGCGGCCGGCAGCTTTTCATACGCGGTCTCTCGCGCGGCACACATGTACATACGTCTCTCCGTCCGTTTCATTACATCTGTTACGTCGCGTCCATTGAATGTAAATCGAGAATATCGGCCCGGTCCCGCGTTCTATTAATAAACAACATTTATTCCCGCACGGCCTTTGAATAATAACGAACTTGTTTATTCGTGGTCCGCCGCGCGGCGTTTTGACGGCGCCAGGGACCTTTCCGGAGTGAAAACGTATTACGGCACTAACTTGCCGCCGATCCAATTTTCTGATTGGAATTGAAGTATTATTAGAATAACTCGATCGGACGAGCCACTTGACACTGCGACCAACGCGCGTGCGGATTATTCGAACGTAATTTTTACCGGCAATTTTCTAGCGATCCATGAAACGATGGAATTCGCAATCTGATTTACCCACGCGCACCAATGACGTCCAGTATTAATCGAAGAACGCGCACGAACGATGACAAGGGAATTGTGGAAATTTTCGTTACTTTTCATAGCAGCTGGTTCTCCGAGAGTTACGGGACTGTGCTTTATTTAAATGATAAATTAGGACGCGTTGTTTTAGCGAGCATTTAAAAAGACTGGATGCTGTTAGTATTTTAAAGCCACGTTTTGCTCGTCGTAACAACCTTTACAGACATGCCATAAATGTTTTTTCTTTCTTTTTTTTACGGGTGTTTGTAGTGTTTACTCCTCTCTGAAACTCGACCGTCATAATCTCGCAAAAATGCTACCGCTTAGCGTTTACATTGAAACTTTTTTCGAAACAGAATAGCACACTCTGGCTAGCCAATTTCCGCTGAGAATTGTAACGACTTGTTTACGTCACCGAGAACAATCCCAACGAGTAATGAACCTGGTGAATAAAAAATCTTCAATCCAATAATGAACCTCGTGCTAATTTCAGTAGACAGGAAAATCAGCGCACGGCGAGGATGCTACTATTCAATCGGTCAGACGAAATTGCGAACGAAGTCGATTATGAGAGCGAATAGACTGGCCATTCGGTGGATCCGGAAGAACACTGATCTAGGAGGGGCGGAGGGGTGGCCGAATTTCTCCGGTAACCGCTGCAAGATATTGGATTTGGTGGCCGCATCAATGTGCGCCGGCCACTTTGCTCTGAACGGAATCCTCTTTAAATTGCCCGGTGTACGATAGGGGTTTGTGTGCGGTCTGTTCCGCTTCATAAGCCCGACTTCTCATTCTTCCCCCCTATTTTGTGCGCGTTTAAGAATCCCCCGGGCCCCTCTCTCTCTCTCTCTCTTTCTCACTCTTTTCTTCCACGCCCTCGGGCGTCATTACCGCGCACGGATAGAATTTAAGATATCTTCATTCCTCCGGCTCGGTTTCGGTCGCCTAATCTCGGCTTACTTAACGGCAAACGGCTCCGCCGTTATTTCCAAAATTCCATGTTTCTGCAATCTTGCTCTCTCTCTGTGCTCGTAAGTGCCTGTGCTCCTCCGGCGAGAATTCTCGCGCCCCCTGTCCCGGATACTGCAAGATTTGTTGCATCCCTATAATTGCGTTGCGTTCTAATGTAATTTCATTTGACACGCACGGAAATTGATGCACATTTTTACCAAGAAATTTCTGTTCAATCGTTTCCCAGAAGGTCGTGATTGATATACGAACCAGCCTTTTACATAATGCATATTACCTATCGCGAAATCGTCTCTATATCAAACAGCGACGAGAATAAATTCGTCAGCTGTCGTCGGCTATTACAAGACCTATTGAACTTTCAGAAGCCCGATGTGGCCGATATTATTACCCCTCTGTAGATCAGTTCAGTCTGTCAGCAATAAAAGCCGATTAAGACCCGATAGAGGTCGCGAGCGTCTACACCGACGCGACGGGTTCTTCTCGTCTGCGGTTCGTTAAAATTCCATCGATGTCGTCACGTTGAAAAACTGACACGCGAGAGACAACGAGGACGGGAGTGGGTCGGGGGGTGGGAGGTTGTCCGGAGGGAAGTCTAGAATATTGGATCTCTATGACAGCGTCGGCGGAGGCAGTTAAAACCGCATCAAGCACCGTTCTCGCAAGGAGATGCCGCATCCGTCGGCTGGTCAGGAGAAACCCCCTGCGTCGAACCACGCCTTCCTAATGCTGCTGCCAACGCCAAAGACCGACAGCTTCTATGTATAGCCAGCCGACCTATTCGATATTGGCTCGTAAAGACCCACGAACCCTCCGTTGCGTCACGCGACGAACCGTCTTGTTTGCTCCGAGACGCTTCGCGTTTGTTTTTCCTTTTTTCCACTTGCTCTCTCCACGAGGCTCGATTATTTCGAAAGGGTTCACTTGCGTAAAATTTTCATAGACACAGCCTTGTTCTTTTTACATAAAGCAATACGAAATTAGTCAGTTGCTGCGCGCGCGGCTCGTGTTAAATTCAATATTATTAGCGGATCCATTTAAATTCAGCGGAGTCTGGAGGCTCACAGAGCCAATCTAAAAATAATTAGCGCCGCGATAAGGTTGATTTACCTGCGAAGTTCCAGTAACAAGCCTCCCGCGATCCAGTCTCCGGCGATAATGAATTTCAGCCATGTTTTAAGCAGCCGGTAGCTGTTACGCAGACGCGTCCCTCTCCCCCACCCCCACCCTGTTGGATTATCAGCACGAATACGGCGCGTTTCGCATGAACCGGCTAATCCGGTGCCGTTTCCGTGGAATCGCGAATGTCTTACAATGCCGTCGACTGTATAACTTTCCCTTTGAACCGAAGGAAACGTGTTCCCTGTTCTTCGATGACTCGCGCTGTTTAACTGCCGCCCAGGAGTTTCAAACTCCACGGCATTCTACAGAGTTTGTGCATCCCCTACCCCCCTCTCTCTCTCTTACTCTAGCACACGCGCGCCAACTTTCGAATTAATGTCCACTCGTTCCCATCGGACCCTTATTCTTCGTAATTTTCCGAGCAGCGGGCCGACAGCTGCGTCCCGTGCCGGCGATTTTACCAGACTCTTCGAAACCGGCCGTGGCCGAACTGCATTTTTTTCAATTTTCTACCGAAGAGATTTGCAAAAACAAGAATATCAAACGAAATCGAACAGATACGAACGACATTCGTTTCGTTTCGAAAGCTCGATAAAATTCGATAAAATCTTCCTGTCCGTTCCAGCGAATAAAACAAGCAAAAATCGTCGTTCCGTGCGAGAATGAATTATTCGCCGCCTAATAAAAACGCGAAAGCCGTGGCCGCGCAGCGGTTAATCAGGAGACACGAAAATTCCGCGGAGTTTCCTCTCGGTCGATTGTTTCGCTAAATTAAATCCGGGGGAAAAACGGTGTTGACCCACGGCGCGGAATTTCTTCGCCCGGGAAGAATGAAGTTCCCTCGGCCGTGAGATTTCACGGGGCTGGGAACGTTTCACACTTTGAAGGGTGGATTGTGCGGCTTGTAATTCATCGACGGGCGAGAGAGAGTCACTTCTGGCTTTTTTCGTGGACGTCGTCGTTCGCCCTTCCTTCGTCCTTTCATCCCCCACGAAGCGTTCTCCCACCCGCGTCGCTTTTCCGTCGCCGCGCCGCCTCGTTGTCGTTCAATGATTTTTTCATTTCCTGGCCACGGAGATACTTCAGCCAAGTACACTCGTGAAGTCCCAACCCGCTGCCCCCAACGCCCCCCTCTCCTCTCCACCTCCCGGCCTAAGGGCCATCCATTAAAACCAAAGAATATCGGGGAACAAAATCACAGTCGTATTACCCGTCGCCTCTCCATCGACTTTCGCCCATCGTTCCTTCGGATATCGAACCATTCACCACCGGCTACTTATACTTTCGCGATTGTTCCTCGAGTTGTACATCTCGAGAGCACGTTGCGACGCTTCACCTTTGCCAGGGACTAGCCTCGAGACTTACTTTCGAGAAATATTTTTTCGCTGAATTGAATGCCACTCCTCCGGAGACTACGGCGAATAATCTTTTTCAATGTCCCCGACCAGAGAAATCCTGGAATCTTTAATATTCAGCTCTCGTTACAGATGAAGTAAGGCTTGAAACCTACCACTGCCAGATGACCGGTTTTGTTTCGTTCTACAATCATTGAAATTATAATAGTACTTTCACTGGAAATTGTACAGACTTCTACTAATGGTACTTTCATGAGTGTATACACTTTTGTGTCCAAAGGCGTATTATAATAAAAATCACGGAAAATCTGTAGAAATTCTATGATGTCATTTTTATTATTATTTATTGCCTTAAATCATATGTATGTGGCCCTTCAAACAGTGTAACTTTGTCCTACGAAGTTTTTTTGTACAACGAAAAGTAACGGAGATATGTAGGTGTCCTGCTTTATCGAATTCACCCTGTATATGATTGTTACAATATGACTTAGTGACTAACTTACAATTAGTTTACATTAGTTTCACAACTACCTTATTGTTATTAAATTTTTTAGAGCTCGACAGGTTAGCATTAAAAGACCGTAGCAAGGGAACTCCGCGGAAGTTTTAAAAACCGCGGATTATTTTCTCCGTCCGATTATTTTGTTTTTAGGGCCTCGCGCGATGTCCTTTTTATCGTCGCGTGTCCTCCGGCGGATTCTTCTCCGTCGGTTAAGGGCCGCGACGGCGGCGGCGATGTTTGCGAATCTAGACTAACGTTTCCGTAGAATCTGTTCGCTGTCTTTGTGCCGGGTCTACGCCGGGCAATTTATCACTGACGGTAATATAACGCGGGGAACTTTTGTTATTCCACGGCGAAAAGGGAAGCCTCATTGCCGGCAACAAATTCTTTATTAAAAAAGTTTTCGGAACAAACGTACGGCCGCGCAATTTCCCTCGTCAAAAAAGGTAATACACCATGGATTCATGGGAAGCGTCGTCGCTGTGCCGTGCCGCGCCGCGCCGCGCGCCGTGGCGAACTCTTGATTACGCCAGTCTTTTGTGCGTACTTTAATGTTTATACGCGTTGTACCCGGTTAATTCCGCATCCCTCTCCCTCCGCGACAGGCTTCAATGATCAGTCTCTGGTCAATTCCGCGCGTACAATCCCGCGCCCGGAACATACTCGCTCTCAAAAATGAGATCGTTCGCCGGACGTGCGTCTACCCGGCGAGCAAATAATGGCCGAGCTCTGCCGGCGGAGATTATAAATCCTTCCGCATCGAAACAGCTCTAAATGCTCCGCCAGTAATTGTATTGTGTTACGCCGCTGCTGTACGCACGCGGGAACGGCGACGTCGAGACTGCATGAAACGCGAAACGCAACGCTTGTTATTAGAATATTCATATTAATCCGTGAAACACGAGCGTACAGACATTGTAACTCGCATTTTTTTATATCCGACGAATTCTCACTGGCTGCTGGCGAAATTTTCCTGACGAATTCAGAAAAACTTGAATTCGATAAAGCTTCGTTTTCCCAACGAGTGTTCTAATGGATTTTTTAAGCGCGACAGTAATTTTATTCGCAAACCGACAGATGTTACTTCGAATAGCGTAATCGAATAATTTTTCCTGGTTATTCGAAAGATAATCGTATGGAATTAGGTCGTAAGTAAATATTATTTCAGTATGTATGCGTTGTTCGTGTGCGACGCGAAAGGAAACCGTGTTCACTCGTCGCGCAGGGACTCGGAGCGATTCGTAAATCGATTTTCCTCCACCGGCTGGACTATAATTTCAAACAGGAAACGGAGTGGATGATAGACGCTTCCCTTGGACACCTTGAATTATTTCTTCTATCAGGAAATGTGGCTGAAAAAGGGGATCGGGGATATTAATCAAACTCTGTAGATACTCGCTAACGCTACATTATCGAGCGCTAACCTTCAATAAATAAAACGGGACTCTCGTATTAACACTGTCGTTCCAACTCCGTTGATTAATGTTTTTGGTAATTTAAATTCTTGCATTGTTTTTTTCACATTCCCCAAAATAATTCGAAAGAGGAATAAATGTCTACGTGGCTCCCGAGGCTTACGGTTAACACAGACAAATTTTATTTTCCATAAAAGTCCACGTCAGTATATTTCTCGAATATTTGCGAATCGCAGTATGTATCTTGAAATCAAAGAGATTGCGAAAATTATATCGCGTCGTTCTGTCCCGATAGAAAACGATTTTAATCAAAGCTCCGCCAGACTGTTTGACAATTTGCGTCGATAAATCGCGCAAATATGGTAGCCAATTCGATGGGACAAAATAAAAAAGCCGCCGCGGCAAGCTGCGCCTGTTGCCAATTTCATCCGAGAAAGGGATATTTAACTTTCAGTAATTTAGTACGCGCTGTAAGCATTTAAACAAATTTTCTACCACTACTTTCTGCATATTGCAACGCAACTGCAGATTGACGCGTCCGTCTCCCCGATTGAATTTTCATTCCGGCACGGCGCGACGCGCTGTTTTGCGGGACCGGTACAAATGCGGCCATTACGCGATCACAATATGAAAGTTAAACAAACGCCATTGTTCCTGCACGAGCACTTAATTTATCACGGACGTTCCCGCGAAATCCGATTCATCGGGAAACGAACGATCGGCGCGTTTCCCGAATCGTTGTTAACGCAATCTTTTCACGTATCCGGTTTTCCACGCTCCAATTTGCTATTATGATCGTTACTTGCTTCCGAAAAATCTGAAGTACATATAAGATTAAAAATATTTAATTTTGTGCGAGCGCAACAAACGTAGGATGACGTATCGAGTAAAATTAACCAATTTTTCAATTGAATACTAGAAACTGGTGACCGATTTCACGCTATAATATTTGTTAAAAATATCATCGTCGTCCTAAGATATTTTCAAGACGAAATGAAAGCTGATAAGATCAGAAGCTACGAACAGAAATATTTAAAACACTATCCCACTTGCGTATAATTAACCACGAACTAATAACTCGGCGCTAAGTTTCCGTCTCAGCTAGCTAATATCCGATCGAGTTTGTTAGACTAACAAAGTAGACTTTCGTTAAATCCCGTTGAAGCTCGAATCGCGTTAAATCTATTAATCTTTAATGATTCTAGGAACAAATCACCGGCACCAGGAACATTCAACTCTCGGAGGAGTAAATTTAGACGTCTTTGAATAATTTCTTAATAACTTCTCGCACGAATTCAATGATTTTCGTGATACCATAATTTCTCTATCCTCTCAATCATTTTTTCCAATTCAAATCAATTGAATCAACTTAATCTATTTTATTTAGCACCATAATTTCTGATTTTCGTGATACGTTGTCTCGAATTGACGGAGATCGATTGAATTTCGGATGTCAGCTGTTGAAAAAAAAGTTGATAAAAATCAGTTTTGTAGCGGATGCAGGAAAATCGCTGGTTAAACCGATTTTTTGGTAATGAGCCGGTTCCGGTGATTACTTGAGGGGGGCCAAGGATGCCACGAAGGAACAGCGCGTACGGCTTACGGCGGGAAGGTTCTCTCTTCCAGGGATTTCGTTTAGGATAGCAAGGGGTGCAAATATTAGTATAAATTGAATATTCCGTTGGTAGCACGGCGCGCGAAGCGTTTAACGCCCGGGGATCGCTAAAAATCAGGAGCAGAAGCAGCGAAACGCTCCCTCCCGACGCGACGGTTTAATTGTTACGGTTTAACGAACCGTAGCCGGGCTGCTTTAGCAACAAGAATGCTCGACGTCGTTGCCAGCTACGGCACAACAACGGTACGCCAAACTTCGCGAATAAGTACAAGGAAGCGCCGCCGTTGCCGCGCCGCGTCGCGCCTGGTCTGTTGTAAACCATCGTCATTGTAAGAAAACAGTGGTATCGCGATAACTGGCTTCGCAACGATCTTCGCGGGGAATAGGCAGCTTCGTTGACCAACTTTCAAACGCCTCGGAAGTGTCTGGCTCCGCCATTATTGAACGCGCGATATTGTCCCTTTTCAGACAACGTGTTACACCTACAATCGAGCCCCGACAAAGCCCACGATGAATTTATTCGAGTCAGATACTGGGTCGAACATTTCCCGGCGAGCAAACGGAATATTACAGAAGTTCTATTGTAACATTATTAGACAGCGGATCTTTATGTGCAAAATTAAAATTTTTCTTACCCGAATTGCAACAACCTGCAGTGAAACGGAAATTCATTTTCTCTCTTAATACATTTAACAGGTTATATTGAAATTTTTCTAATTTGTTTACTGTTCTAAATTAAAACTACTCATTTTTGTCATAAATGCATAAAATCCGCTATATCCGTTTTATCTTGCAAAAATGGTTCTGCACTTGCGATTGTGTACAATTATAGCACGTGGTGGAATATAATTGTAATAGTTGTCAAATATAAAATATGAAACCGGTAATTCGACAGTGGTACTTTCGTCAGGAAAAACGACAAGGATCGCTCGGTAATCGAAATCCAATCTGCGTTTATCGGAAACTTTTCGCTGAACAAAAGCGTATTTCTGTTATTCCTGTTAGTAGAAAAATGTTCGCGGTGAAAAAGAGCGAATCGCAGCTAATTCCGATATGCTTTTAAATATTCCTGTACATTAATGCGAGCCTTGTACCCTCTCCCAGCGACGTTGAAACAAAAAGTGCAGCTCACGAGCCACGGCAAAGCGAAAGTTCCGGCGCGGGCAGCTCTCTGCCAAAAAATTCGCGAGCCCGGATTCTTGTTTCTCGATTTGCCCGAGCTACGCGTTCTATATTCTTACTTTTCCAAATGACCTCGCCATAAATCTAATTAAACAAACTACCGATGCGTTCCAAATAAATTCTGCCGCTCCCTCCCCACCGCTCCCCCATCCGCCGGAGTCTCTCCCAACATCGACAAATTTTCCCCCTCGAATCCGCGCCACCACCGTTCGACCGAAATTGTTCGGGTGTCCGAAAAGTTCGCGCTGATTTCTCACAGCTCGCGTTCGAATTGTCTAAACAAACGAAAGTCAATGAACACATATCACGCTAACGCGCGCGCGTGCACCGAAAGGTACATTTTTCACGGGACGTTCCCTCGACATTCGTTGTAATTAGTCGAATTTTATGACTATTTTGAAAAAGTGCAGCAATAAATGAAACCGGGACAGGTGCTCCCTTTCTTATTCGAAAAGAGTCGCACCGGTGGACTGCAGGCTCTACGAATTTATGAGTAAACTGCATTGATTTATTTAGCTCCTGTTTCCAGCAATCGATGCGAAAAATTTTTCATAGAGATCCATACTTTATATGAATTTTATTCGATGAAACGTGTGTTTTATATCATTTTTAAATACCTGGATCGAGCTACTGAAATTAAATTGAATACTCGGACAGAATGTACTGAAATATTTTCAATAAAAATTTTACAGTATTTACATTTATTTTTATTCCGCGATTAATTTACGAACTGCGTGCGCGAAGCATTTTTCACGTTTTCGATTCTTCGGGCGGAAAACAAAAACACAGTCGTTCCGGTGGTTCGCGTACCTCCAAATTCCCGGGGATTTTTGGCAATTCGATCCAGCGAGATCTTCCGGAGAACAGTTTACGGTTACTAGCTAGCGAAATTGAGTCGTCGTCAGCCGCAAAACAGGCGCGCGAATAGTCCAGTTTCATTTATCTGCGAACGCGATCTCGGCCCGAGCGTAGAATTATGAGTCACTGTGTGCTCCAACACTCGATGTCGGACCAAAGGTGTAAACTCGACCCCAAACATTATCGTTAAACCCACGCAACTGCCGGGGATGCGAAATTGGTCGCAATTGGAGCTGATGACGCTTGTTGCGGCATTATTTCGCGTCGCGTCGACGAGCTTTCTCAATAATAACCGTCCGCGTTCTTTCACCGATGCTTTTCAACTACAGCTTCGCTTGCGATTTGTTTCTTTCAACGTATTAAACTGCTGTACGAATTATATTGTCCCGCGTAACACGCCGGGGAAGCAATTATTATCTTTTTCATTACATTTATCTGTAATATTCTCTGTTTTATTTAATTTTCTTTTTGCAAAAATTCTGAACCCTAGTGTAAATCTCGCTATCGCGGTGGCCACGAAGCTGATCCGCCGATGCGGCTCTAAGCCGACGCAAAAATCATTTTCGCGAGCGATAGCGCGCAAAGTGGCTCGTAGACCACGCAGTTTACAGAATGTTTAGACGGGGCGGGTTCGATCGGAGAGTCGATAATAAGCTCGAACGAGTCTGAAAAGCTCTCGGACGATCCGCGGGGCTTGGGCGGCGGATGCGTCGAGTCGCGTCGGCCGAGGCGAGACACGCGATAGTTATTTAACGTGAAATCCATTTTGCGTAACTCGATTCCAACGTCATCATCGGGCGGGGCAAAACCGATTTGCTCGCTCCACGGCTCTCTGAGGCGAGGCAAGGCAAGGCGAGGCGACGCGCGACGTTCGAGCCGCTCGTATCGAGTAGAGTCTTTTCCTTGGCGAGTGTAGGAGGACAGCGGACGAGAACGGGGGGCGGGGTGAGGCGAGACAGATATCCAGTGCTGTCGATGGGACGGCGGTCGCACATCGAACCGGACGACCGATGATGAGTCGATTTACTGCCGCGTAAACCAGCCTTAATCTGCGCCCCAAGATTCTGCCCGCTCCGATGAAATTGACGACGCCGTTCCGAAAGCCTTCCGCCCCCGCGATCATTCTGATTCTCCTCGCTTCTATCTCGTTCGCTTCTTCTCGAGTGCGAATTCTTCGGTTGATGCTCTCAAAAATTCTCCTACTGGTACACGTAGGTCAGAGATGGGTTTCTTTTTTTTTTTCATAGTTTATAGAACATTTAATTCTCCAATTAGTGGAACAATTAAATTTTCCACCGTCGCTTTCTTTCCATTTTATTCGTCATTTCGGGTTTTCGGTTCAAAGACGAATCGTATAAATAAATGATTTATTTCACGCTACTCGCACCCCGTCGCTGCGGATTGATCGCCGGTGCCTTTACACATTTTGATTAAATCTCACGAGCTCGTGTCGGCCTCGTCCCCGACCCTGTTATTTAAATAAATCGCGATTTCCATTTAATGTTTTCCTTCGACAGCGGCGCATAAAACAAATTACTTTTTTTCACGCTGCGGTGTTTGCATAAAACGTTATATAATCCATAAAACGGTCGGAGAGAGGGAAGAGCGAGAGAGCCGGGAAATTTTTATAAAAATCACGGCGATCGAGAGATACCGCGATTACCCAGACCGCGGTGCCGTCCGCTGTTTTACGTATGAGTTTCAATTTGCTTTTTACCGATTATTCATAGTGTCGCGGAGTGAGGGAAAAGCGTCGAAATTCTTTGCCACAAAATTACTGGGAAATCTACGAATCTATTTATTACGATAAAAATGTACATTAAACATTAATTTTGAAGAAAATCTTTTGAATTATGCTACAATATTCCGTTAATAATTTGCACGAGTATCAGGAATTATTCTAGTCGAGGATTTCGGCGATTTCGCCGTCGTTTTCGCGAGCGAAAAAATCGACGCGTCTCGGGCGCGAGTAACACACACACACACGCACGCACGCACGCACACACCAATCGAAAAATCGTGTTTGCTTGCAGCGACCGGCAAACCAGGGAGGTTAATTAAAATTAAAAACCAATAACAGGAGCCGCGCGACGACGACGCGACGGTGCACGCTCGTGCTATCCGGCAATTACGAAATATTTATTAGCTTTCGCCGGCCGAAATCGCGCGAAACTCTGCTCCCGGCGATCGTTCTTTTCGCGACCGCATTAATTTGAATGATTATTAACGATACACCTCCGTTATTCGATAATGAGTAATTAGCCGGCACACATCGGCCGTCGCGTCGCTTGGCCGTGTAGTAAGCGCGTTGCGCCCACCGCTCATCCTCGGCCGGAGATGTTAATTTACAACGTTAACATGCGAAATACGATTTACAACGAGATGTTAATTCCGCTCGCGTAGCCCCGCGGTTTGTCAAAAATTTATGCCCGTCGATATACGGCCCCCGCGATATAGGTTGCTCGCTGGCAGATTAATTTCTCGACGGTGATTAAATATTCTCAGATTACGCGCTTAACGAGTCGCAGCGTGATTTCGATTGTTTGCCGGCAAATTTTTGGCGTTTCGCGCCGCGATTTCGGTAAGCCGATTATTCGACCGGAAAATTTTGCATTTCGCGCGTACGTACCTACGACGCTCGTTGGAATGGACCGAGACCGGCGCGTTGAAAGTTCAGCGCGACAGTGCTCTATCGCGTGTAGCCGTGCGATAAGCGCGACGCGAAGCCTACCCGGAAATCGATGGACGTGGCCGCTAATGAAAATGTGCATCTATCGAGGCACCATCCGTGGAATCTTTTTTGTGCGCCGGGCAGCGCGCGATCGTGCACGCGCGACCAGTCGCTAATTGTTAAAGCGGCCGGCGTGAGGCTTTTTAACACTTGACCGTTGTCATTAAGCCATCAAACGGGAGTTTCGCGAATGGCCGAGCGCGTCCATTTGCTGATCGCGACTCTTTCGGCGCTAAAGTTAGTCGCCGGGCAAAAATGCAATGCATTCGTGAGTAACTGCGCGCATCGTACACGCAAACGCACACACATACATGCGTGCACATACACGGGGCCCTGGGATCGTAATGCATGGATTTCCCATGTGTCACAAGATTGCTCTATTTTCCCGGGGTTGAATGATGTACCCCTTTTCCTTGCTCGGTTGCTCTGGAAAAAGCTCTGGGGATTGGAAACATAGAGAGCTACTCTCCCGGCGTGCTCGATAGCCGTGTCTACTACCCCTCCTGTAAACGAAAACTTTCCCCGTCAAGTCCTTTTTGCCTGACCCCGTGTCGCCGTTTTAATACATTCCGCTCGCATTTTCCGGCCGGAAGCGAATAAGAGCGCTGCTAGTTTTCTATCGGGGACATCGAGAACCGACCGTCACCCCGCTCGTAATTAATTGCTCCGATTCGCCGCGAATATCTTTACGGCCCTGTACCCCAAGCCCCGACACACCACTCCGCTAAATTAAAGGAACATATGAATATTATAGTTAAATATTCGATCTCTCAACTACCACAACTTCCTGCAACGAGAAAGCCTCAAACGCTCCCCCGGTGCCGCGTGCTCGTTTCGAAGGCCGAACTCTCCGCTTTCGCGTGCATCGATTCTTCTTTTCAAAGACTCTTTTTTTGTAAGGGGAAAACCGAAGTTGTCTCGCTTTATTTGAAAATTTACAGATTCAAACGTCCCGACATACCACTCCGTTGAATTAATGGAACACTAAATTATAGGCAAATATTCGAGCTTTCAACTCCTACAACTTCTTGGAAAGAAATTTTACCGTTATTCACAATATTGTTTACATTATTAAATATGTTGAACAGAATCCTATACAGTGGAATTATTTTAGGTCGGAAGAAATGTTTAATTTTCGAGTTGCAATAGCTCCGACTGCACAGGGTTAATAAATAAATAAATAAATAAATACTGCAACCGTGCACGTTTCGATGTGCGAATTCTCTACATTCGCGTCCGCAAATATTGTAAAATTTCGCCGCGTTTACACGAGACTGACCCCTTAAACGCCGCGTTCTGAATTTTGACGTACGAGCCGTAGCAATCCCCGCATTTCGGTCTGATTACAACCAAAATCGAGTTTCGCCCTTCTATTCGGAACTACATGGCGAGAGCCGGGTGGTTTTGGAAAAGGAGCATGAGGAAGGGTAGAAAGGGGTGGGTGGGTCTGCGAAGGTGGAAGGAGACACGAGGTTCCACATATTTCGTAGCGGCGCACGAAGCGCAATTAGCAATGTTAGGGAATATCATCTAATACGAGAAGTGCCGGCTTGGATTAGTTCCACCCGTTGCAGTCTGCACATGCAAGCTGACCGCAGCGGTTTGCTGGTGCTGCGTCGCACCGAAATCCTCCCCTCATCCTCTGTTCTCGGCTCAAGTATCTTCTCATTCTCATATTTTCCCCGGCTCCTTCTTTCCTCAACCGACAAATTAACTTTTCTAATCAGACGAATTTTTCGCTGCGCCCGCGCTCCACGTAAAAATTCCACCATTAATTTATGCAACATACCAAGACGCGGAATAAACGTAAAAATTAAATGCAACCTATCAGTTTATCTTCTTATGTAATTGCTCTTGAAATAGTCTGCCGTGATCCAGCGTTCTACCAAACTGGATCGATTACAATCCGTTCTTTTATACATCCACCGCTTTTCTACTCAGTTTCTTTGTTACCTCTGTTTGAGCAATCTCTTTTACGCTCTCCCCTTTATATCGCCGCGTCCCCCTTTATATTATTTTCACCCTTTTATTCTACTGTATTCCATTTTATATCACCGGCGACCCACATTCACCGGAGGGCAAAAGCACGATAGCGCAAATTGGAAATCAGTGGGAAATAGTGTATGTAGCCGCGCGGCCACGGGTAGATTTCATTTCGTATAACCGAGATTATCTGACCGGGTTATTATGTCACCCGGAAAAGTAGAATTTAAGGGTCGTCGTCCGCGGTCGGATCACCGTGTCGAAGAATCCCGAGAACTCCGCCGCCATTTTCGGGCTTCGCGTCGCGTCTCGCCTCGGGAAAATAACTAGGTAAAAATACCGGGAAATGAGGGGTTTTCTTTTTACTGTTCGAGAAAAACGCGAACTTCAGGATAACGATTTCGTACTTGCTCCGCGTAGTCAGTTTAACGCATTCACCGCCAACTACGAGAATATCTCGTAGTGTTTTCTTTTTTGTTACTGTAAATCCATTTTAGTACTATATCTGCGACTAAATATTATTATTATATTTTGTGAAAATCTGTTTTCCTTGAAATAATATCATGGAGCCCAGGGCAAAACGCTGTAAGTTTGACTGGCAGTGAATGCGTTAGCATACCTCTTTTAAAGAAAGAATAAGAAAAATGTAATTTTTTAAACGTTTGTACGATTACGGGATTAGAAATTTTTTCACGGCATTTTGACGTCTTCCGACCACCGTGGCGTCGGTTCCGTGAAATTTCAACTGCGGGCACACCATGTTGCCGCCGGCCGCAACATCGCCAGCGTGCAAGGTGCATCAACCTTACCGGTTCAACGATGCACGGCCGCTGTCCACAAATCATCGCATCTGTTGCTGCGGTTTTCGGAATGCGAGGTGTCCTCCGCGGGCAGTCGCGGGAGGGGGCGGGGTTACGGGGTGCCACAGGGGGCACACCGCTTCAAATTAGATCGCGACGTCAGCCGTGTAACAAATTGACGGCCGGAAAATCAAATAGGATTTATGGGTTTACGATCGGCCGACCAGCAGAGCCTTGCGACCGGCCAACGAGAATCTCGGACGCGTTTGCATTTCCCTAATACGCTTATAACTCGATAAAAGACTCGACGGTGACGGATTTCGAAATCGGTGAACTCGAATCTCAATCGCGAGAAATAACGAAATTTCGCTGAATTAACCAGAAATCGGCTGATTTTTTAAAGTACTGTAGGAATCGAATCGTTCAGGTTTCACTACTAGTGTAATGATATTTGGTCCCCTCAGGGTTTCAAATTCATTTTACCAACTTCTCGCCCTTTTACCACTCTTCACACTATCGCCTAATTTTCAATTTCACCAGGACCTACTTTTTATTAAGGTGGGTTCCGAACCACCTATTTTGCCAACAACACGTGAAAAGCACCCAAGAGGGACACCTCCTTGCTTTTTACCGAGCGGTCACCCATCCAAGCCGCCTTCCACGCCCCACGCTGTTTTACTTCGGTGATCGTACGAGAACCAGTGTTTTCAGCGAGGCAATGGTCGTTGACTAGGTTTCACTACTATGTACAACTATTTATTTACACACGCGATATATAATACAAATGACATTAACTAACGCACGGATCGATCGAATCGGCAACGACGACTAGCAAGTCGTCGCAAAGGTGGCTAATTTACTAATGGGCCCCCGCCGCTGTTTCCGAGGCCTATATAAAGGGCCTTAGAGAGATGGGGGAATAACCCGGGCAGGGAAGAAAACGGACACGGAAGAAAGGTCCGTCTTTGCCCATATAAACAAACTCCTGTTCGACGCGAATCTGGCTACCAGATGCAGGACAACCGCGATAGCCAGACCCGCACCGAAACCTTGAGGAAAACCCAGGAAATTAGGGACCGGCTAGTTTGCAGGTATAGGCAGCGACAAGGCCGCTACAGTACCGATTCGTTACGTACAAACTCACCTATAAAAATCTTTGCTCTCCGAACTCCGTATTTACAACGACGTCTGATCGCGCGAGAGGTAACCGACAGTTATTTTATAATATTACTCTATTCTCATCGTCCAGAGTGCTTTGCATTCAGGCCTCCGGCAACAAAGGTATTTTTTCGAGCGGGTTCGTTAAAAAGAATTAATAACTGCGAGAGATAGAAGTAAATGAGAGCGAAGATCACGGATTTTCATTTACCAGGCCAGGTTAAGGATCCGGCCGAGACAATCAGCGTCTAGAAGACTTCTTTTTCTCCTAAGGAAATCGTTTAGCGAGTTCTTTCATCGGGCGAAAGGAAGACGCCTCTCCTTGTTCCGTCTCCACGCCACGGCGAAAAAAAAAATGAAAGATAAAGGGGGGAATGTGGGAGGGGGGACGATCGCAGTCACGAGCGGATTCGTGCCGGGATTTAATTACGCGCCTTAAATAAATTAAAACGAAATATTCGCGGCAACAAATATTCACGACAGTTTCTTCGACGACTATGGTGGCGTAGCGCTTCATTATTCATGCGGGATGCATTAATGTATAATTCACTGTAACGTCATTATAATTACGGACCTTGTTGTTGTCGGCGTAATACGTTCGCGATCGAAAGTTTCACGAATGTATCGATGCAACTGCGAAACATCGGGACTGAAAAAATTATCGAAATATGTGTTACGCTGCTCATCGGGAGTATCCGCGCGTGTGTGCGGCGAAACGTGTAATGGGAGAACAAACGTAAATGTTATTTCTTAATCAGAGTGGAGGGAATTAATGTTTGTTGTTCCAGGGAAAAATTAATCCGCGGATGTGTGCCGGATACACAAGTTTCTTTTGAGCACTTCAGTTTTTCGCTCGAACGACAAATCAAGTTAACAATGGTACGGCTGCGAAATAAACTCGCGGTAATCTTTGAATTGTTCACTTTGTGTGTTTCACTGATATTTTATCCTATAAATCGGACGACCTCTGCCTCTGCTTTTATAATGCAACACACGCTAATTGATGGACATGGAATTTTCCACAAGAAAGTTAAAACAAGTAAGGAAAAATTACTGTAAGTTTTTCTTTACTTTACTTCGAACTCTCAAACAGAAAGACTGCAAGTTGCGCGAAGATCGGTAGTCTGCCGATTGCTTTCCTTTTTAAAAACGAACGATGGAATAAGAATATTTGAAGGAGGATGCATGCCGGGTAACTTTGACACGCGGAAAAACTTCTTCGGGGTATTTTTATTCTATTTATCCCGGCGGGAAAAAACTCGCGGACAGCCCATTCGTCAAGCAAACGATCCGAGTTCGAGATGCGAGACGCGAAGAACGCTGCGTGGCGCCGCACCGGCAAGAACCGCCGATACAATCCGCGACTAGTTATTATTCGATGCGTTAAAAACCGTGTCTGATGAAATATGATAATCGTTACCCGAGCCACGCCCGGTTTATCATATTTCTTCGAGCGCATTATCATAATGGCGTCGTGCGCGTGATCGAGCGCGTTCGGCTCGGTGAGAAGCGGTGTTTCCAGCTCGTTCGAGATTGATGCCACCTTCTAACGAAATTTCACCACCGGCTGTGGAACTAAATCTCTCTGGCGTGATACCTCGGACGCACGAATTAAGCGAGGTATTCACGTTTTCGGGGTCGCTTTTCCATCGAATTTTTCGCAATTTTATCGGACAAATCTATCGAGCCTCTTGCATTGAGATTTTGCGCTATACCGTTATTCGATGTACGCGTGTGATCTTTTTCAAGTAAAAGCTTTTATAGATACTGTGTTTTTGTTTGTAGAGATCACAGTGATAACTAGATTTTTATGCATTTATGAAAAAATTGGCTAGGTGAAACGTGTAAAACAGTGAAAAATTAGAAAAATCTAAGAATAGTGTTATGTCGTTTCCAATTGAAAAAAGAACTATTAGGGGATGAAATTAATTTTTATTTAAAGTACCCACAATCGCTGTTGAAGATTTTTTATTGTCTAGTGATAAATAATGGTGACTATTGATTTTAGGGTCGCCTCAAAAAATTGTGTTACTTAAAGAAAAACGTATAGGAAGAATGCAAACATTAATTTAGACAAGACATAAAAGATGTTCTGCAAAGTTGCTGAACGTTTCGACTTAAAATCAAATGAATTCGAGGACGAATCAGCGGTAAAAACGAATGAATAAACAGGGACGAGCACCAGCGGTACGGAACGCACTTAGCACGTCGGAATAACGAATCTCATTACGTTCCGCGTTAATCAATTATGGAACAATCGCGTGCAAGAAGTTCCCCATTCTCGCGCCATGTACCAGGAACAGGAACCTCGATGTTAGTTAGGTAATGTAAATACGATCCGGGGAGTTCTGTAGCGCATAAGTAAACAGCACACGCAATCCCACGTAGCGGAACGCGGTCGCCGATAGCTGCGGAAACGGATAACAAGAAAAAATGATTCTCCCAGTATAATAGAGAAATCGTGTTCGCACAATATCTGGACGCACTTTCCACGAAGCTTTTGATTTAAGCGCGAGCGCGAAAAAGTAAAAACCGCCATTGAAAGTCTGGTTTTAGATCCGGCCATTACGGGATTACTTTCAGCTATTTTCGAACATTCTCCGCGCGGTCAGACCACCAGAGAATAATTAATTATCGAGCGGTATTAAAATACCAGGGAACTTCGAGTCCGTAGATTTCTCAAGATAACGGATGGTGTTGTTAAAAGTGTGAAGCCGCGAACTAACCAATATTGGAAGCCCGTGGGCTTTTTCAACCCCCACTCTCTCTCTCTCTGGTTCTCTCTACTTTGTCACGTTGTACAGCCACTTCGAAAATTACTCGATAGCTAATTGTACTTACTGCAAACTCTGCTAATTGGAATGTACAATATTTACTCGAGTCCCTCCTGCATATTTATACTTCGCGGAATCTTCCCTTACATTTTTTATTCCCACTTTCTTGCTATCCTGTGCTGTACGAATTACTGGCTGAATTAATAATGACCTCGTGCACTTAGCCTCGCAATGTTTGATATTAGCTTGCAAAAATCAGTGATTGTCGCGCTGCATTAACAATAACACAGTAATTCATTCAGAATACGTTACGTTCCTCTCGTGTACATTTTTTTAACAAGAATACAGCCCGAGGTGAACTTTCTCGAAATTGGTACAGACGATTTTTATTCTTTCTCTCGTGAATACGTGATATCCGAAGTCCATTGGTTAATGTTCACTCGCCCTGGTTCTCCATGGTGTCCCGTACAGTTCAATTTTTCGAGACAACGGATGTTGTTGCTAAAAGCGCGAACCCGCGAACAAACCGCCCCGGGAACGTGGATACGGTTTCGCAGCCCGAAGCTGCCGGATCACACTCTTATAATGCGTTCTCCGTGCGCGGAGAACGCCGAACGCCGGGGTTTGACAATACAGTTATTAATGGAAAACGCCGGTACACGTTCTCACCTTTCGCCCACCCTCCAGCCAGAGGGGTTGGTCGATACTTTCGAAGCTTTTTGCGCCGAAACTTTTGTTCATTTACAGTACAAGCAGACTCTGCTCGGCCGGCTGCTGGTCCGCGTTATCCATTACACATCACCACGATTACAGAAACTTTCGGGGAAAACCGGCGCGGCGCGGCGGCTGAGTGGCCGAGGCCAGAAGGAAATTCCTGAGAGCACGGGGCATATTTTCTCTTTTTTTTTTTCGTAATTTTATTTCTCTCGTTGCGAATTTCGAACGCGGCGGTAGGGGCAGAAATTAATCCTCGAGTGGATTATACGGCGTAGACATTTTTAAATAATCGTCGTCCACGGTTTTTCCGGGATTGAACGCGACATTTATACGGAGCTTCGGGAAAACTCTGACGAGCGAACTTCGGCGAAAGAAACGACGTACATTATAATATTTACTCGCTGATTCGGTTATATTTTATTTGCTTGGAAAAATTCGAGCCCCAGTTTTTTGCGAACGTTGTGTGTGTGTGTATGTGTTTTGCATGAACTCCGGGGTTTGAATATTAACCTTCTGGAGATCGTTCGTTGCTGTGGCAGAGACGTTACGACGGAGACCGTTTAAATTTTCACTTGAGGAGGACCGGCGGCAGCGCGGCGATAAGTCGGAAGCGAGTGGTTAACTAAAATATTGAAATTTCTTAATTGCCAACGATATTCGATGGAGGGCGGAACGTGGGAAGCGGGTTGAAAGCAAGAAATGGAAAAGGGGAGGTTGGGAAAGTTCGTCGGTTGACTTTCGCCGGTCGTGTCGGAACAAGGAAAATACAGGAACGCGACGATAGGCGATGAAGGGGATAGGATAGGATTTAATCAACTTCCCTTTTTGTCTCATAAATCTTGCACGCGAAGGGAGAGAGCTCTCCGCTTCCCATGCGACCTGGGAATCGTTTTTCGATCTCTTCCCCCGCGAGAACGTTCCCGCAGTTTAGACGAGTCCTTTTAGAGGCTGTTGATTAAACTTACCGCGGATACTTTTCCCACAATCCTTCGGAGATCGGCTTCTTCTAACTCCTTGACGAGATAAGCGCGGTTCTGACTGCCGCATGAAATGTTAAGAAGCTTTTTAAGTCGGCTTAAATAATATTACTTACGTTCGACGGATGCCGAGGACCAAGACACGAGATCATTGAGAATAATACGTTTCGTTCGCGTTCATTTTTTTCAAACAATTTTATCGGTTAAATCGCAACCCTTGTCTAATCGGAGACGTATAGCGCGAACATATCATGATAAAAAACGCGTATTTAAACACGCCCCGCGAAAGTGGAAACTCGCTAAGCCCCGCGACAAGAAAGTCGAGAATTATGAAGAATTATGATAGTTCTCCGCTCCGTCTGGTAATTCAATTTCGCCTCCCGCAAAGCGAGATTAACCCTAGAAAGACTGGCTCGGCTTCACGGGCTCCACCCTGCTCACAAAATATGAAAAATGTGTGATTTCGTTTCTCTTGAAAAAAAATCCTGCGCTCCTAAAAGAACTTGGGATATATCGTCGTTGGTGTCTTCGAGGCCCGCTTATTTTACGAAGACATTATTATTCATACGCCGTTGAATATTTCTTGCGTATTTGTCGAATATTTGGCGTCCCCTCTGCTCTTGCAGCTGATTCAGATTTTAATGACGAGTAGATTTCGCTCTGTTGAGCCGAAAATACGAAAGCGACTTCTCCTCTTCCGATAACGTGCCAGGCAGATCTGTTAATCGTTGTTTACGTTTGTTTCAGCGTCGAAGTCGAATCTAGTCGTGGAAATCGAGCCTAAGGGGCAGGTGGCGGTGCGGCTCGGCGAGAGCCTACAGATTTTGTGCAGAGTCGGCAGAGCTTTGAAGGTATGCCGCGTCGAGATACCCGGCGAAGACGGCGGTATGGTATTGTCCAAGGGGCAACCGCCGGAAGACGGCATCATGTACTATGGCGCGGGCACGGACGAGGGCCAATGCGGGGTTCACATCGAGAAAATCAAGGAGAGCAACGACGGTATCTTCAAGTGCACTCTGACGGCCACTGACAGCCGGGCGGAGGCGCAGGCGTCCGTGAGGATCGTTGTTGCCAGTGAGTGTTCCTTAAACTCGAATTAACACGGTAGCCGACGACGAACTCCTGACGGCGAACTCCTCCCGCCTCCGTGTTTCCATTGTGCCGGAATCTATCAGCTCAAGCTAAACAAACATTCGGGAAAATTGATGAGTTAAAGTTTACTTTAGGTGCACAGAGATTTTCGCCTTTCTCCTATGGAATCCCGTAGATTTTAGCGAGAAAATGCCAAAAATCCAAGTCTCAACCCGCTGAGGTCGGTGGTTCAGAAGTTACGAGTGTTTAAAGTTGACCGGTTTTCAGTGTTTTTCGCACAGGCACGCGGTAATGTCGGTAGCGCCGATCTCCGCGGGTTGAAACTTGGATTTTTGGCATTTTCTCGCGAAAATCTACAGGATTGCATACGGGAAAAGCTAAAATTTCTGTTTACCTAATGTAAAGATCAGCCGATCGATGAAACATCGTTCGTTCGACTCGTATAGTTCTTTTCATCTTTTTCATTATTGTATCAAGGTAAAAATAAATAGCGGAAGAAACGCGCGCAGACACTTATGGGGTAGTAGAAGCCTGAAAGCTTCCGGAATTTTCTTGCCGGTGAGAAAGTATTTCACCCGTTGGAAGTATTATGGGAGGCTGAAACGTCGGAGAATTCGAGAACTAATTAATCTTCGTTAAGAGAATTGCTTACGGGAGGAGAAATAAGAGACTGTTGAGAGGATATTACTGTTTCGGATGAAGTCGATCGAGATAAATGACGAAGAGGCTGCAGCATCGAGATTCGACGAGGGTGTTCCCAGCCAAATCTGAATGAAAATTTGCACATTCGATCCGCGGGGGGAAACAAACGTACGATTTCATAGGGAAAGGAAGATTTCTTCGACGTTCTGCTGCGTAAAATTACTTTTGACGTACTCTGGATTTTCTTCTAGTGGAGGATGTAACGATACTGTTCAGCTTTTCCATGCGGAAATCAAATTAAGCTCAACTCGGTAACAGACATTTCGACGACGTTATCTTCGAGTACCGCTCTCTCACACCGATTTCTAATTACTACGGGGGACACTTCGACGAATCCTAGATATGTAATATGATCTATCTAATTTACAGAACCACCGAACCAGCCTGAACTGAACACGAATCCTGGATCGTACGGTAGAAAGGTGTACAGAAAGGGCGAGAAACTGGAAGTGAGTTGCACCGCCCCTGGTGGAAGGCCGGCAGCTAACGTTTCGCTGTTCCTTGGTAATTACTTGTCCAGCATTTTATCCGTATTCTTAAGTAACAGCCATGCGATTCTCTATATATATTTTTTCTTTAATTAGACGACGAGCCAATCGGCAACGAGCCACTGATCTACGACTCGAACGTGAACGACCACTCGTTGGCAATGCAAAACGCGTCGCGCAGCGTGGACTGGACTGACAATGGCAAGATCCTGCGATGCGTCGCTAGTCACATTGCCCTTGACAAGCCCAGGGAAACTACTATGCAGTTGCAAGTGTACTGTAAGTATTGTATTCTTTGTCTGCAGTCGGTTATCTTACTACTTGTTAATTAAAAATTCACGTTAAATTGATCGTCAATGTGAATATAGCGTCAGTGTATCACTATTTAACGATGAACATTGAAATTTGCTAAAAGAAAAACCTCCAACAATATTTTTAGAACCTTCGTTGATCGATGTACGATGTTCTTGGGTCAGATAAAATTGCCGTCGGTTAATTAAAAATTCACGTTAAATTGATCTTCAATGTGAATATAGCGTCAATATATCACTATTTAACGATGAACATTGAAATTTGCTAAAAGAAAAACCTCCAAAAATATTTTTAGAATGTTGATCGATGTACGATGTTCTTAGGTCAGATAAAATTGCCGTCGGTGGATCACGACCTCTTGAAACTTTCAGATTCGTGAATTTTCATTCGAAGTCGAAGGGACACGCTCACAGTGATGTTGAGAAGGCGCGCCCCGATCCTCGTGCAACTTTAAGCGAAACAGAACGCTAAGCGTGAATAATTCTTTTACAGATCCCCCGCAGCCGCAGCCGACCATTGAGCGTTTCGGATATGTGATTGGACGTCAGGGAATCGTGAACGTCACCATTTATGCGAACCCAAGGCCACGTTTCCTGTGGCGCGTGAACGACGAAAAGATCACCGAGGGTCGCCCCGACGAAAGCAACCGGCTCGAGACCTCCACCGCCGTCGACTTGGTAAATTTTCTTACATTATCTTTCATTTTTTTAGATCTAATTAATACTTGTAACTTACGTGCTGAGAGTTTTTTTCTCTCTCACAATGTTACTAACGTTATTCACTATACTCTAATACCAGAGGTGGGGTATCTTTTTACCATTAGAGGCCACATTTCAATTAGACAGTAATTAAAGAGGCCTATGTGACTTTTTATATTTCACTGTTGATATTTTCATTTGGTTAAGCATTCTATCAATTTTCAAATTGTCGTAATCTATTATAATTGAATATTAACACTTTATCGACCGCTCGTTTTTGAGGCTGCCACTCACTAAGTACTGGCTTAGTCGTGCGCGTATTTACTCCTAGTACCGGCGAAATTTTCGCTATTTATTGTGTTGTGCTTATTCCTTTTGTTTCAAAGGAGTGTCATTTTATTGATATTTATACTTTATTTTGCATTTATTTTATATAATAAAGGACCTTGGGAACTAACATTCATAAAAGCCGATAAATAGGCTAGCGGTCGATAAGCGTTGGCAATCGGAAAGCCGATTAATAGGCTAGCGGTGAATAAAGTGTTAATTAATACAAGAGCTAGCTTTTATGGAGGCCGCACGTTCCCCACGTCTTCCCTATACGTTTATAATAAATTTCATAAGAGATTTCCTAATTAAAGAAAGAAAAGAAAAATAAATAAACGTGGATTCGACGAACGCCCGATGCGAGAAGCAACAGCGAAAAGATGGTCGTGCGAATCGACGAGCTTTCCTCGCGAGGGAGCAAATTGGAGCAACCGAGAAGTAAATCGAAACAAGAACCGAGGGTGTATCGGGACAAAAGTGTTTCCCGGCATTCCGACGCGGCCATTTGCGCGGCGCTAGCGCACTTAGCATTTTTTAAGCATTCGCGTGACTCGAAAGTTTCTCGCTAATCAAACGGCCCTAATGAAATTCCCCGGGGGAATTCTCGGACGCTACAAATCGACCCGGAGCAATCGCTCGGAATAATTCGACTGTTCGTGCCTCCTCCAAAAGCGCGGATTGTTTTTACAAAACAATTCGAGCTCGAACCGTATCGATTTATCGACGAGATGCTCCCCCTGTACTCCACTCGATCAACCATTAACCCCCGCTGTTAACCTTTTTTCGCTTTATTGTATGCGTATTTTCTGTGTTACATTTTTCTTTTTATATCACTTTTTTCGAAAGTTCGTTTCTTCCTTTATCAAAATGAGCTGCGCGCAACTTGAAATTCTTCCAAGAAATTGCGAATCGTTCTCGCTAGAGTTCCCGATGTTTGTTGCAGGAGCGAGGTCGGAATTTTTGCGGTTCGGTTTCAACGCCGAAAATTTGCTCTTTATTCCCGACCGCATAGTTTAACAACATCGCCGCGAGTGGAGCAACCAAAGCCTCTATTCGAAGCCCGCTGCTCTCTCGCCTAGGCCCGGCATGAATAGCTTTTGCAGCGTGTTTCGGTTGTCGACGGAGAATCGCGCTGTTCACCGATGCGAGCCGGTTTTCAATGAAAACGCAATTACGGTCATCGGGAACGGTTGCGTTGTATCCCTTTGTACGACGACGACGATTTTTCTTCGCCAGCCATTTTATCGGGCGCGACGAAAAACGTTGTTGATCTTTGCGAGCGTTTGCAGCGGGGGAGGACGCCATAGAAACGCCACAATTGGCCGGGCCACCGTTTTTGTTTTCTTCCTCGGTTTGTCGTCGCGGCGACAGTGAAGAATAACTACATTTTTTTGAAATCCTGACTCTGGTTTGTCCGATTTGACTAGAAAATCTCTGTGCAAGCGTCAACCTCAAGTCATATTACAGTCGCGACGAAAAATATTGCCGCAGCTAAGCAAGTTTCTCAAACGCTTCGTAGCGGATATTAGCAGCGTGCCAAATTTTAGATCAACGCTAGGTTAATTACAATGCGCAACGATAGGTGACAATTTCTCGACGAGAATCTGCGAGAATTCGTGCAATACGAAAAAAAAACGAGCGATACCGGTGTATTTTGATGAATCTGTGGCGAACAGAATGTGACGAGCGAAACTCGAAAATAACGATAATGAACGCTGCAACATTAGATTCATGGAACTCGATGCACATATCAGCACCACGGGAAATCGATACCGATATTTACAGACGCCTGGTTTGCAACGGTCTGACTGGTTCTGTAAAATAATCTCCCTAGGAATGAAACGCGTTCGCACGACACCGTGTACATATAATGCATAAAATTTGGCTCTTCCCGTTATAATCGAACACTTTCAGCACGGTCTTCTAATATTTTTTAATCCACCAGTACACGCACTACATCGCAATTATAGAACTTTTTACAAACTTTTATTATTAAACCCACCAAAAATTCCGTTGAAAAAGCGTCGAATGAAGAAAACACGGTGCTTTTTAAATGAACAAAATTTTTTTTTGGGATTTTACGCGTTCGTACAATGTTTTATCCTTTAGAACTCGACGTGGAGAACCGTAATAAAAATTGCATCGTTACTGTAAAGAGATCGAATTTCGAAGAGGATGAATTAAAATAATTACAAATAACCTGCGGATGTGTTCATTGTTACAGGGAAGAGGAGCGTGGAGCGTGATCCTCACTATCGACAGCGTTCAGAAATCCGACACGGAGAAGGAGTACATCCTGGAAGCTCGTAACGACGAAGGAGCTGCCGAATACAGTATCGTTTTGTCAACTTCCACAGAACCCGCAGGTAAACCTGTCGACGCAATCGCCGCTTAAAGTGTCACGAATCATCCACCCACACTTTGCACCAGTGTAGCTTAAATAGGGACTAAAATTTTCATTGCCGGATAACAATGTACGAATGGATACATTAATTTTCGATATCTCGCGAAACAGTGTTCGTCGACTCTTCTTGCAAGTTTATCGAATTTTTCAAAGTAATTATTAAAATATTTTATTTATTAGAATGATCTTACTATAATAGTTTTATCATAAAATGACTATTATCGCTCACTGGCAACTCTTGTCGCAAGAAATCGATCGCGCGATTCTTTGGAAAAATTTTCCACAGCATTTAGATTTTTACCGAAATGTTCGCGAAATAGTGCTTGCCATAAACGGCGTCGGGTGAAATGATAAATTGTTTACCGAGGTAGCTGGCGCGTAATCACTGGCGATTATTTAATGTCACACGATGAGAAAAGGTTGCAATGAAAAACGTTCGAAAATCACTGGTGTAGCTGTCGATCATGCTGTTAGCTCACACACACTTCATATTCGTCACTTCTCGTCTCGTCCAGCCGAGCATACTCACTCGCTGTCTATCGATCTGCGTCACGTTCGTTGTCACCTTCACGTACTGTCAGGCATCATATTACACCCTCGGCCCTCGCCGAATATACGAATTAGAATATTTTCTCTGTGCTCTCTATTCTCTGTTCTCGTTACGTCTACACTTTCTTTCCGCCACTCTTCTTCTATTGTACATGTACTTTTTTTATGTGTGTTCTAACGATATCTATCCTTCACCGCATGCACACACACAGGGGCGTTGAGTCACTTCTATGGTAAGCTCTCCGAACACATGCACGCACTAGGTAATGTCATTCTTTCAAATTATTATACGTAAGTAGACGACGCTGATGCCTCGGCGTCGAGTTCCATCCGCAAAATGTGTCTTTCAATCGAGAAAATCCTGGATTTCATTAATTATCCGAGATAGAAATTTCACTTGACAAGGTCCATCGCGTTCGCCAATTGAAAACCTTCGTTTCGCATCAATCGAAACATATTTTTCGCTGCTCGGCCACTGCGAATAGAAGCGAAAAGGACGATTAAATGTAAATTGAATCAATCGTTTATTCGCTATTCGCAAACTTTGTTCGAGAAGCGGTAACGATTTACCGCGGAAAATGCGCGAAATTCATCCCGCGCGCACGATTCGGATCGGGCGATTTCAAAGAAGTGGGTCGTGAATGTTTCGAACGGCAAAACAAAAATTGTTCGAGTATTTACCACGGGCCGTTTGTTTTCTAGTAAATTTTTCGGCTCGGATCGTAGCATTTTTAGTTGGCTGAAATGAAGGCCGCTTGCGGTTTCGCCCGACGCTTTTCGGTCCGCCCGATCCATGTATGTTTAGTGTTATCGGTATCGAGATTTTTCAATGGAACCGCGTGAATGGAACTCCGCGCTCCGGCACACGCGTCCCGCTGTATGTATACATATATATGTATGTATGTATGTATGTGTGTGTGTAATGTTACATTTTTATTCATATCACTGGAGCCGCGAATGGTAGATTCGTATTTTCGATCAAACGCGAATAGATTTCTGTTCGATTGCTTCTCTATAAATTAACGCTTTCGTCGGTATTGAACAACACACGCACAACCACAGGTACACACGAGCCGCTCATTTCCTTTGCAGCATATACTTTTTTCTCTTTTGCATAAATATTGGCTCGGCCGCGTTTCAATCGGTCGTCGATCGCAGAGAAAGCTTTTGAATGCCTGTTCGAAGTCGTTTTCCCGAAATGTACGCTCCCGGACCGAAAGTATGTTGTCTCTCTTGGGCTCTCGACGGTACATCCTCAATTTTTCGCAAAGTATTTACATAAACATTAAATAAACATATTAATCATAAGAAAAAGATATTATAGAAATATGATTTTTTAGTAATACGATTATGTGTCGATTTCAAGAGACGGGAATTAAATATAAACAAACGTCTCCCTTTAATTAATTTAGCCGGTCGAAAACAGTGTAACTTCGATTTTTCTAATGTGCTCGCTGTTTTACAATCCACCTATACTCGTTTCTCTTATGAGTTCATCGATAATTAACCCGGCTACGCTTATTGGGTCCATTTGGACCCGCAGCATTTTTTGCGCGATTGTAACTTCCAAACGGAATGGCCGACGAGTTTGAAATTTCTTGGCGGAGAATAATTTATTAAAATCTTTCCTCCACTTAAAAAAAATATTTAAAATCCTTTTTGAAATACTTGTAATAGAAATTGTTACACGTATGGCGTTAGGGGTCCATACGTGTTTTTATTATGGTCACCACATTCGTGACCATAACAAGCGACGAACAAGAACTGAAGATATTGCACTACCATAAAAAAGGGTCAGAGGACGGTGTACTTTTTGCAGTGAGACCAATAAAAAAGATCACAAATACGATGTATATTGTACCAACTGTGCAAATTTCATTTGTAAAGAGCACAGAGCCTCGCTTTGCATTTATTGTACAAGAGACTCCGAATAAGTTAATTTAATTACGTATGTAATTTACGTTAATAACAACAGATAAATAAAAAATTTAAAAACATTTTATAGCTAAACATTAAATAAATAGATATGGGTCCAAATGGACCCAAAACAACTTATTAAGTGCCTTTTTTTAAAAGCGTAGCCGGGTTAAATATATTATTCAAAGAATTAAGACGATTCCGAATATACCACCGAGAGCGTAATTGCAAGGAGCGCGCATTTTACGTGTGCGCTTGCATCTCTGTTCGACGTTCGCCGGACAATAATACACAAAAAAAGCGCAATTATCTTCGAAACTTTCGCTGCTAGTCCGCCATTGTCTCTCCGAAGTGTCGACGCTTCAGCTGGCTTGCGCGCTGTCGGTCGATCATCGAAATTTCACCGGTACCCGGTAACCGAGCGGCGCATGATATTCAAGATACGTATATTTCAATTTTTCGATGTGTGTCGCGGGCCTGTTTGCGCGAGTTTCCGTACACGGACACTGAACACCGATATTCACCGATATTTTCGGCGAAACTTGTCGGATATCGTACGGAACGTTTCCGAGGGAATTCTCGTCCGGTATACAATATACCGCGATCGATCTCGAAATCGCGTAGCTGCTGCAATCCAAAGAGTAATGATTAAAGCATGGTTTGGAAACCACCGACGATCGGGGGAATTCGTTGCGGGACTGATTAAAGATCGTTTTACGAAATTTCAGGCGTTGAGTTAGACGCTGGTTCCATCATCGGAATCGTCGTCGGGGTTCTGGTGCTGATTCTCATCGGTTTTCTGTTCATCTTTGCCCGTGCAACCGGCCGCTGGTGCTTCCCAGGTGAGTACGTCACTCGTGTTTCAACCGTTCGCATAAGTTACTATTGTCTCCAAGCCACCCGACCCTTTCCCCCCGTCCCACTTCTCCACCCACTGGCGATTTTTCGTGTACTTTTGTTGCTTTGTCGAGACAACGAACGATAAAAAAAGAAACAGTAAAAGGAAACGAATAACATCAGCGATGAATCGATCCGTGAATGATCGTGGTTCTCTTTTTCAGCGACGTTTCACACTCTGTGAGGCTGACAAGGAGAATCGATCTAACGCGAGGCGTATAGTTAGATCTCGCGGCGACGACACTCCCCCTTTCTCGATTGTTTTTGTATGGAATTCTTGTTGTCGATGTACAAGAGAGTCACTTTTCTAATTGTGTTAGTCGTCGATGCTCGCATCATCGAAGCGTACAGTTCTGTAGCTGATTGCTCCCGCCATTTATTTCTGTCGCTTCGTTTCGTTTGATAGATCGGCTGCCCACACGCAGGTCAATGTTCAAGTCAAGGATTCTAATGATTGTATTTAACCGAAGCTACATGCGTACATTGACAGAATTGAACGAGCACGCGCGTTTTGTTTTATTTAAGATCGAAGATCGGGGACACGTTGAAGATGTATCCGGTGTCTAATTTCTGCAGAATCAACGGTGATAAATGGAGCTTCGGTTAAAAGAGAGACACAGTATTCCCTCTCCATAATCACACTTTCGCCTGGTTGCAAAGACTTCAATTTATGTTGTACGAAATACACTACTGTGCGAAAGAAAGAAGCACCCAGTATAATTATAAAATACAATAAGTATAATTAAAATTAGTTGTATGCACAAATATTTTGGTAGATATATGTAAGTATCACAAACTTTTTCAAAACTTACTGTGTTCTTAGTTGATTTTTTACGGTTTTCTATTAAATATGGCCGGGTGATTCTTCCTTTTACACAGTGGCGTATATACAATACGACATTAGAAAGATTCGAAGTAATAAAAAAAAAAATATTATTTCCAACTTTTTTAAATGATCAGAGGAAGAAACACACTGTTAATAATTGGCACAAGTCCACCTTGTTTCGACCAAAAGATGTCCAAGTAACAGAGACAACAAGCGATTACGATTCGAATGATCTCTGTACTCCAGAGTGACTGTAGGGAGAGAATACTTGCGAATCCCGAAATTCCCGTTGTTACTTGAGAAGACTAAGAGAAGATCCATTATCAAAGACTATACGCGTGAAAGTGTTTGTTTGTAAAAGTGCAACGAGTAGAATAGAAAGTGTACCAGGAGAGAAGGAACAATAATAAATGAAATGTGTATACATATGCGCGTGCGAGATATGGGTATTGTTTTAGAGGTCCACACGATCCCCGCAGCTGTAACACTACCTTAATATTTAAAATGCCTATTTATTTGATATTTATCTATCTATATATTATTATACATATATACATATATATATATATATTTGTATGTATACAAATGTCTTGTGTGTTGTGCCGCTACCGATAGGACAGCATGCAAGTCGGGCCAAGTAAAGAGTAAGGAGAAACATCAACAATTACCTTGCGATTCCGTACTCTAGGCATGACACTGTCCAGGGGTAAGTCACCTCAGGCAGCAAAACAACCACCAGCAACCAAACCCCTCCCCCTTATCTGCAAAGTACTGCTCGTTCCTCCTCGTTCATCATCAGCTCGTCTCTCTGCTCGCCACAATTTTTTGCCCGCCGACCATTTTTATCAGGCTCCTCGAGCATATCGCGCCTGTCGTCCCAGTTCATCGACGGGAAACCACTTAATCACTGCGCCGAACCCCCGTCTCTCTCTCTCTCTCTCTCCCTCTCTTTCTCTCCGTGTCCTTTGACCCTCGGAAGGCGTTCTCGACCGCTTCCCGAACAGGGCGATGCTACGTCTAGATCCGATCAAACACCGCTTGTCGATTCATTCATTTTTAGCTTCTTTCTTTTTTAATTTTCGAACGCTGTTCCGACTCTCCAAAATATTCCAACTACTCGAACGTGAAAACGCGTCACTCCATTTGTTCTTTCGAGTTGTTTCCGCATGCAGATGTTCAATGTATTTTCCAGGCGTGCTTTCGTTTTTCACTTTTCGATTCTTTGAAATATATTTTTTTTGTCACAGTTCGATTCTCTGAAAAACCTTTTTTAACTTTATCTTTCGAATTCTGTACGTATATAGTTCTTTTTCATGTTAATTCCTGATTCTCTTTACGTACAATTCTAATTCTTACCTGTCAATCTTTTTAAAACTAAAGTTCACTCTATTTCCGATTTGACGAAAACTTGAGCGTGATCCTTCGGAATTAATGTCGTAGCGGAAGCATTAGGAAAGACGGGTCAAAAAGGACCCACGCATCGTCATCGAAGGGTCAAACACCACCTGTTGACTCCACGGATACCTGGCGAAGCCACCGAAAGAAATCGAAAATTTACTCGAAAAACACGTAACTACTATGATCGTTCTCTGAAACGCGTTCGTCAGTGACAAGGGTGCACACGTATGCGCGTCCAATGGGAGAATGAAAATCGTTAAATGCGAACGAGTCATTTCGCTTGTCTGGACAAGCGGATCCATTGAACGGGAAAATGTTTGCATTGCATTTAAAAACGGAACGGCAAAACCGCATCGCCGGTGTGTTTAAAGTTACCCGGCACAAAGCCGCCGGGAAATAAAATCGCGGCGAATACATACATATAATGTTAACGTCGACCCTCGGCGCGTCCGGATCGCGGGATAAATTCCGGTGGCGATCGATCTCTATGGTTCCGATGTTTTCAGTTCTTTTTTTCTTTTTTAATTTCATTCGATCCGGCCTGAATGCGAATGGGAAATGGGAAAAAAGAAGAGAAAAAACCGCCGCGCTCGGATTCGCGAATAATACGCACGAAGAGAGAGAAAGAGAGAGAGAGAGGGGGAGGGGGAAAGCTCGAACGCGAGTTTGATTATTCGCGGCAGAAGCTTGCGCGACGAATGAACAAATCAAAATTTCATTGTTCGGAATGATCCGTTTATCGGTGAACGATTGACATATTTCGATCTTCTGCTAACGATTTCTCCCCCTCGAAAACATCGAGCCGCGCCGCGACCGCAATAAAAATTCTTGTTCGTCGTGTACGTTACTTGTTTATTTGATTTATTATTTATGCCCGAGAGACACTCGGCTCCATGAACGAGTAAGCGTCGTCGGAGAGTCGCTCGGGAGTCAAAATCAATTTGCAAAAACGTATCGGTAGACCGCGGATTTGCGATGGGTTCGCGACAGGAATGTGTAGATCGTATCCGCACGATCGAATAATCGTCGAGAAAAATGTTCGCCAAGGGCGACTGGTAGTATCGACATGTTAAATGTTCTACGAATGCGTGGTATCCGCGTTTCGTTTGTTATAGGTCGGGAAATCGCGTGCAATTCGCAACGACAGGCGTCCGCGGCGGTTCTCGCGATCAAACGCGCGACGTTCGATGATTAATTTGCCGGGGCATGCGCTCGTTGGGTAGGGAGAAAAAAGTGTTGCGTCGACGTAAATCATTTGGAAGAACGAGAGACGACGACGACGACGAGGGTTCTTTTAAAAATCGACTTTAATCTACGGCTCGATCGTTTGAGCGTGCACGTTGCGCTTCCGAGTTCCATTGCATGCGCTAATACAGTACTTAATTTATATCGCATTCGCCGTTGCCTCGTGCAATGTTTTTCAAAGTTTGTTCCTTACGGCCTACTAAGCGCGAGAACTAATTCCCCGGCGAAGAGGAAAGTTCGCGAACGGCGGGGATGGTCCGTGGAAAGCCGACGGAAAATCGCGCGGAGTGGAATATCGGTGGCGTCGTCCGTTAATAAGCGTCGAAGGAGCATAAACTTCCTGGAAAAAAAAGAGATTTCGACGTATATCGGTGAAAAATCAATGGCCCCTCTACCCCGTGGATAATGCCGAAAGAATTTCGAACAGCCACGAGAGAGAGAGAGAGAGTTCCCGTATCGAGTTTCTCGCTGAATTTCTTGAAACAACAACCGACACGCGTTCGATCTGCGATAAAAAGCTTGGCCATTTATTTCTCACTTGCGTAAAATATGTATCGTCGCGTTTGTTGTCGCTCGCTTTCGTCATCGCGGGTCTCTCCACGTGGCGAGCGGAAAAAAAATCAATAGAACTTTACGAGCTCTGTCATTTAAAATTCTAATCGCATTCGCGCGGTTTTATGCATTTGCTTTACGTTCGGAGGTGCGAAACGGCATGGAACGTGGTCATTAGCAAAGGTTGATGAAACCTCAACGTTGTACTTAGCTTCGCAAGCCCCTCGACGAGACACGTCTGATCCAGTTCCCGGAGTGAGACGTCGAAATATTTTCATATTTTTAAATCTCTCTCTCTCTTCCTCGAGGGATGCAAATATTAAAAACACAGCTAGCGAAAACGTTTTGCGAGGGGAACAATGGTAGCGCGAACGTGTTAAGAGAACTAATCATTAGAGCAGTCGGCGGTGAGAAGGTCCGAGAGAAAATTTAAATTCACGAACGCGCCTCGTTCGGAGGCGTTGCTCTTAAATGAAGGATCACGGCGGGGCAAGTATTCGTAAAGAACATCGGCGTTCCACAGTCGACGTAGACGTGAGTTCGGCAAAAATTCCTTCTCCAAGCCGAACCATTATTATCACGGCGTTTTGTAAAATATTTCAAGCCGTCATTAATTTCGAAACGCCAAATAAATTCGTTTATCAAAGGACGACCAGAGATATCGCAGCTTTATGAATATCTTTTCCCATCGAACTAGGAGATCGTTATACGAAACACCGTAACACGCTAAATACGAAGATTTGAATGACAAAGCAAAAGCGAAGCGCTGTTTCCGTTCGCGAGATTTCGTCGAACGTCTCCGTTAGCGACAAGCAACGACAAACAATCGGCGAAGGCAAGTAGTGTGGTGACATTTGTTCGCATCGAATCGAATCGATCGGTGATTTTCGTTCGCTCGGCCCGCCTCTCGGGCCGTTTCCCGATCTCAGGCGAAAGAACGAACAACTCTATCTCCCACGAATATTATATTAGTTCAAGCATGCTTGTATCGTCCCTCTAGCGACCCCGAACTCACCCGAATACCCCGTCGATCCTTGATCCACGTTTTTTTTTTTTGAGATAACACACAATCTCAGTGTATTAGACGACAAATTAGCTGATACTTACGTGTTCAAAGTTTTCTGCTCCACGTTCACGTTCACTCTCACGTCTACCTCTGCTTGGATTATGAACTCTATTATACATTTAGTGTGATGAATTGCCTGTGAATGTTATGATTATATGAACCGCTCGCTCCCGTGATCGATTAATCCAACGGTGGTACGCAAACAGCCCCGAGTCACACTACCGAAAAACATCGATTTCACCCGGTCGCTCTCGCTCGCTCTCTCGCTGTCTATTTCTCTTTCTCTCGTCAATGATTTCGCGTTAGTTTTTTGTCGGCATGCAGAAAATCGAGTCCAGCCAGGCCGATTTTAATGAGCCGCCACCGTTAAAAAACCGGCCATAATACATATATAATTAATTGGGCTTCTCGGAATATGTCTGCTTTTTACGCGGTCGCGGTTTAATGGGAGTTTCTGTGCAAAATCCGTCGGCGAACTGTTAGAAAGATCCGGTAGAATACGACCGTACAAAATGGCGGCCGTTAAGATAAACGCGGCAAGAAGCGATAGAACTTTCCGGAAAATATGACACCGGCGGTCGCAATTCCCGCGACGATCCCTCACGCTGGGAATCGTACTTCACCGTTCGTTGATCGAATTTGCACATTTATGCTGGTTATAGAGACTTCGGATAAATTACTTGAATTAGAGAAATTATATTAAAACGAAAACAAATCGATGTTCGCTTAGAAAACAGATGATCTACGATGTTCCGACGCAAAAGAAGTATAACAGAACAATCGAATCGCACTAGCGTCGCCCACAAAAATTCGTGAGCACCGTGAAACCCCTAAAAAACGAAAGAGAAACGATCGTAATACTTTCGGCATTGTTTGACTCGAGCGCGTTTGCCGGCCACCGAAACTGTTCGTACGGAACGTGCCCCTTGCATCCATCACACGACCCGGAACGAACGAACGAACCGGGGAAAGTTCAGCTTGGAACGATCATAAACCGATCCCGACACGACAGACACTAATCTAGAGCCGCTTTGCAAGCATATCGTGCCACAGCAAATTTGTTATTTTTTTTTCCTAACAAATAAAGTCCAAAAAAAAATAAATAAAAACACGACGAAAAAAAAAATCGAAAACGTTGAAAAGCAAGAAATCCACACACCACCCACACACACTTTTGCCTTGACCGATCGTGGCGTTGCTTGTTGCAGCGAGGCGTCGGGGCGACGAGGAAGCTGCGAGCGGTGTCGGCGCCGGAAGCGAGGTGCACATCACTCCCGGGGACGAGGACGAAGAGGATCACGAGGACCCGCGCATCATCGACGAGAAGATACCGCAGGGTGGCCAGGAGAATCCGATACACGCGAGCAACGAATACGTGAACGGCCGCACGGACCTCAAGGAGCCGAAGAAGGACGAGAAAACGGACACGCCCGTTTAAACGGTGGCCACCCGTGACACCGGTCGCCCGTCCCCCTTTTTCAGCCGCGGAAATAAGCTGTCACCACACACCCCCCGTACACTCGGTTCGACGACCCTTTGCGCCCTTCTCCCACCATTCGACATTTTACTCAAGCTCGATGCGTTTCTTCGAGGTCCCTGGATGATCGATGGACTGCCAATGTTTATGCCCCCCACCCCCAATCCGAGAACTACAGTAGTGCACACTTCTGCCGCTATCCCCTCCCCCGATTCCAGAAAAAAGGGGACCTCGGATCGGTATTACCATCCCCTCTCCTACCCTTCAATCGGCCGCCCCACTTAAGCGTCCGCAGCAGGGACCGAATACGGTCGCTTAAATGTGCACGACTGTACCTTATTGTTTTATAGAGCGAACATTTTTTTAATTCCGTCGAATTGGATTTTGGAAAGCCTTTTTGGAATCTCTCCGAGATAATTCTTTAATTTTTTACTTTATCTTAGATCGTAAAATTAGTATTGTTTAGTATTTATTTTAGCGTTTATTCACCATCGAGTACGTTTAATAATTACCGTGAACTAGTTTGATAATTTCTTAAGATCGATGGAGGATGCAGAATCTGGGTTAGGCTTTTAACAATTTTATTATTGACAAAGTCTCGGTGAATTGCATACAGTTCGTTTATTTAATTGTTACCCGGGAATATTCAAGCGTTTCTAGTTTGTAACAATGAGAGTTACAGTGAGAACTGCGGTTCAACTTTTTCCTCATGGAACGCAGTCAGACATTTTCACAGACACTGCGGCACGTTGATCAGACTAAGGATGTTCATGTAATTTTCCAATTTTATATCAAATTTTCATTTCCTTATTTAGTTTCCTAGATTCAAAGTAAAACTATGATTCTCTACGAAAGATTATTATTATCCTCGAACTGTGGCATATAAATATCCACAGTCCGACTAGGAAGATTCCATTCACCGCGAACTGTGCGTCCCAGTGCGAAATTCATTTCCACCGACCTTGTGGTCATCCAGGCTACACCTTCGGAAGAAACTCGAGCATCGAGACATATCAATCTCCGCAGTCGCTTAAGAAGCTGGACATAATTGTTATTCGAACGGTGAGAACAGTTAAAAAAAAAAACTAAGAAAAAACCGAGAAGACGCGACAATTAATGAGGTGAGAAGCGCAAAGGGGTTCGGGACCGATCGTCACCGAGGATCACGAGTCCTCGTTTGCTCGCGTGATCCTCCCCCACCTCGAATCTCAGATAGTTTAAGGCAGACGAATCCCGGCGATGATCTTATTAATTTATTCGAAACTCGAGTCGAGCGTACAGCATTCTCGATCGATCGCGGATATCGATTCGCGTAGCAAAGGGAAACGATATACGTATACATGTCACGTGTATGTATAATACATACATATATCCGACAAGAATCTCGAGGACAGCCAAAACGAAACGAGAAAGTGATTTCGTTCGATCTGATTCCCACTCGTTCGCGAGCCCTTATTTTTCTACGATTTTTCGTCTCTTCGATGGCAGCTGTTCGTAGCCCGGGACACACGACACCGTATTCGCCGCGTGCGTTATCGGCGAGATCATTCTCCGGCGATCGAGACCGATCGAGAACGATCGACACACTCTCCCACACACACGCGCGCGCAGAGAAAAAAGCAAAAAAAGACACTTCCCGACGCCCCTCGATGCCGCGCCATTCGCGTTCACCAAGTTCGTCACGGTGTAAGTTTTGTAAATAGAAAAGATTTCGAGAGCGACGCCAAACGCCGCGTCGCCCACCATTCTCTTCTTCTCGCGCGAAGATCACTCCGGGGAAATTCGCTTGGATCAAGATATTATACCACAACCACTAACACACAACTACGCGTACGTCGGTAAAAGATCTTCCCGCCTCTTCGAGGATCCGCGGCGATCATTTGCCCTTTTTCCAAGATCTATACGCGCGAAGGAGATCCTCTCGCGTAACGGAGACTGGTAGCGGTGATTCTGCGTACCTCGAAGGAGCCGGAGGATCCAGAGATCGCTAAGGTATATCGTTTAAGTAACACGTGTTTGCGAGCTGTCCTTAAAATGTACCGTTCTACGCTAGGAGAGAAAAGGAGTAGAGTCTCGATTCTTAAGCTACACTTTCGTACGAGCTCCGCGACTCCGAGAGAGATCGGTCCTCTGCAGGCGATCGTAGATCTCGCGCACGATGCCGAATTCTTCTCCGAATCGGTGAACTGTGGATGTATCTGTGCATTCGTATACGATTTTCTGAAATTCGACATAGCTAGAAAATTTGAACGAGAACAAAAAACTTTGTATCTTATTCGTTTCTCGAAATTACCGTATGATCGTTTTTACTCGCACGAATATACTTGCAGTTTGCTTGCGTTCAGATCGATCAAGATCGTTCAAATGGGATTCGCTCCGACGAGAGACGCGCGGATCTCGGACACGCGGGGCTCACAGCGATTATTAATGAGATTTAATTAAACGAACGCAGACGAGAGGACGAGCCGGTTCTCGCCGTAAAAGGGAAACACTCGCGTTAGCGCGAACAAATCAAATTTTGTAGTCGAGGTTTTTTCTAAAACAAAATGGAGGACATGTTGTCTTGGGGAGGGGAGGGGGGTGGGTATGAAACAAAATATCGTAGATCGCGGTTGCACGTTCGGCTGCGCTCGTTTTCTCGAAAGTTTCCGATTGGAGCTCGAATTATGAATAAACATGGATTTTCGAAAGACTAATAGAACAGGTAACACGAGAATTTCACGAAACTATTTTATGCAAGTTGCCAGCGTTTCACATTTCAATGCGATTATTTAACGAATTAAAGGTTCGCTCGCAAAGGGATGAACCAGGATGCAGTTGTTTGCCAGAGACAACGTTCGAAGCTTCTACGTGCAGCCGCGAGAAAAACTATCAATATCGCACCGTCACCACGTTCGAAGACAAACGAACACATTCCACGATGTAGCGTTTCGTTCGTAGTCGGGTCTTTTCGGTTTTCCATCGGAGCACACGTGCTGACTGACGCGCGACAGTATCGCCTTTTGTAATTTAGAACGTTTCTCGGACAGTATTATTTGGAGAGCAGCGTCTCTCTTTCTATTCCCGATTTTAAGGTCGCTGGTAGCTATATCTAACGAGACGTTCAATGATTCGGTGAACCGATTATTCTTTGTCGTGTTTCGCTAAACAATCCGCGAACATTTTCACGAACGCATTTCGAGACCCCGTTAGCCCTTCGAGTTCTATTAGCGTAGGACGATCACCCGCCGTTATGGCGTTTCTAAAAAATTTTTAAATGCCGGCAGATTTTTACGCGATTTTATTGAGAATCGTCAGACTGTGCCATCTTAATCTTATAACGCAGTCATTTTATACGAGACCATAAAGTATTATAGACCATTCACGGATCAGACCGTTCAGCCGAGGCTTCGTTCTCTTGGAAGTTGAACCGAAAATTGAGCGTTCATTGCATTCGTAGTGGAAAAACGTTCTTCTCGATAGCACGCATTTTGTAACTCGATTTTTCCGAAAAGATTACTCGCCTTTTATGCAAAGACTGCAGTCGTTGGATCGTGTATCTCGCATCGTTTAGTGCAAAACATTCTCTATGTGTAAAAAGACGGAACATCTGAAAGAAACGAAGGGTTAACGTAAGAGTTAGAGCGACATTTTCGAAATACCGCGACCCACCTAGCGACCACGGACTTTCCATTCAGCATTTAATTGTAAGCCACGATTGCAACGATTCACTTTTTTAGTCGGGAGTTGCATCCATCCGTCGCGCGCCGTTTTTTATAACTTCAAAACAAAACGAAGACTGTGAACATTCCACGAATACCAAGACATTTCACCGAGAACAGTTTTATAGATCGAATTTTACAAATTTATCGAGTGTTGCGACCGGTACCATCCTCGCGCACTATAACGTAACGTTTTATACTGTGGCAGTTTGTACGGCAGTCGACCTGTTAACATTTTGTTTACCGGCAGCCATCTAACAATTTCTTGAATTCATTATTTCACCTAACGTTTCTACACTTCTGCTCGACGTATCCTTACCCTAAAAATATTCAACAATCTTATGCTGCACGATACAAGTTTCAGATTCATTGAAATTTCGATTTTTATTGCAGTTTGCTCTCATTGATAAATAAATGCATTTCACACTTTCCTACGAAAGCATCTCCATCTCTTGGATTTGTTATTCGATCGAAAATTTTTCATACAAAAGCTGTACTTTTAACAAAGCTGTTCAGCCACGGGATGTAGCATTCTTCTGACGGTTTCCGGTGGGTAAAATGTTAACGTCGCAAGGTTCGTCGCCTCGAGGCCAAGTCTGACATATTCTCCCGTTCGTTCGCGACGGAAACAGTGCTCGCGAACGTTCTCATTTCATTGGCCCTTTCAAAGAGATCACCAAGGGACGCGTTGCGTTTTCAGAATGGCCGTCCTTCGTCCCGAAAGCCTGTTCTTCTCGGACGCGTCGCCGTTTACCGATCGATGTTTTCTTTTTCCTTCGTTCGACGCGCGAGAGACAGGATCAACGGGCCGGATAATTTTATCGTCCCCGCGACTCGTAGGTTCGCAGGAACAATGAATATTCATTCGCCGATCGCGCGAGAACAACCGATGATAGTGGAATTCGAACAGTTGAACAGGACGATAAGGATCTCTCGTAATTTGTTTTCGATGCAAAGGATGCAGTCGAGCGCTTTTTTTTATACAAATTTCAATGAGATTCAGGTGGGCGTGTCTTTTTGTGCAAGAACCGGGAGACAATCTTTTCCTTTTGTATTCTCCGATTGAAAATATTCTTCGCGATGTTCTCACCTCTACTTTTAACGTGCAATTGCTTCGGATTGATTCGGCTGGCAATTTCTCCGCGAATTAACCCGTAACTGGTATACTGGGGTCTCTCGTGACCCCAGCAAAGTTTCTGTACACTAACTTTAGCTACTGTAAGATCATTGCGTGTATCAAGTTTCTTTTCCTTGAGAGCATTTGGATCCGCAAGTCTTGAATTACACGCGTAAAGATATTTAAAAAAAATTTACACAGAATTTTCAAAAGACTCTGGCCGCATTTCGGTTCTTTCACAAGAAAGATCACTTTCCTCGCACCACGGATCGACGTTTCTAAAAGCCGATGGACAACGAACGTCGCAGTCAACAAAATCGGACGCTTGGTTTCCCGTGAACGAGTCGATAAGTAACGAAGATAAAAGGAGAAAAACAAACGTAGCAGCCGTAGCGCCGCGACCGGAATACTTTCGAGAAGTGACTTTCGTAATTTCATTATCATTCCCGTCGACAATAAGTGTTGTTTGTACTTTTGTACGGGTGATCTTCGCTTAGCTCAGTCCTCGCGAAACGAAACTAAACAGAAGGGAAACTTGTGAGAAACGAGCGAGCAATTCGCTTGTACGCGCGACGCTATACACAGTACTACAGGAACAGTGGCGTGCACAGCTGAAACAAGAGAAAGAAAAAGAATTCACGAACGTAGGTCAACCGCGGCGTCGTGCGGAAGAATAATCGAATCGTGTAAGAATTGTCTGTTCGGGGGATATAAGAGAAACGAAAGGTACCGGCGAGAGTCGAGAGAAAGAGATCTAGTGATTCGATCCCTGCATCTGTCATTCGTTGACGAAACATTTCCGAATTCTGCACATACACTCCTTCACTTTTTCCATATGCGATCGTGTTTTCACTTACAAAGAGGGATCATCCCATCCGACGAGTTCTAACGAATGTTGCCTCCGCTGGAGATCGAGCGAAATTCGTTTCTGTCGATCCGTCGCTGTGGATCATCGGGTAAAGATCGTCGGGAATAATCATTTGGCGAACGGCCGCCGCCCTTATTTGTATTAGAGCAAAAGTAGAGAAAGTATCGAGCGAGCAAAGAAAGTCCAACAAGGTTGTTCGAGGAGAGCTCGTCGGATGAAGACGATCGGAATTACTGCGTGTTGTATATATTAAATATATATATATATTATAAAAATAAATATATATATATAAATATATTATAAATATAGTACGAGATTGAATAATAGTAATGGATATAAATATATATAAATATAAATATATATTATATTCTGTGTCGGGGGGCACTTGGCTTGCAACTCGTGAATATTAAACTGAATTACTTATTTATCCATTTGCACTCCAATTGCCGTGCGACCTGTCGTTATCCGTGAAATTTTTTGAGAGGAAGACTAATTATTGGGCAGAGTAAATAGGGTTACACTTAAGTGTGATTTAAGATGTTCTGCGTGGGAAGGATAGGTAAACGCGAACCGTGATTTCGCGACACGGTAGCGACGATGAAAGAAGAAGAAGAGGAGGAGAAAAAGAAAGAAAATACAGAATTAACTATAGATGGATATTAAGGAGATATTAAGGATCGATTACGTGGATGTATGTTGCCAATTAAGTACTTTGTATCGTGTTCTGCGGTGCCGCCGGGACGTTGTACGTGCCGGTTGAACAGGCTGCACGCCGAGTCCGAATCACCATTGCCCGCGACCTACGCGCTCACGCGACGACGGAGATCGAGGGGAAATGCCGCGACTTTACTGCCTCGTACGGACTCGCATTTTTATCGGGACTGGTGACGTACGTAGTGGCCATTTTCGATCAGTACTCCTAAGACCATTCGCGTTTCTCGAACGAGAGGTCTCCTCGTCGTTCGGAAACGAAAGTGGCAACACACTAAGATCAGGATCTATGAAATTATTCATCTTTTTTCAGTTTCTCAGATATTGCTTTATGCAACAGAGACGTAACATCCAGATCAATTAATATTTTAGTTTTTTAGTCTTGTAAGCAGAGCAATTTGAAACATTTTAAAAATATTCTTTCAACTAACAATACCAGAAAAAAAATTACCATGTTACATTATCAAGGAGAACTCACTGATAAATTTCCTGTTGAAAAACTTGATTAATCTCTAGCTAGAACTCTTTCAGTAATGTACATATGAACAGCAATATTTACACTTTAATAATTTTCATTCAACCAGTACATAAAATATATGTCTTGAATTTGCAGGAAAGAGTCAACAATCAAATGTTCTCAAGGCTAATATAATTAATGTAGATTAGTGTAATCAATGAACCGCCTCGTACGTCACAGTCCAGCATTTGATCTAACTTCTAAGAACGCCTGCCATTTTTATGGTTACTTTAAATAGAGAACAAAGTACGGCACTGCCGAAAGAACGTTTCCCGGGTTCGTTTTTTCCCCCTCGGTGTAGCGAGCACGTTTCCTGGCAAGCACTCGGCAAATAATCTAATAAGCTTGTCGGTCGATATCACGCGTACTAACGATCAACGCGTGGTAGCACGTGCGACAGAGTCGAGTAAAAAAGCCCAAGAAACCTCGTTAATCGACCGTGCGCATAATAAAAAGGCTGAGGGGGATGGTTCCGTGACGAGTCATGGGAAAGCGGGGGCTTTTTATAACGATTCTCGCGAACCTCGCGCGATTTTTTAATGTTTTACCGTGTACGCGAAACGCGCTAACGATTTCCATTGTGTTACGGCTGTTGCGGCTAAGATGGACACGATAATAGCAACGACGACGGAACATTTTTAGTGCCTTCTCGCGAAATCGTCGAGAATAGATTCGGCAGGATCGACCGCTGTAAAGATAATTTTTTCCGAGAGCCTCGCAGTATACGTTTCAGTTACGCGAAACTCTCTGCCACGACAGCGGTCCTAACAGACCAAATAAGAATTTTATTTGCCCCGTGGCACGGACTTTACGATAGCCGTAAAATGTTTCAGCGTCTCGACCGAGTGTCTAATTCGTTGGCCTTCGTTTTTTGATGGAGAGTATTTTTTGTACTAATTTTTAAACTTTGACAAAAGGAATCTGACGAAAGTATTCGAAATACAATAACAGTTTGTTTGCGTGTCGTCGAATATTTGCGACGAGTTTGTTCGTCGGAATCATTATAAGAATATTTATCAAAGACGAGTGGACTCGGAGGAAATAAGATCGTCGGCCATCTTAACCGCGACAGAACGAAATGCATTCATATAGCACAAGTACAAGTTCGAGAAGTATTTTAGGACCTGTGTCGAACATCACTGCCAAAAGTCTGCGCTAAAATCATTTGGCAATCATCGGGATTGCAGCGCTTTCCGATCGTCGATCTCCGGCGCGAAAATCAAAATGCAGGATCGGTTGCCGTGAACGATTCGACGCCGAAACGAAACAGTTCGACGAGAAATCGATACAACTACTTTCTGGACGCCAATTAGGATCTCGTGCAGCCTGTATGACGCGGCCACTGCAACGAAGCGCATCGATACGATAATCGATTTACGGGGAGTTTTAAGGATATTACGCGTTAATGTACAAAAAAAAAATGAGAAATTCCTTGCGGTACGTTTTTTAATGATATTAAGCGACTTATTTCGTAACTGATTTCTACGATTGATTAATGGTAACGATAATTATTAATTTATACGCGATGGTCATGCTGGGCGGGCGCAACTCTCGCGCGCAAACACATCGAAAACGCACCGATGGACGCGTGCGCTGCACGCGTGTGCGTATATGCGAAAGAGAGCACGCGATTTCCAACGAGCGTAGAAAACGAAAGAGAGAACGCGTTTGAACTTCTTCTTTTACGAACCCTGTGCGTTGCACTCGAACGATAATCGTTGGACGAGCGGCGGCGTTCATTCCCATCATTCTTTCCTTAGGTTTGTAAATGAAGTTAGTGGAAGCGGTTCCGGGTTGAAAATTTTGTAAAACTTCTAATATTCTTAAGGCGGTTAATATATTGTAATAATTGTATAAGAAGCATGATCGTTGGCCATACAATGGAGTATAAATATTTATATATATATTATTACCAGGCTAATAATATACATATATTTATGTTAATGTAAGTCTAGATATTAAATTACGACTATAAACGATAACGGATTCGCGAATACCTGAACATGGTGTTCTCTGAAACATTTTTAGAAGTCAATCAAGATTATCGTTAGGCGAGCCTTTATGCGACAATGATCAGAGTGGAGGGGGGAAAAAAATTTTTTAAATCTACGTTTTTTGAGAACGTCAGTTTCTTGATGATTACGTTTCTCGGTATATCGACGTGTTTCTTGCGTCTATGGTTTCTCCTTTGTGTAACGAGGGCCCAATTGCAAACAAGCATCGTCGAGGATGCGGCAAAGCACTTTAAGAATACTTCAGAGATCGCTACTTCGAAACGAGAGAAACGATTTAAAAAAAAAATTTACGATTTTAAGAATTTGACAAAAAAAAAAAAGAAAAAATTCCGGAAAAGAAGCGAAATTGAACTGCGAGCAGAGAGATAAAAAGGAGGAGAAGTTTGAATGTTATACGGTCGATAAATGGAATACGAGAAACATATGTAACACACCGAATACATACATACACAGAAACACTATGCATGTACACACGTACACACGCGACACTGCGAGCACACGAAGAAAAGAGATGAATAAGAAGATACGAATACGAGAAGAACATGAACATTTTGTATCTGTACTTGTAGATACAACGCAATAGGCAAGAGTAAATCTAATTAAGAATTCAAATGAAGTTAATATATAGAGAGCTGTATGTAATTAACTGTAAGTTCATTCATCGCTATGATATTATACTTAGGTATTATATGATTTTTGAAATAAAACATTTGTTTTAAATACAGACGAACGTACACGAGAATGTGCCATCCCTTGTCACCGCCATAATTCTTCAGCTATCACCACCATTTATTGAAACCTGTGTTTTCCAATAATTTTCAGGTAACACAACGAGCAGGAATCTCGGCGAGTCGTGAGTATCCACTTTCCTCCGGGTATTTTTAGCGGACTTTCTGGTAGCACAGTGCACTATTGGTGTTCCAATATTCTCTTCTGAGTTCCGTAACTAATACACTTTTTCCCCTGCCAGTGCTTTACCGTAGAACACTTCGACTAGCTTGACAAATTTGATTTCCCTGCAAACCGGGGGAAAACGACAAACAAAAAATTAACGGAGCCCAATGCAGCATCGAAAACAGAGATGTTCTCAGTGAACTCGATTATATCACACGAGTTTATAGAATTAAAGAACACAACGCAATTGCAAAGATACAAAAAACATATTTCTTGAACTGTAGAATTAAATGATCCACGTTTGGTTCGATATAAAACTTTTTGCTGTGAGATGCAGCTTAAAGCTTGTTTCTAAATTTGTCGTTCGTATAATTTATTGGGGGAAAATTGATACGGTGCAAGAGAAATATTTTACATGTTTCTGATAGTGGTTTATATTTAATATTTTCCGTGTCTAATAATAGTTTTTCTTATCTGCGTAAGAGCCCTCAATGAACTTGTAAAATTACGAACCATGTAAAATCAATTATAAAAACCAATTCGACGTCGTGGGTATAGGTTCGAAGGAAGTTTAGAGAGTTCACGCTCGTGCAAAACCAGTTCTATCTTTTCTTTTCCTGTGTAAAACGTATCGTGAAATGGGGAATTAAGATTTTCCGTGATATTTTTTTATCGGAAGAAAGGCGGGGTTCGAGTGAAACTCGTTTCCGGCTCGTGTTGAAGGTTTATCCATTGATATTTACGATATTGCAAGCAGATGACAAATTTTCAGACAACCTGCGGATCCAGCAGTGAGTGTTAGTCTCCTTCGTTATGAGAAAACACACACTCCAGACAATATCGATATGCAAAGGCAAGCCTCTTTCAACTTCTTAAAAAAAAAAAAAGAACGCCATCAAGCTTTCATCGTCAACGTCGAATCATCATCCCGTAGGGAATATCGAAATACTTTTTATTAACATTGTGCAGTTGTACAAGCTTGGGATCCACGTTATGCCGTGTTAATGTTGTTCTCACGTGACGTATTGCTTTATTGTTATACTAATTTGCTGACATTCCACATCGCAAAATTTCATAATTCTCTCTCTCTCTCCCTTTTTAAGAAAATTAATGTTTCCTCCGAGAATTCTTATGCGATCTCCATTCAAATCATGCTCGACGAGAGCAACATCATATGTAACAAAAATTCAAGTTATGCTAATTACTGAATCTCGATCCGATAGTAAAAACCGGGTGTGATTTAAACAATGTCGAATCATGCGGGTATTTAATGCAGTGACTGGTACGTATGTCGGTCACCGTCAACAATAATAATTTGCGATTCTTTTTGTCAACACATCTTGCGCTCATTAATTGCCTCATTTATTAAATTGGTGCCTATGAAACGTAGTTCTTGTTGAAATTTTTACCGCCGCTTCACGATGACTTTAACAGGGACAAATGCATACGTTTAAATTGATACACTACGCAATGGAAAAAGCAGTGCATCACGCGATAACAGATGAAAACCTCTAATTAATTATGTCAGAACTAATTTCGAATGTAAAACGAATGTTAATTTATAGTAAAGAAAAAAGTGTCAGTATAGTCCAACGATTAAGAGCGAAATGTTTATAGCGCTATAATAATTATAACCATACAATAAGAACGACAAGATATCGCATCAGCATAATTGTTCGATCAAATGATTTTAATTAGAGGCGAACGCGCGAGGCTTCGAATTCACGTTAAAAAATCCACTAAGATCTCGTTTGAAAATAATACAAATCTGTTTTCACAAGTTTGAACGCAGTTTTTCGCAATGCGTTTTCACCAAGCCTCCTTGATCAATTTTATAATTGCTGCCGCTGACTTTTCGGCTGAATAATCCAACTAACTGTTTCCCACACAATTTTCCATCCTGAAATTCAATGTAGCTGCTGTCTATTGGTTACAGGTGTGCTCAATGTAAATACAAACTATAAATTACTAACGCTAACTAATTATTTACCGACAGAGCAATAAATTCAGAAAGAATTTTTTTTCTAAACTATAATTCAGTGCATCGCGCTAATAAATGCATTCGAGTAAACCATAAATTTCAAATAAAATTCTCGTTCGTTCGGTCGTAATATTTTTTTATTTAGCGTTCAGCTGGGAATTGTTGTTTGTTTCGTGCATTTCGTGCATCGGGTTTCTTCGGTCTGAAAACAGTTCGAAGGATGTTCGCGTCTGGAATTGTTGAACGGAAATGCGTTTTGGTGAACATGAATTTTGTTTGTTAGAAGCGACACCGAAAGCGCTGGGAGGTACTCCAGAACGGAAGTTGACGGATCTCGCGGAGAACGAAAACCGAAAATCAGCTTCTCTCGGCTCTTCAAACGCAACAAGGATAAAGTGTCTGGCGCTGACACCGACACCATGAGGACCGTTGTTACAGTTGACGATGAAAAGGTATTTAATATGAAAATATTCTCGCAAAAATTTAAAACACGTCGGATTTTCACAGAATTTATATCGCTCTTGGACGACGGATGCTTTTGACAATTTCATGACAATCGTGATTAGATTCATATACGCTTGTGTATAAATTTTCTTTATTTTTTAACCCACTTGAAACGTCGCGTCGATACGCACACTTCGTCAGAGACTCGAACGCATGGTAAAGACACGATCGCTGCATCATAAACTGCTGCACTCACTGTCATCGCTATTTCGCGGTTTCATCAAATATTTCACCGCTAAATTGTGTTCTCAGATTATTCAAATCATGTCTAATCCGGACCACGTTCTATGCAATCGTATTCCCACGTGACAAAAATCAACGACAATGTTCGGTAATGTTCGACAATGTATTCGCATAATTTTAATTGAATCGGATCCCTCGGTGGGAAAAATACGTTCACTGCTGACGCCAAAAATCTTCCCGGAAAAATCGGCATTTGCATAAAAACTCGCGGTCCAATGTCTAGTTCGCGTTCCAGCCGCATAAAGATTCTTAACGGATCATGCAAATAGCTGTTTAATGGTAAAAGCGGACTTGTTAATCAAATGATCTCGATTTAATAGCTGCAGACAGCGCCGGCGACCGGGCCGCAGGAGAACAAACCTAATCCGTCGACCGGCGAGAGCGGAATAGTTTACGCGGAATTGGATCTGACACAACAGCAACAAGGTGTCAACCCTCGTCGCCTAAACGAGGACAAAACGGAGTATGCTGAGATTCTGTACACGAAACCGGCAACGGAAGAACAGACGCCCAGCGAATAGATCATTCGCGCCGATGCGACGCGATCGAACAAACGGAGAGCTCCTCTACAATCAGAAACTTCTATCTTCCAGCCATCGTCGAACGTATATTTTTTATTTTTTTGTTTATTCGATCCTTTTCAGTTTATCTTCTTAGACATTAGTGATTAGTAGCGCTAAGATGTTGTTCCAATTTTGTTTTCTACCTTGTTCGCGACGGTTCGTCCGAATTGCTATTTATTAATCGTTTCTTATCGACCTTTCGCACTCGAAAATTAGCGCGATTCGAGCGCGAAGAGTTATGGTGCGAACGCACGGTGAATCGCGATGGATTCGTAACGCTTTCCGAAAGTAGAGATTGATTACAAGAAATAATCGAGCGAACAACGGATTCCTGTTAGTTTTAAAGAAGCGTTACGAACGGTATTTCACCGTGGCATTGCATTCGTCTGAAAAGGATCCAACAATTTAGAATAGTTTGAATATTCCGTCAGAATTTCTACGGTAAGGTTACTTACAGTTCATTTAAGTTTATTAATCTAAAGCAAGAGAACCGAAAGGGGTTTCACACAAATCAAACGAATCGTAATACTAACCCGGGACCGAACTATCGACATCCGATTCAAACTCCCATCAACGTCCGACACACTGATCAAAAGTAGACGTCACTCGAAATCAAAAGTGTTTTAATCCGTAGAAGTCTATTTCGAACGATACTTTCGGAAAATTTTAGAAAACGATTGTCGAGGCGTTCGCGTCTGCAGGCGGGTGAACGAATACGCGTTACCATGAGAGCATTAGTCGTAAAATCGAACCAGCCGAAATTCAACGTAACCACGGTTCCGGAGCGTTCTCAACATGGCCTCGCGAAAGCGTATCACGAACGCGATTGAGCCTAAAGCGAAACCTGGTGCAAGCTAAACGATGCACGCTTGATTCGTTGCATAAATTGCATTTTCTACGGCAAACTTTTGCGATTTTTCTTTTTTCAGAGAATCTACTAATATCCATTGACCTCCGAGATTTCGAATTTAGAGCGCACCAAGTTCGCAAGAGCAAGTTGTAATCGCACGGCCGCGTGTCACGTTAGAAAACAAATCGATGTACTTAAATTTTATTGTTACTATTGTTATCGCGTATTTAAATGTAATAACTAAGTGTAACATTCGTATCGTATATACGCGCTGTTCGTTTGAGAGTTGCTTGAAACGTTTGCTTCCTATAAAGGCTACTGTGAATGCATTTAAAAAAAAAAAAGAAAAATACATATACATACATATACAGTATATCGAGGTCCCTGTCGGCGGCGCATCGATTTCGATGGTTTCCAGCTGCCGCGGACCGTCTATTGCACTTGTAACTAATTAAATGCGAATGTACCGAATTTTACGAAAGTTGAACGACGAAAGATATAAGAAAAATAAATGTTCTAACGCCAGTTAAAAAATTGCCCCCCACCCTCACTCTTTCAATTCACAATTGAATGCACAATGTTTTTTATCTTTGATATCGTATGTATACGAAAAATGACCGAGAACGGTCATCGGATTGAATTGTCGACGCCGAACCATATCAGAACGATCCAAGCTGCTTTGAAGCGTTTAATGTGTTCTCTGTATATTGTGGATTATTATTAGTTCTCCTTTAACACGATATAGAATTATTTCTGTTCTGTGTGTCGCCATTAACTTTGTATCCCTAGATGATTAAGACACCTAACGTGCAAAACTAACACTGCTTATACACGATTTACAAGTTATACAAGTTTCGAGGATCTTTTTACAAACGTAATTTGTACCCCGATTTACTGCTACCCTTATAGTTTGTATAATTTTATACTTAACCTTACGTCATCGCGGATAGGATAATAGTATACATTATAAAGTCTGTATCGCTCGCCGACACTGTAACATTCTGTTGTAAAGTTATTAATTTTAATATTGATTGCCGTCCAACGTCGATGTTTCTGATTTGTACGTTCCATGTGAAATAAATAACGAAAATTGATCAATGCGTGCGTTTCGATAATAATTTGTTCACAACACATATTGATCTCTGATCGAACGTCCCCGATACAAGAACGCTGAATCCGCATGAAACTATCTCTGTATTATGCGATCTTTTACGCCGCTTCATCAATGTTTCATTAATCACGATATCGATATTGACCTTCCCTGTCGAAATAAATTAACGTCGCAGCCATTATCGGTTACATAAGTTATTTGAAACACTCGAACTAAATGTCGATATACGTGTACACTTCCTGAAGATGTTCGGAGAACGATCTCTGAGTCGTTTGAAAAATTGATATACAACAATATTTTAATGGGTTTTCGCCGATTCACATTGAACCAATAAATTACTCCAATTAACATGGAGTTATCATTCGATCCTATCGTAAAGTTGTTTGCATGAGTTATGTAAGAAACGTATGAATAAACATTACCGTGAACGATGAAACTGCACTATTACGTTCGGCACGATAGTTTTCCCCATCAATCACCGCGGCAATATTGTCGCTGGGAATCATAACGAATATTTTTCAATGTGAAATATCAATCCAGGATTTTTCGATTTGGATCGCTTGCACAAAATAGCGCCTCGGACGCCTTTGAATTTTTATCTACGAATCAGAAATAACCCAGCGAAAACGGAAGACACAGCAAATGGAAAGTCACCCATACGTTCCCTGAATATTGAACGTTTTAATTTTTCCAGAGACGACGTTCATAAAATTAATACGACTTTCATTCAACTGTATCGCATGATCTCGGATCATCGCACGTGTGCAACACTGACAAAGCATGTGTTAATGTGTAAACAGACGTCATTAGCGATTGTTCAGAATAGAGATAGTAGCCTGGAACGAAAGACACGAGTTGCAACACGTGTAAATTGAATAATTAACAGTCTTCGATTAGCACATGCAATTATTATTAGCAGGGATTTGCTCTTCTGGGAATAGAAAAGCAAATAGAAATGTTCATTTAAATTAATTTATACGTAAATAAATGGAAGAACAGCAAAGAATATGATGATTTATGATTTAGTGCGAAGTATAAGTTGATACAATAATTTATTATACTATTATAATATTTCCAAAATATACAGCCATTTGGAAACGTCTCACTGAAAGATTCACAATACACTGATTAACACACACGTATGAGACACGTGTAACAAAGCCTAGTAAAACTGTCTAATTTTTCTTAAATCCCTGACTGAATAAGTAGTAAAATCAAATACAAATTTTTCCGACGTCAATCTACAAAAACATCCTTTTCATATATATTTACAATTTACACTAAAAAAAAACGTTGACATATTACACGTTATCTAATCGTGAACATTGAGAAAGGAGTATGCACTATTGAAAATAAAAGCACAAAACTACTGCACTCTCTGATGTAAGACGAGTATAATGATTGAAAGCACCTCGCTTTCACTGTACAGAAACCATTCAATCATCTTCGGTGGTAGCCTCGGCTTCCGCTTCCGTGACAGTGTCGTCTTCCGTTCCCTCTGTCGCCTCTGTGTTGTACAGCACTTCGTCCACATCCTCGGCCGCGTCCGCATCCGCGGCCACGCTCGCACCTTCGTCCGCAGCGTCCTCTTCGGCGATGGACGGACTCGGTGGTTTCTTAGGTTTCGGCAATCGATGTTTGTAAGTAGTGTAAACGCTCCTACGCATGTCCATCGTCCAGGTGTTGAACTCGTCGCGAGCAGTCTCGGTGAGGAAGCTGGTCGCCTTGGCGCAATCGACGGGCCTCTCGAAGGTGGTCTTCTCGCTCTTGAAGTCCACCAATCTTGGATAATCGTCGCAAGCTGCCAGGAGATCGGTGATCGACATTTGGACAGATTGCTGGGGCTGGAATGAGTCGACCACGCGCTTCTCACACTTCTCTGGATCGTGGGCGATCAGCATCGGGTCGAATTCCGGTTCTGTCTTCTGCAGAGGATCAGCTTGGCCTAGGTTCAGGTGCCAGGTGGTACTAACCATCGCGCTGGTCATGGCGTTGCGGTTTAGCACCGGTTCCACAGAAGATAATTCAGGGTATTCCAATTTGTGACCCATCTTGATACCAGTAGAGAGGTTCTTGTGGTACAGAAGGTAAGAGTCCTCGTCTGGCACTATGTCGGCGCCAGGTATCAGTGTGCCTTTGGAGAATGGAAAATTTAGAGGGTAAAAATTACGCACTTGGTCGCAGAACAGTAGACAATAAGTTAGAAAAACTGGGACTGAAGAACGAAAAGCTGGAAGAAAGGCAACCAGGTTAATAAGATCCTCTAAACGCTGAAGAAGGAACTACCGAGAAAGTAATAGCGTCTTTAAAGAGTGAAAGAAGAATTCAGAAGCAATCAATTGGAGAGTAAATAGACCAAGGTCTGGCACTATGTCGGCGCCAGGTATCAGTGTGCCTTTGGAGAATGGAAAATTTAGAGGGTAAAAATTACGAACTTGGTCGCAGAACAGTAGACAATAAGTTAGAAAAACTGGGACTGAAGAACGAAAAGCTGGAAGAAAGGCAACCAGGTTAAACGCTGAAGAAGGAACTACCGAGAAAGTAATAGCGTCTTTAAAGAGTGAAAGAAGAATTCAGAAGCAATCAATTGAAGAGTAAATAGACCAAGGTCCCATCCCCTACGAAGAACACCACAAGAAATTCAAAGACCAGTCTCATCAATGTACCAGGATCATAGCTCTTTCCAGGCGCCGTTCTCAGCGGCTCCAGGAACACCTTCTTCTTGCTCTCGCGGGTCTTGCTGTCCACGAAGTTGAAGTCCTCTTGCTCGAACGTGAACGCGACCGGCGTGATCCTGAAGTCCATTCTCTTGTTGGTGTTCAGCATCTTCACCACGGCGTAGACTAAACAATTCATGTTCCTGCAGCGGAGGACATAAATAGCTCCATGATCTTTCTCGAACAGTGGCGGTCCGACCCATCCAGGATCCGCGACGTAGAATCCATCTTTAGCCGCCAAACCGGCCAGGACGATCTTGTTGCAGTCGATCAGGATGTTCGGCGACTCCTCGAAGGCTTTGTTCAAAGCAGCGGCCAAGGTGATTTTGTTCTTGGCGCCGTACAGAATGCCGCAGACGCTCTCCCTGAAGTCGATCACCCACAGATGCGGGAATATCTTGAAGCAGGGCTGCAGGTTGAAGTGGTTGTAATGCTTGGCGCACTTTTGAATGGCTCCCCTGACGCTTTCGGTGTAGTACGAGTCGCCGCAGATCACCGCCGAGTCCAAGATCGCTGGTCCCCATCTTGACGGGTGACTCAGATACTGCATAGCTAGAACAGCGACGCAAATGGCTGCTTGGTTCCTTCCGGCTCGATCGCCGAACCTGGAGTCGTAGGCCCCGATCGTCCCCCAAACGGAGTAAATCAGGTTCGATACTTCCACAGCGTAATTGTTCCAGAACTGCTTCACTTTGTTCTCGTCTTCCTCGTCGGTCTTCTTCCTCTTCTTCTTCTTGCCGTTCAACTTCACGATGTCGGGGGCGTGTCTGAAGTTCCAGTGGTAGTCCAGGTACAGCCACATCGGGTCCTCTTTGAACGTGTTGAACGGAGGAACGTTGATCGAGTCCACGTGGACGCGGTGGATGAAGAAGCCCGTCGTGTCCGCGAACTGATTGAAGCACATGTTCCTCACCATATGACAGAGGCTCGGGAAGATGCACAGGCATGCTTTGCCACCGCTCGAGACCTTTCGTCCTCTCTCGTTGCATTGGTACGGATCTAGGTAGTAGTACGCGTTCGTGCTTCTCGAGTACCAGAATCCGTAACAGCAATTCGTGAAGTGTATCAGCCCGCTTGCGTACATCTTGAAGAACTTCTTCAGGTGTTTTCTTACCTATCGATGAAAAAGCGTTCCTTATTGTTGGTTGGTGATTTTAACGAAAGGATTTGAACGTTCGGTCAGACTCTATTGAAATGATTAAAAAAGTCCGTGATAACCGAAGCACTCACCTGAAGATAAAAATCGTTCCTCATGGTCCGCGGATTCGTCGTAAGCAGAACCAAAGGCGACGTGCAATCCCGCAGATCGAAAATCCTGTTCATGATCGTGAGATTCCGCAGAATGTGTTCCGTATGAAACTTGGGCTCCGAGAATTCTCTGTAGATCGATTCAGCGACTTCTACGATCTTGTCCACCATTTCTGGCATCGGGCTCTGAACGATATCCCGCTGCACCGTCACCGCCAGAATGCCAACGAAGTAACACCTTTTCACTCTCGGCTCCATTATATGATCACGGTTGTTCAAGGCCACCGTGCCATGAACGAATATCGGCTTGTTCTCCGGCACGCTGGGCCTGAAGATCGCCTCCAGATCGTACGGTTCCGTGGGCATTCTGTGGATCTCCGGCAACGATGTTGCTGGCACGACTGATTCGTGGAGTCCTTTGGTGTCGCTGCAGTCGGGGTCCATTTTCTGCGCGTACGACACGGTGATCACTCTCATCACGAACGTCTCCTCTTCGGGCTGATCGAGCACCTTGACGATCACCCTCAAGAACTCTTTCAAGTCTGTCGCAGTGATGATCCTCAGGTTCTTCGTGCCCACAACGATCCACCAAGCGAAATGGTTCTCGCCTTTCTTCATCGCTCCTACGTGCGCCGCGCCGCAAGCTAAAATAACGCCCGTGTAGCTGGGAGTATCGAAGATCTTCTGCAAGGACATCGCCAGGTTCCAGCCTTCGGTTGCGTACAACGTCCCGTAATGCAGAGGTACGAACACCACTCGGAAAACGTAATTCGCGATCTCGAATTCGGGCAGCATGCCGTCGGTCATTTCGCCGACAGTCGAGTCCTGAGCAGCCAGCAAAGTGTTGAAGGAGTAATCGAGGACAGCCTCGAACAGTCCCCTGACTGTCTTCACCGACCAAGTGATGGGATCGTGGATCAAGGACCAGGCCATGATGCAGAGATCCAGAGGAGTGGCGACGATCGTCGATGCCTTGAATCTTCTGTCGAAGATCCTCCTTCTGACCAGCAGCTTCGCTATCTCGAACTCGTCCATGTCTTCTGTGATCTTCATACCGAGCTTCTTGAAAGGAGCTAATATTGGCGTGGTGATCTCGTTCTCGAGGACGGTCACCTCCAGCATCGAAGCGTTGCAGAATTTGATGGGAGCGAACCCGGGAATCGTCATGTCGTAGTCGAAGCTCGTCTTCGATTCCACGGTCACCCAGTCCATCTGCTCGATCAGTGACACCGACGACTCTGCGGACAACTCCACTTCCGGTGGTTCTTCGACAGCAACCTCCGCTTCAGGTTTATCCACGCAGTGCACTACCTTCTTCCTGCGTTTCTTTCGCCTCCTCTTCGTCTCCATGTGAGCTATGCACACGGTGTACAATCGATAAGGCTTCTTCGTGTTCTCGCCAACGTTAGCCTCGATCTTCTCCAGCATACCGTTCAAATCACAGAACTCCATCAAACAGGAGTATCCATCTTCGCTTGCTGTCCCATTCTCATCGCAAGAATAAGGATCGAAGAGATAGTACACGCCGTTCGCGGTCCAGAAGGCGTAGGCACAATTGGCGAACACTATTATGCCTGTTTGGTTGTTCTCGAAGAACGTGTCCATCGTGTACTCGAGATCGTCGCGATCGGAGCTCTCCGGATCGGCGTAAATAGCCTGTTTCGTGATCACGTTGTAGATCGTGTTCATGATTTCGATGTGGTGGAACCATCTGTAAGGTTTGAAACGCAATTTCCCGGTTTTTCGATAGATCTTGTCTCCCAGGTAAACAAACTGATCCAGAGTAGTCGGAGAGAACTTGTCTGGATCTAGCTTAATCTTTGTTAGGATACACAGCAGGGCGGCGAAGAAGCAGGACTTGAAATGACACTCTTCGACCTCCGCGCGGTTCTCGAGGCACATGTTACCGTGTAGTATGCGAATTCCTTCGTCGGTGACCTTGAGATTCGGGTAATAATTTAAGATAGAAATCGGTCGTATTCTTTATAGCTAAATAAAATTGAGGGGCTAGGTATCCGTATCCTTACTTTCAATCGCGCGGGTCGTTTCGGTTGCTTCTTCTTCGAGCTGGCCGGTTTCATGCGAATAGTGGTCTCCTGGGACTCCGTGGATCCCTTCCGCGATATTTTGATCTTAGAATCCTTGTCCTCCACGTACAGCTGTCGCAACAACATTTGTATCACAGATAGCAACCACAAAATCATAGCAACGAATAGAAAATGGTTTCGGAACGACTCGAACCTGGTCTGTCACTTTAAAATCCGGGAAAAACAGTTCCAGCAGAAGATCTTCGGTGTTACAAAGGACCTTCTCCATCAAAGCGTCTCCCACATCACCCTTGGCCAGCAGGCACTTCCGTTTCTTCTTCTCTGGACAGGTGCCCATTCTCTTTTCAGGAACCGGGGTCCGAATGATCGGCCCCAACGGTACCAAAGTTGGTCGAATGCGGACACCAACAGGTGCTTCGGGTAAGTCCTCGCGGACCATGTCGTCCCGTGGCTTCTGATCATCGGGTTCCTCTCCCTCGTCCCCGTATGGCCCATCGTACTGAATGTACATGTCGTCGATGGCCCTCATTGGTATCAGACAAATCGGCAGCAACCTCGAGAATAGGTATCTCTTCGGGCACAGTTTGATCTTCTTCGAAGGCACCGATTCGTCAATTTCTGGCGCTGCAGTCATCATGACGGTCGATCTGGACAGGTGCATCGAACTGAAACCGCCCTTCTTCTTCACGTCCAGCCTGGAATCGATGGAGAACCTCGACACCAACGAGGGGATGGATCTTTTAGCTCGCTTCGCCTCGAGCAGCTTGATCAACGTTTTATTCGACGGCAGGACGTACGGCGGCGGGTGCTCGTACTTCAGCTTCTCCAGAGCCTTCTGCGCGTGTACTCGTCTCATATCCTCTTCGGTCTCCTCGGGGATCTTCAGCCCGGCCGTGAGCAAAGCCAAATTCAACCTGTAAGGCGCGTCTGGTTGATCCTTCTCTGGAACCTCGACCAGAGGATTGATTATCGGCTTCTGAGCCTCTTCGGCGAGACCCGCGCGAGGCTTCCGCCTTCCCTCCTCCTCCTCCTCCTCTTCCTCCTCTTCCTCGCCCATGGTCACGTCAATGACGTCCACGTCTTCCTCCTCTTCCTCCTCAGGTTTCAGCTCAGCCTCCAACGTCTTTATATCGTGATCAGTAATCGGCAGGAACCTCGTCTTGAACAACTCGACCTCGTCCTCCGGCACGATGATTTCGAATTCGGCCGCGTACTTGCCAGGTTGAATCGAGTCCAGCGCCACGAAGTGGATGGTGAAGCCAGGGTCGTTGAACTCTATCACACCATGCAGAAGGTTGACTAGTTCGTTCAGGGTGCCGAGCACGGCGAACGAGGCCGGATAATCCCGGAGACGCCAGCCCTCGGCGTCGCTGCCGTAAGGATTGAACAGAAAGAACTGGTCTTGATCTTTCCAGATCCCGTACATCAGCTTCTTATTCTCCAGCACGAGCTCGTTGTACTTCTTGAAGTAACATTCCAGAGCCTCCGCCAGGTTCGCCAGGGGAGCAGCATCACCGCGGATTATGTCCATCTTCTTCTTGAAGAACACGTCGTTCTCGGCGAACTTCAGTCGAACGGGTAGCATAGTCAGGTCCAGGTGACTGGGAATGGGAAGCAGCTTCTCTTCCTCCTCTTCCTCGCCGCCTTCTTCTTCCTCTTCCTCCTCTTCGCCCATCATCGCCTCCGGTTTGTCCGTCACAGCAGGACTACCCTTGCGGATCCACTCGACGATGTCCCCGTACGTTTTGTCGCTAACGTCGATCAGTTGATCGATATCTATGTTCCTCCAGAGCTTAGGATCCTTCAGCTTCCTGTATGCCATGGCCACCAGCGCCGTCATCAAACCTTGCTTGCCCCTGGATCTTATCTCGAACCCTTCGTCCAAGCAGTTCTTCGAGCCCTGAAGAACCAATCGATTAGGGTTCACCTTCACGTACCCTTGGATGATCCGTTCAACAGGCGGTTCCTCCGGCGGCTTCTCCGCAGGCTCTTCCTCCTCCTCCACCATCTCTTCCCAGTCCCGCTTCGCGGCCTCCTCTTCCTCCTCCTCTTCGCCGAGGTCTTCCACAGGCTCCTTCTCTTCTTCAGGCGGCAGTATCACGTAGCTTCTCGGCTCGTCGTCCGTCATCATGTACGCCTCCGCGTCCCTCATCAGCGGCGGGACCTGCACGGCCACGTCCTTCATCTTCAGCAGCTGCGGCCGGATCGTTGGCGTCATGTCCACGACCTCGTCATAGTCCAATTTCCCGGTTGGCCTAACAATAGCGGCTGGAGACGCCTGGGGTCTGCGATTGGTACCTTTCTCCCGATAAATCACGTACTCCAAAGGACCCCCCGGCTTGGTCCCAGTCTTCACGTACAGAACCCGGACGCCGTGGATCATGAAGGGGTCCTTGTCTCTGCTTCCGGTGTTCTCCATAATTGTCTCCAGTATCTGGTTGATCGAGCTGTTCATCGTCACGCAAGCCGCCTCCCCCGGCTTGTCCGTGCCGTCTATCTCGGCGGTGCCGGACCTGAACCCTTCGTCGTCGCAAGCGTACGGGTCCATGTAGTAATACGTATCATCGTGCCTCCAGATCGCGTAATAAATCCCCTTGATCTCGAGCAGACCGCAGGTCTGCGACTCGAAGAACTCCCTGAAGCCAGTATCGAAAGCTACCTTGCCCCTCTTCTGGCCATAACCCGGCACAACGTTCGTTCTGATCTTCACCTTCGCCGAGTAAACCCCTAGAATCACGTCGCCCATGGCGTCGTCCATCTTCAGCTCGAACTCGGGATCGTTCAGATCCTTGTCGATCACGCGGACCAGGTCGATGAAGTAAATGTTCGACTGGTTGAAGATCAGATCGACCAATCCGCTGGTCCACTTGTTGCTGTTCACCAGTCTCGAGTAAACCAAGGCTGCCAACGCGATGATCATGTGCGTCCTGCCGCGGACGAGACTCGGCAGAGCTGGGTGCATTATGTGGTAGGATCCTTGCAGCACCGCTCGGTACTTGTCCTGCAGCTTGTAACTGCTGGGTCGTCTTTCCACAGCGTGAGCGTAGACCTTCTCCGTGTCGACGGTGGCTATCGGTTGGGTATAGTGATCGACGCCGCTGATGGCTATCGCGTAGAGAACGAACGGCTCGTTTTTAACGTGGCTTTTCTCCAAGATGATGAACAGCACCCCGATCATGTCTTTGACCAGGAACAGCTTCGCCGTCCCGTTCAGACCATCGGGAGCCGGCTCGCAGTTTTCCTTTCGAGCCTGACCGTCGAAGATGTTGTAGTACTTCGTGTCCTTCCAGATCGCTATGTTCAGTACCGACGATGACAGGATCCCAGCGTTGTAACGCTTGAAGAAGAGGTCCAGTGCCTTCACCAGGTGCAGCTCCGTCGGCTCCGACGATCGGAACTTGCCCGCGTAAGCCGCGTCCTCGATGGTCACGTTTACGGTCAGCTTGTGCTGGACGCACAGCGTCCGCTGCAGATGCAGGATGGTCAGCAAACGACGATCGTCCGTGCTTATTTCCTTGTAGGACTCGCAGTAAAAAGTATCCCCGTCCTCGATTATCTGGTCGATCACCGCCTCGTTCCAGCACCGCGACTTGTACACCATTGTGGTTGCGAAAGCTGCTATCGCCGTCGCTCCACCCTGTTATTTCAAAGGATCGGTAACAATCAGGATCGCGGGCCACGGTTCTGATTACATCCGCAGCGTACGAGCGAAATTAGACGGTGCGATTTTTCCGACGATCGCGCAGCGGAGAAGGAATCGAGATTTCTGATCGTTCACTGCTGGGAATCGAGGACTCGGCTAAACTTTCGCTCGGGAACGCCAAAGATTTTCAACTTTTCTGAATATTGCACAATTCGGCGAGGAAACGATAAAACTTGAAATTCTGGTGCGCGGAAGCTAAGATCTAACCCAGACTCAGCGGATCCGCTCACTGCATCATTCGCGCTCCTAACCTCTAAGGTGTATAACTTTTAAACCAATGAGTTCTGCACACTGAAACTTGGATTCCGCGCACTAGAATTTAAAGTTTTATCATTCTCTCGTCGAATTGTTTAATATTACACTCAGAAAAGTTGAAAATTTCTGGTCCCTTCAGTGAAAGTTCAGCCGAGAATTCTGTAGAGTCTAGGAAATCTAGGTTTTTATATTTTTTTTTAAATCTAGAGTCCAATAATAACGGATACGAAGTGCAACGTGAATATAAAAAGGAAAAGTGCACGAATGAAAATTTATTATCGATGGCTTCGAGTAACATTATTTTGACAATAACGATTCGGTCACCTGATGGCCTCTGGACAAAGGGGAGAATTTGGGCATGTTGATGTGAGTCAATCCCGCCCGAACGCCGTAGCGTACGCAGGTCGGCAGTTCCGGTCTGATCTCGGTGAGGGAGTACGTATCGTCCGGTAGATCGAGAAAGAAATTCAAGTCTTTGTACTGCTCCTCAAGATCCTCGTCGAGCTCGTCGCTGCTTGGCGCATTGTCGTCGGCGGCTCGCACGGTCTCGGTCACCCGACCGACAGCGTTCACAACTTCCTCCGAGACGATTTCTTCGCATTCTGCCAATTGCGTCAGCTTGTGCTTGTGTTCGCCCTTCTTGTCCCGGTCGATTTCCAACACGGACTTTGCCCTCTCCATCTTGCGTATTTTATCTCACAAACCCGAACAAGCCTGAATGCCTGGGATGCTGTACATATATTGTACCGGTGAATCGTGTACCGAGAGACATGGAACTTCTCACATTTTCAATAAATATCCAGCGGAACGTATAACCAAGGTTCCCACTGTGAACTTCATTTCAATTTTTATTTAACATTCCCCTCATCTTCGTTGGCATTGTGCGTTGCATCGATTTCTTCGAGGTGGCTGGTGTTTTACATTTTCATAGAGATTTGCTTGCAAGACTGTCACCGACAATTTTGAGAAATGTGCTTTCCGAGAATGACAGAAGACGCAGCGTGAAGTACGCACTTCTGCACGAGAAACAAAAGACGAGAATGGTGGTTACCGTATCGAGATTCGAGCAACAGGATGCTGCTTTTAATCATGGCCGAAACATCTTGAACCTCAACATGCATTTCACCTGAAAAAGAAAACTGGCCGAACAACCCAGAAAGTCACCATGGCCGTCAATAGAACCGGAAAACCCTTCTGTCCGTAGTCCCGTCTGAAAAATCAATGCACGTCGGAAAGATTAGATTTGTTTAAAACGCAAACAGAAAAAAAGAGATGATACATCGTCCGGATTGTCGAAGGTACAGGGAATGGAAACTGGAGCGGGCAAAAAAGTCGAGGCAGCACGATAAGAAGGAGAAGAAAAAGAAGTCTAAGCCGAAAAAAGTGCTCGACTGCATCGACGAGGATAACGAGCCGCAGCCGGCGAAGGTCGGCCGCCGGAAATGCAAGAAAGCAAGGGTTAGAAGGAAAAGGCCGAAGAAAACGACGCTGTACGTGCTGAAACGTATTTCATTAACTGAACTCGCGCTGAAGAAGGTTAAACCTTCGATGGAGGTAAGGGAACTGCTTCTTAACCCGCTGCACACGCTCTGCATGAAGCCCAGCGTGCCGGAACTCGACATGGCGATGATGCAAAGTGCAAGTAAATCCCAAAAAGAAATTAACTCTTCCTCTGCTTCTTTCAAATCTTTTTTCGCCATTTCCGGTCGATTTTTAAATTATTTACAAATTCTTTGTGCCGCACTTGAAACGGCGATTTCTACTGTTTTTCTCTCTGACGTTTGGTAATCATTCCAAACTCCCCGCGCAGCAGTTTTAACCCTTTGCACTCTTAACCCTGAGTCCCACACGACATTTCATGTTCAAACCAATAGAAAAATAATAAAAATTGTTAAAAATAAGTAGCAGTAAAGGAACTGTCCTTTAAAGTAAATTTCAAATAAAGACATTTGGGAGCTGTTGGTAGCAAAATTGAAAAATAATTCAGAGTGCAAAGGGTTAAATTGTAAATAGTGTTAGGCGTTATTATACGAATGAAATTATAAAATAGAACATGCACGACCGCTATACTAAACGTAAGATACTCTAAGATACTCATTTGTTAACACTTGCAAAGTATGTCTGATGAGGCGACAACTGAGGAAATGTGCGAGAAGGCGCAAGAGAAGAAAGAGGAGGACAAAGAAAACGGCGAGAACCGGCAAATCGAGGCGAGACGAGGAAGAAACAAAAGACGAAGACGACGACGCGAAATCAAAGGATACGATTACGACCGAAAGTAAAAAGAGCGCGAGCAGCAGGGGTAGAGTAATGACGAAAACGAGCAAAACGAGTGGAAAGAAAGCCGAGGTCGACGAAGACTCGGAGGAAGACGAATGCAAGAGCATTTGCTCTTTCGATAGCCAAATATGCCTCGCGGGTAAGTATCATCGCATTTGCATTCGAATCGGTGATTCTGCGCTCGGTTGGAACCAATCTCGTGCCTTTATCCGATGAAACCAATTTCCGTACCTAGAAATTTCGTGGAAATCATCTTAACCGGTCGATATTTATCGAGTCTCGAACGGTTTATGGATTTTCAACGATAGCGATAACGATCTTTTACAGCTAGAAATATTTTACAAATTTTTACAATTGTTCAATGAGTCCTATTCCTATGCGACAGGCGTCAAGTTAACAGCCGACGACAAAAAGAAGATAAAGCAACGTCAACGCGAAGTCGAGGATGCAAACGCGGAAGAGAAGTCGGTCGCAGCCGATTGATCCAAGAGAAAAACGACAGAAAACCGTAATAATAAACGAGCAGGAAAAAAAATAAAAAGAATCATTCGCGTGCAAGGGGAAATAGAAACGAGAATCGCGTAGGAAAAATCCAATAACAGATGGCAAAAAGGCGGCCGATTAGATGGGAGAAAAACTGGACAAATGCGACGGGAAAAATACCGAAGAACCCAGGAGCAGCTCTGTAATCGATCCTCGCCGCAGCAGGGTACAATTTGATTTTAATCGTCCGTGGCAATCCTACGCTATCCTTTTTTTGTTTTCGAAATTCTTATTCAGTAGCGGCGAGATTCTTTTCCATTCGTAGCATCGTTGATCACATGGAATTTCGCGTTGTATTGTACGTAAATTTTTCGGAAAGAGTTCTTTAAAATCTACATATTTTTAACTAGTGATTGTGATCGTGACCACTGAAACGCCATCCTGAATTTGCTATCGATGGCGTTATTTGCATGGTTTAGCCTGTAAAACTATGACGCACCGTCTATCAAGCAGACACCGCGGATGATTCAGTATTATTACACTTAAAAGGTCCGTTCTGTTTTGCAGGATGGAAAAGGTGTCGGCGCTGGCTCCACGCGGAGAGAGAGACCAAAAAGGGTATGGGCAACGGTCGAGCAACCAGACCGACAACGCGCGGCACCCTTTCACGTTCTAAGAATGTTGACAATCGCTAATGAACAGCTACGGCTAGAAACGCTCCGGCGAATAGTTAAAAACACGGTTCGGCACTTGAGTTTTTCTTCTTTACTTGGATAATGCAGCGAAGAAATTGCGACAAGGATACCGGGATAATTTGTACAGTGCGCCACAAGATAGCAATATTGAAGCATTAACCAGCAACACACCGACAGTGTATAACCTGCCGCGAACCAGTCGGCGCAGTTCCACAGAACAGAAATAAATAAGATGTTTCGGAGAATTTTGCGGTTTATCGCGACAGCATTATCGATCGCACACGGTTGCATCGAAACATGATAGATCATGACGTAATTGACGTAATTTGAGCGTCGCGGTGTTTTTTTTCTCGATTTTCAGTATTTATTCGCAATTATCTAAATTAGTAGATAAGTTTTGAGCAAGATGAATAGCATCTTTATTTTATCTTAATTGCAAGAAACCTTTTAACTGTATGCATATGTAGTAGCATTCAAGATTTTCACCAAGATATTTAACATTTAAATATCAATAATATAATGACCATAGGAGGCATAATAAATTATTTCAGCAGGAAAACGGTCCATCCAACTTAGAATTTACATGGACGTTCGCAAGCTATTTATAGCGAAATTCATGACTGCTAATGGTGCCCATATTTTACGAATCACTTCACCGGTCAGATTCTTTAAATTGTTCCTCGACTTGTTCCGAATTCAACCTTTGAAAAATTATCGGTCACTCGCTTCTGGCTGCCGGATGTTCAAGCGCGTAGATGGACGAACATCGTCGCGGAAGATAAGCAACCCAATCATCAGTGCAGTAATCACACTTTTTTCCCGTGTAATTGCACTGCCATCTGGTGGCGTCTTGGAATTAGCTGACAGCTGGTGGATCCTTGCGCCAGAATTACGCGGAGAGCTGACTGAAGTGACTTCTTAAAGAGCAGCTTTTGGAAAATTAGAGCGCTGATCGCGACGTAATCAGCGTACCGGTCGGCAACCCTCGCCTGAGAAAAAAAAAGCGTCGTCGAAAGGATTGTATAAATGTTTTCCAATGGCGGTCGACTTGGACATTGGGCAAGCATGGAATTTCCAGATTGCCTGCGTCATACCACTTCAACGAAAAAGAAGCCAATCCGCCGAGCAAGGATTTCCTAATGGCCTTCAATTAGCTAGGTCGTTGACGTTCCTCGATGGGGTTGTGGAAAGACCGGTAATCAAAAGGTGCGGCCGAAACCCGAAGGTTTCTGCCCCTTGTTGGGCAACTTGATCCATCAAGAACCCATCTCTGTGTCCTTCTACCAGTCGTAAATTTCATCCCATTTAGACTACACTATCCAACAGCATGGAAACTTTGCAACCGAATGAAATTAATTCCAGTTCACTTGCGGTCATTTGGTGCGTCTCCCCACCACAATTACATCGCCGAAACCAGCTTTTATCCTAATGGACATACTCGCTTTCGATAATTCTTTTCTTTTTATTTGTTACCGCCAGCAACAAATTGCTTCGGCTCTGTCTCGCGATAACCACGACCGAATTAAAAAAGAACGTTCACGATAACTGCACGCACAGCCTTGGTAAGAAAGTTCAATTCGATAGATAAAACTTATCTTCCCCCAATTTTTAAAAATAACCGCCCGATAGAGAAATTTACTGAATAAACTGGCGGCAATGCTTTTTAACGTAATCCCAGACCCTTGACTGACAAAACTGATCATTTTCTGTTCTAATTCAAGTGCAATGACCTCTGAATGATCTTGCTTGTCAACAGACCTGAGGGGGGAGGGGGTAACTTTCTGTTAACTTACCGAGAAATTTCTGTTCCAATTCACAATCAGTCAAATAAAATTTGAACCAGGTGTTAGGTCCTTTCAGACTTTCCCACTGTCGCCGACCCACGTCATTTCGAGCTGTCGATGCTTATGGACGCGTAGGGTCGCTACGCAACAGGTCGTCGACATCGCAGCAAGTGTAACAGTACACGGAAAAAGGACCGCATTCCGTTGTAGGTCAAGGTGACCCTTTCAAGTCCACGACAGTGATGACGCATTACTTCGCTTTTAAATACAAACCATGGAAATCTAGAATTTCTCGACGTGCAGGATGATCTACGGGACCGCTAAAAAGTAGTCGCCGCTTTTTCGCAAGGATTTATTGGTAGATTTTTCTGGAAGGTATTTGAATTGCGTGGGCATGAGTTATGGCCGGCGCATAAATTGATTAGAAATCGTACATTCGAAATCATAGGCCAACCAGTGAATTTATGGTGTCTTGTTCGCAGTTATTCCGAATGATTATTTTTAGATATTTCTAGGACGTTCAACTGTTACTTCGATTATCCGATTTTGATATCTGGTTACTCAATACTGCTCTAATATGAACAGAATGCATGTAGATACACATTATCTGAGCGATAAGACATTCCTATGTAAACAAAAGCCGTGGGGAAACATCTTTTAATAGGAAAAAAGAAATGCATTCGGTGCATTAGATTAAAGTACACTTTCAATGTTTAATAATCCGTATAAAACATGAAAATAGCGAAGAACTTCCGCAGGGGAAAAAATTATAAATGGAAGACAATCAGAAGTTTCAAATTTCTTATGAAAACTACAGGAATAGTTTCGTGTTCGAAATTCAACTTTTGCTACCGTCGAATAATTTTCCAGGTGTCTTTACGATTCCGATACAAAAGTTTTAAATAACGCGGAATGACCTACTTCGGCTGTCGATCTCCCAATTTGGTACACACACCAGAAATAATCGTTTTAATCATCGATCGATCGTTTGGGCTGGTGATAGCCAAACGAAGAGGCGAGCTGTATCTCCGCGAGCGTCGTCGTACGTCAACCGATAGATAGCCGACGACAGTCTTTAGACGAACAATCCCCAACTTCCTTATCTGTTCCTAGTGGCAACCGGTTATCATCCCGACGATTTCAGACTGCCTCGAAAAAAAAGAAAAGAAAAAGAATGAAAGGAAACAGATTTACGACGAATTACGACGAATACGCCGCGTTCAGTGTACGGACGGTCGTCGACGGAGACGTCCGAATCTGCATCGAAACCGAATCGTGTCGGATCGTTCCGAATTGTTCGCTCCCGGGATCGTGCGACCGTGATATCCGGTATTCATCTTCCGCTCGAGGACACCGGAAGTCGAAGATGTTGTACCGCGCGGAAATACCGAAATTGATTTGTAAGTAAGCGATTTTTCAGCGACGCGCAGACGCAGAGACGTAAATTGGTATTGATGGCCGTGCCACCGAGCCGATTAAACGTCGTGAGATCGCGTAAACTCGTAATCGATTTATGCTACGTGCGTCAACTTTTGTCTCATTAAAATTCATGAATGGAACTAGCGCGACTATATAAATAATGAACAATTATAAAAGTACAGCGATGACAATCGGCGAACGGACATTTGTCATTTTTCAAAATCACATTTGCATACGCGGGAACGACGATCGGAGAGCTCGGTAATTCGATTTTTTCCGGATAAAATTCGTGACGCGAGCAACGAACAAAGTCCTTGTTGCGTTACTATTGCAAACGGCGGTAAAAAGCGACGGCAGGAGAGGAAGGGTGAAACAATACTTAAATATTTATTTATTAATGTGTTATTTACGCTGATACGTTTTTGCTTCGATCCGTTTATAAAAATGTACACACGTAACTTTCATTTCCTTGTAACAGCGACAGATTGTTAGACATTGTCCGATGAACAATTACAAAATGTTTCGCAGTGAGAGGCGCCCTACTTCCGGGGAGAAACAGAAGAAGATTTCTTCTCCTAGATGGTTCAGTGTTATTTTCCTGTCGCGTAGTTTCGAACGAGGGTCACCAGACGACATAATTGCGCCGACATAGTTGCTCGCGGTAACAACTCCGTTTTCCCGAGATATTAATTATTTCCTTGAATACGAATGGACAAGCGATTTCAGAGTAATCAACGCGCATTCATTGTCACGTGAACGTGTGCGCCTATCCGGCAAATATTAGCCCATTGCAGTCGGAGCTGTTCTCACTCGAGAATTAAACGTTTCTTTCGTCCTAGAGTAATTCCAGTATATGATTTTATTTATTTTATGGATATGAAATCGATATAATGATTAGATATAATTAATTAGATACCGATATATTTAATAGTGTAAACGATATTGCGCATAAATGGTACAACAATATTTAACGGTAACTCAGACTCGTCAGTCGAGTGCTAATGGTTAATCATTTTATTCATAGCTGAGACTGACATCGTTATCAATTAACAATTCGCTTTATACAAGGTACAGAGATGTTCGTAATACTATTACATAAGATGCAACTATGGAATTTAATACAATTTCTGGAAAATTACTATTATAGTCGTATAGCAACAATATCAAATCTATCCTGAAGCGGTAATCGTTCACGATGTAATTGGCCTTCTTATGGCGAGCGATTAACCCGAGGCACGTCGTTAAGTAATTTTCAGACCGGTAACCGGCTAGTGACCGAATGTTTCGTATTGCGTCTGCGAACGACTTATTTCGCAACGTACGGCGTTTGCCCCCGAAAAAACGAAATTGCAGTCCTTCCGGCGGATATTTACGGCTGCAACCTCGACATACCGCGTCGTACGAGCAGCTATGTTTGCCGACGAGATGCCAGCCATGCCGAGGAAAAATATGGATCATGTCCGCCTCGGGAGATCACCGGAAATCGTTAATTACGCAAATTATAACAAATGATCGAAGACCTTTTTCCGCGTCGTTCTGGAATCAAGCTTGCCCGGCGATGTCGAGCTAATCGTTACAATTTACAATTCACCGACCATATTACGGACGTATGCAACGTTGAGCATCGAACAGAATATTTGTCGAATAAATTAATGGATATTTTTCTAATTTATTTACTACGGAGTTCGCAGTCGAACGATCCGATTTCAACTGTTCCCATTCGAATGCCTCGATGTCGAAGACAACGCCGGTAAACGTTAAATGTATTATGTTTTATTTTCCTTACTATGTTGATCTACTCATGGTAAATCAATTAGACTGTCTTCGACACTTCGATAAGAAACGCTCGAATGCGAACTAATTAAATGAATCGGTGAAAAGAAATAAATAGTCGATTATGACTTGACAAAACAGTGTCTGTTCCCAGCAATGTTTGTCGAGAACGTGCATAAATTCAGGACGATCGTACGCGATTAAAATAATCGTCGGTGAAACGAGCTCCGATCTAAGCTTGAGCTCGGGATTTAATTAACAGTTAATTAGTACCTCGTTAACTACATTTCACAAAAGCTGCCTTCGGCAAAAACTCTTTTTACACCTGTGCATCTAACGCGATACGCGATCAGCATAAATGTCTAATTAATTAAATAAATAAATTTACTCCGTTACATTGCTAATCTCAATTTATCTCCCTTCCGCGAAAATCAATGAGAGATCGTTCGAGCGCGGTTCGTCAGCCGTGAACTTCGGAAAACTATCGGCCGCCAGCCGTTATTCAATGATGAGCCACTTGTCACGGCATAGAAGTCGCGATAAACTTTATAAACGGCACAGCAGCTTCTAGCGCGAACGCGTTATCTCGTATTCTTTAACGCTTCGTCAATCACAACAACGCGTTCACATAATCGAGCAGGCGTTCCCGGACTGTACGATACAAATTTATTAGACGTTACAATCGACCGCTATTCCTCGGGTCGATTAGAGTAATCGCTTCGTCTGAATTGTTACAAATTTCGTTGTTCTATACCCTGATCGACGTGTCGATCGCGTAAACGAAACCGCATTGTTCTCGAGAAAATCGACGCTCGAACGACAGTTGTCCGATTAACATGTCTGACCATATCTCGATCTTTCTACTTGTGACAAAAACTGACTGATGACAGTTCAAAGGTTCGACGGATGACTATTACGTTGCCGTGGCTAGACGATCTTTGACTTTTTCGAGCCGCGGCTATTTTACAAAAACTGTCACGTAACCATTTACAATTAGCAATCGGTAACACTGCATGTACACAGCCGTCACCGAATGCAACGAACTAGCTGAAACAGTTTAGCAGAATCGCGGATGATATTACCGATTCATACATTATGCGCGTGTATTCTACGCAATATACTACATACACGTCAATTATAATTCATGCAATGGTTCTCTAACGAGCCGGGACATTAGCGTGACGCTTGTTTAGCTTACAAAGTATACCGTGCGCGTCTTGTTCTAGTTTTTCACAACCGACCCCTTTTTTCCGATTGATCGCAGACTGCACCAGTTTGTCTAGGATGAAAACAAAGTTTTTGTTGTCTAATAGCTTGTGCACATAGCGAGAACAAATCAGCGTGCGTTAAATACAGCGATAACGACGAGTGTCTCCTTTCTTGACCGCTTGGAAAGTTGATGCTCTTCGCGACTCTAATAGTTCTGTTGGCAATGTTCAGATCTGTTTAGGCAGTGATTCTAAAATTTTTTTTAAAGATTATTCAGTATATTCGAGTTAATCGATCCACTTGTTGAACAAGCTTCGATTGATATTGATTACCGCGAATCAGATAATTAGTCAATACTCCCGCTTACAAAAATAACATTCTATCGACGGTTTTTATATTTCCATTAAAGGTTGATCAGCTCCGTAGGAAAACAACACATTCTATTTATCGTTCTCGCGATTATGCTGAGAGTTCATTAACTCTTTAGAAAAAACAACAGATATTTTTATTCGTCGTCGCTCCCCTTCGGTTTCCAAAGGAGGGAAGCGCTCCCGAGTTCAGACAGCATTGTTATTCGCGTTTTGTTAGTTTATTAGGGGAAACGGCGAATACCGATGCGGTTAACGGGTTCATTGGCTTCGTTGATCGAGAAGTTAAGCGTCAGCTCGCGCGCATGAGACGCAAAAACCTGACGTCGCATGTCATCCCTCCGACGCTTAAAATAAAAGACGATAACGCACGAGAATGCAGAACCGATTTCACCTGTTTCATTCTCCTGGATCCTGGAAAGCAGTATTATTTTCTTTGCATTCGAGATTGCGACTAACAATAAATTTTGTAACAACGGGCTTCTCGTTTATCGTTGAATATACGAAAAGTTCCAAATGTAATGTTCGACGTGGTGATTAATGTTCGTTGTGTTCGTTTGTTCGGATCCGTCGAGCCGTTAGGCGTGTCCCGCGAGCATTCGTGGAACCGAGCGAAGGTGAAGCACAGAAGAAACCGGGAACGATGAGGAGAAACAGGTCTGCGATGGAAGATCACCAGGTCCCGTCGTTATTAATGGCTAGGAACTTTTACTTTTCCAACTGGACCTCGTAACAGGAAACTGCGATTGGTCTCCGCGACCGCCTTTCGATTTGCATATCGCGACCGATCCGACGTTTGCACGTACGTATGTACTTGCTTGCATATACGGGCATGGCCCGTGACATTTTGCAATGGTGCTCCCGAAAAAAACGCGAATACTGTTCGCATCACTGGATAAAACAAGAGAAAAGGAGGAAAGGGTTTGGATTATCGTGAGGTCGGTCGAGAAGCGCGGAAAGAGGGGACGTGGGTAGAGCTGAAAAACAACATAAACGATTTACAAAACCGTTTCCCTCCGCGTCCTGTAGCTTGTCTGCAAAAATAGATGATCCAGCGGAAGATTTTTGCGCACGACTGCTCTGTGTTTTTCGCAGCAGCGGCTCGTGTTATTGCAGATTTTACAGGAGAGATAACGTCAACTGTGCTCCCAGGTTTTTTGAGGGAGACAATGGAATGCAAAATGCGGCAGAATTTTATGCATTTTCAATCGTTAACTCCGCTGTCGAAGTTGTCCACGGAAGTCTTGGTTTCCCAACGATGAGGAGCGATGATATTGAACGTTCTCGGTATTTCCTACACACCTAGTAGCGGAGGAACCTGATGTACGCGCCTCGCTGGCGTAAATAAAAAGAAACGAATCGCCTATGAGGTGAACCGAGTTCACTGGCAGCGATTATTTCAAGGGAGATAAGCAACCTCGCGGCCAACGCATTTTCAATTCGCTGCTAATGAAAGCAAATGGCGCGCGATTCTCATCGACGAACGCCCGTGCTAAATCGCTTATGAACGTCCAAGAATTTAATTAGTGCACGTATAAATTACTTCCACTGGCCGTTTGCTGGACGTCCGCGATTTCTACGTTCCAACTTGACTGAAATCTCTCTGAATTTACTGGACGTTCGATTCGTCTGAAAAGCTCGAAATTCTCGCACGCGAAAAGAAAGCGTAATTATTTTTCGATAGAGAAGTGTACATATTATATACTAATAATATCTAAGCGAGATTAGTTGGTACGCTGTGTTGTTACGATATCGAATTTCTTGATAGACCGCGGATTTTTTGCATCTATAAATAACAGTTTATATTTAATATTTTTAATTTGTATACAAATTTCTATGAGATCATTTTATTGCAAACATGTTATTCTCGGAGCTGCGACTGTGTCAGCTTGCTGAGTACCACTGAAAGATTTCTACCGATGTAAATGTATCAAATTCTGACAACCGAAGAGCATAATTTTCATGATGCTCTGTATTATTGTGTTACACGTGGTATTACATAAGCAATCAATACGTGAATGTAAACATGTGTTGCCCAACACGATCTACGAACTTATGTAAAATATCGTGAAACAGTAAGAGAAGTTAACCCACAATCTGACCTAGACCCGTCCTATTTTCACTGTGAACCTAGACAAAGAGTGAACCGTGCCTCGGACACTTATCGAATTTATGATAACAATTCCACTGGTAAATTGTGTTTCGTTCGGGGAAGCTGAAAATCGAAAGATTCTTTCACTTAGACTTGTTGACCATTCCTCGTAACGTAAATCGCATTAATATTCATGAAATTCCGATCGACAATTTCCAAAACATTAAACGTGCCGTGCATGTCTCAACGTCAGATTTCCGGTATACACTTTTCGGAATGATTTGGCTCTACTATCGGGATTTTTATGTTCCTTGAAAAATTTTTTCACCTTTTCGTATAGAATTTACGAGTTTGAGAAAGATGCTAATTCTTATCGTTTAACGTAGAAAAAATCTGCCTATCCACATGTTGTTGACTTCCAAAAAATGAATTACAATATAAATGACAATCTAATGCAAATTGGGGATTTATTTTAATTAGTTGTGTGGAATATTCAGCGAAATTCTGCGAGGGGATCGTCTTGGAATTAAACCATATTAAACCACAATCAGCCTTACACTTTATCTAAGCAGATTCTCGCGATTGGTTGCGCAATCTGTCGTAATAATCGGAAATAATATTCGGACGTCCAGTGTCTTTGAAATGTCTCGGGTCGAATCGGTTTGTAGACTTTAAACTTTCTCGGTTTCGGATAGACATTGAAACGTCCGGAACGAGGTCAGGGTGTCAGGACCGAATTAAAACATATCCAGAACGCTGAAATTCCTACGTCAATCTCGAACGTCGCGTGATATTGTACTTTCATGTTCCGATTATTCAAAATTCAGGAAACGAGAACAGCTGGAGGCGAACGTTTCGGTGTCGAGATGTGGCGCATCATCGTCGACGAGTTAGAAGAAAAAACATCGTCACGAAGGCGGTATCATCGGTTCTCCTGGATCGTTAAACGAAATCGAGCGTACTATTTAATTTGTACCCCTTCAATCATTCGGATATTGTCAGAATTATAAGTATGTAATAAATTGGCATGACTAGGTAGTGTATTTCACCAGAATTTTATCCCCATCATCGCGTGTTTCCGGTTTACAGCTTCAATCGGAACAACTGGAAATTCCACTATGTAATGAGACGTCGCTAATTCGTTTGATACAACTCGACACGTGTGTTAGACGAAAATGTATTCAAAATTCATTAATATCTGTAACAACGCGACACGTGACACGCAGCCCGTGAGAATTTTCGAACGAGACCCGTTCCGCTTTTTATTATCTTTCGCAATTATATAATCAAAAATTACTGCGCAGATCTCTTTAATCGCGACCGTCACCCGTCACTTTTTCATCCTGCGAGAGACCCTTTAATTTGCATGCTCCGCGGTGAATGTCGGGCACATGAAATATTTATTAATCCCGTGCGAATTAATTGTAGTATTTTATCGGTGACCTTTGAAACCGGCGCTCTGGGATTATTACAAAAATCACGACCGGAGAGCCATGACGTTCGTGATCAATTTTATTTACGACGCACGGTCGTCTGTTAAATAGTAATCCCAATAATAATCATTGGACGTACATGGATCGCTCACGCTTGAAATTGTGTTACTGTCATTAACATCTTTATCAATCTTCTCCTCTTTGACTTGTGTCGAAAGAGAAAAGAAGCGCGTCCTGTTGGTACTTAAGAAGTACTTGCTAATAACAGGTGACGAGATTCGATCTGGCGCGGTCCGTTTGAAACGATAATTTATTTTCGAAGGAATGAGCAACCTATTATTCGATACTGTTCGAGATCGTAAATTTATACATTTCTGTTCGAACGAGGGACGTTCCACTTAAGGCACGCGCGAGGAGATCAACATTTCACAAGATCGATCGGAAGCACGATCCACTTCGTTCGGATCAAAACCCAGGCCATTGCCCCGGCTGCGGCAGGTTAACTTCTGCCACATTTAATCACTTTCTCGTTAAGAACGATTACTCTAGTAAAGCGGTTTAAAGACAGAACCGTTACCGTGGATGCGCTAGAATGCAGGTCCTTAGCCAGCAGCTTTTGTTGTAATTATCATGGCGGAGTAAGATCGTCGAGTATCGGGATGCTGCACGGAATAGAGATTAGTTGGAGATCGTTAAACAAACTCGCGGGTTTAATAGAGCATTGTGCTTCGAATGCGATTTATTTTATCCTCATATCGCAAGAAGACGGACTCTTGTCTTTGGTTGAAATGCTCGATCTTCAAATAATTATCTGTCGGTATACTACGACTTCTTTCACAGCGATTAGAACTTTTCTATCATTCAACATTTTATTTCTTTATCATTCCAAAGAAATACACAACGTGCACGTTCTGTGCGAAATCTTCATAAAACATTTCAGCAAGATATTACAGGTCAAAGGGTTAATTTCATTTGGAATTCGTTATATCTTCAAGATCTTAATTGCAACACGATGTTCGCGAGAATGACCAGAAAATTTATTTAATCTCAGAACGGATAGAGTAGAGTGAAATTCAAATTAGTTCAAGTTAATATTAGGATCGCAGGATAAACAATGGCGAACCTCGAGAAACTCAGTGCAGCGAGCAACGACCTCGATGATCTTTTAGAGGCCATCGGGTCTGTCAGAGGAAGGTCACGATGGAGGGAGGGGGTTGATGAGACGACGACGCCTACAGGAGTCTCGGTAAACAACAAATGATCTTAGGGCCAGTGCTAACAAAATTACAGAGACGGCAACGCCGAACAGAAACAGCAAAAACGATCTGTAGCCTTGGTCGGGCAACCCTTCCTAGGACGAGTTTCGAGCATAATAAATTTCCTCCGTCGAGTTGAAAATTTCGTAGAGGACTCACGCAGTGCTGTAGAATGACCAATTTCAACTAGCCTGTTATTGTCGAGATTGATAAATTGCTGCAAAATGATAGAAGCTTAAAAAGTCTAAGAAATCTTTTTTTTTTTATTCTTAAACTAATTGATCTGTCTGAGATGTTTTTGCAATGACAATGTCGGACAATGTTTTGCCGGATTTTTATGTATTCACAGCGTGCCTCGACGAACGACACTTGGAAAAATGAAAATTTTAATGATGCATGCAGACGGACTGTTTTTCTTCATGGAAAAAAAGACGATTAGTAAGCTTTTAATGGGATCAGATCCCACTGATCGATCGTGTTCGCATAAATATCCGACATGCAGTTCCTACTAATTTTCTGAGAATTCTGCGCAAGGAAATCAAGAAACGACGACGAACGACACGGCCAACATATCATTTTTATTCTCGTATGATTATTGTGATCGTACGACGATTGCTCCGCCTCATTTCTTCTTGGACGCTAACGTATCTTGGCAAGAAGATAATGGCGTCAGTCGCCGACAATAAACGCGTTTATGGTTCTCCGACGAGCCCGCCCCGGAGAATTAGTATCGGAGAATTGTTTATAGTTTAGCAAAAACGCTGTTCCTCAAAAGAATTATGCGTCAAGAATAAACGATTAGGTTCATGGAAAATTTCTTTCGGCCTCCGGTCTTACCAGGATTAATATATTCGCATAACAATAAAATAATAATTAGTGACATGCGACGTGACAGCATCGTGTAAAAACAAAAAACCAGAAATCGGAAAAAATACCGATTAACATGAAATCGAAATTGCTGTCGGCTCGCACAGCATGCCACCTTATTTTGCATGAAATTAAATCCGTCCGACAGGAAGTGCAACAATTAATTTCGTATTTATGCGCGCACGAGATGCGGCCGCTGTTGCTGCGAACTACGTTCTAGATCGTACTATCGTTAAAAATCCGACTAAGACAAATCTAATTATCTGTTGATAATCCTCGTTCAATCGAGGAACCTCTTCATGGTGAAACATTCAATTTCTTCGTTAAAAAAAAAAGATGACGGTGCATTCGAACAGAAGCTAATCTCTCGATAAAACAGCTCAGCACAGGTGGTGGTCCATCAGCAAAAAAAAAAAACAGGAAAGACAGGAAGAACTCGAAAACTCGAAACATCAATGACGTAATATTATGTTAATATAATCAGTCGGGCATTTCTAACATGGAAGAAACCAAGTGAAAATGAGTCCAGCGGAAGAATTCCTCGACTATAAATATTCATTGATCGATTCGCTGGGCGTTCCGATGTGCATTCGAAAAATATTGTCGAGCGTAGAAAAACATACATTTATTATTTACCAACAGATTTTAAATCGATACCACGGAGAGATAATTTCTGCATCTGTTTTGGTCGTGTCTCGACGAGTCATCGCCGTGAATCCGGACAAATGACACTTTAATCTGTACGATCTGGAATAAATAATTGGCCAAACAAAAAAAGAAGAAAAACTCTATCTTCGTCGCTTCGTAAATAAACATCCAAGCGGGTCCAGATAGTCGATCAAACCGTGGAAACACGACCTTTACGAGCAGTCTACGGTCCAACCAACCCCCGAATTAATGAAACTTCCTTGTCGAGTTCTCTCTGCTCCATCGGTCATTCTCTAAACGCAAGAATTCGCATAAAATCCGTAGCGACGCGACGGGACAGCCTCGCCTTCAATCCCTTCTATCGTTTCAAGGTGCGTTAAAATCCGAAGAAGGCTGCGGGTTTATACGCTTTCCGCGGACTCGAGGCATCGGAATTGTCCTTTCTCGAGTGTTCCTCCGTGACTCGAGATGGCAGTTGTATCTCACTTTTCGGACGCGTTGCCTTCGGACGGTGTCAATGAGCATAAATCACTTGTACAAACGGCAATTAAACGAAACTCGAAAAATATGCTGATCAAACGACCACGGTCGTGTCGCGGATCCTTTATAACAACCGGAATCGAGAAAAAGAAAAAAATAGCCGCAGAGACGATAAAACAACGGAAAGAGGGCGTCACGTCCACGTATATAGACGTGCCATTTGTTATGGGATTTTTTAACATTCCTCATTGTTGGGGTCATTGAGTGCCGGCAGCTTTCTTGAATTGGCAGGCCTTGGGGCCTCGCGGAAACACGATCCTTGACCCCGGTTGACTGGTTCAAGAAATCATCCGGAATTCTCGCTACGCTTTTCGCGAGCCTAGGTCTATCGTACCGGGCATATTAAAGTTATCCCGAGACCGGTTCACGAAGCCAAACCGGATCGCGACCAGTTTCGCAAATGTCCCGCGAGAATCACACGAAACAATCGTTCTACTGAACGTAAATTATTCGTACTTTTCTACAGTACGCTCGCTACTTTCCTGACGCTTTGTTTGCGTTCGCGATTAGTCTCTGACCCGGCAGCTGGGATAGCGTGGTACGCTTCGCATTTTGTACTCGCGAACGTTTACTCTCGAGTTACTTGCAAAATGAACCTTTCCCGTAGAACCTCCGGCTGGTAGGGGCGAATTTAATTAGTCAATTAACACGTTTCCACACAGAGAAGAGTAGTCCCACGGCGCATTGTCGTTTCGTCGATTGCAACTGTTCGCTGCTTTTGTTACCGGCTTATGACTAGGAGGCTTTATGCATTTTACGGAGAAATTTTTTGGGTGAAACATATGGAATGTTAAAAGATTCGGAGAGTTTAAGAATATTGTAATGTTGTTTTAAAAAGAATTTTAAAAAGCAGAACATTTTTGCATAAAAATGTTTACTTGTAGTCTCGACCGTATGATGGTTAATACAAAATTGATAATGCTCTCGGCGCAAGGTTCGATCAATATTTAATGTTTAATTTTTGCATAAAGATCCGCAGTCCACTTACGACTGTTTCAGCGATTGCGATTCTATGCGTTCGCGTGAAATAGAAGTCTACGAATAAAGTATACAAGTAGGAAGGTAATAGGGATTCTGGACCAAGTTCAATGACCTTTCGGGGCAGACCTAACCCGGGGAGGGGGGACCTTGCCCCCGCCCCTCCCCCTCCACCATATCTCCCCCCACCCACCCCCAACCCGTGGGGAAGGGGGGATTTTGGGAGCCCCCCACCCATCCCCAACCCTTCCCCTTGGCGAAGGGGGCATTTTTGGGAGCCACCCTCCAGTCCTAACCGGGCGGACTTTTTCGGAGGTTACTTAAATTCAAATTCAAATTCAAATTCAAATTCAAATTCAAATTCAAATTCAAATTCAAATTCAAATTCAAATTCAAATTCAAATTCAAATGTCTCCCTCTCTCTCTCTCTCTTTCTCCCTCTCTCTCCGTCGCTGTTTGAAGATAATGCGAGCGTCGTCTGGGGATGGTGACAGAACCACTTTTTGTTCGATACGCGAATTCCGTATTTTAGAATCTGCTGTAGCCGTATATCGATTCGGCCGGAACTTTGCGTAGCTCATTGTTGCGAACTTTTAATGTATTGTGGGCGTAATCTGAGCTCATGCACCGGTAGTCCGACTAGTTGTTATATTTTCTTTCGAACTACTCGCCGGACAGTCGGCTCGTATATCCTTTTGATGGTATTTTACCCCGGTCCGTGTCAATTAGTAGTAATTAGACTGCGGATCGCTGTATCCGATCTCGCTTTTGTGGGGTGTTTCGCGAAGAGCGGAATGAAAAGAATAGTTACCATAAAATATATTACTAGTTTTTATTAACACTATTTATATAATCTTCTTTCAACCAGATTATTTCAGAATCTGTTGTGTAATATTTGTTTAATTTTCATATATTTGAATTTTTAAATTTGAATTTGAATTTGAATTTGAAGTGGAATTATTTATCTCGCCTCACTGTAGGTTCGCATCTATCCAAAGAAAGGAAACGGACAAATTATTTATCTTCCACCGCCAATTGAACACCGAGCGAACTACCGTCAATGAGTTTTTCAAGTCAACGGAAGTGCCGATACTGGAACGTACGCAAGAGATTTTTTTTCACGATCAGACGAGTTCCGCAGATTATTCCAGAGTAAGTAAACAAATCAGTCGACAAAGACAACAGAAAATTATGATTTAATCGGGTGGGCGTTCCCATTCGTATTGACACGTTGATGAACGTCTTTGCTATACTATGTGTGTACTACTCGGGACTGGATTATACGATACGCTGGCTGATACGATATTATTCAACGGAGGATTACTGACGTACGTACATATTCCTATACCGAGAAAACGTGCAATTAAACGGCGTGAACGCGAAAACCTTGTGTACTGGCACGGGGAGGTTCCCTCGTGATCGACAACGATCCAAAGAAAATTTTTGTACGATTTTCTGCGGAGCTCGAAGCAAGCCACTACGTCGAGTATGCTATTCTATAGTAATCGGAAAAAAAGGGAAATTTCTTGTAGTAGGCTTATCCCGGCAGAAATTGAATATCAAATCTACGAGACGTAGTTTGTAAATTGTTTTTATACAGATAAAAAAAGTTTTTCTTCCGCGCTTCATCTGGTAAACTTTCAGCTTCTTAACGATGAAATTGTTTCAATGTTAAGAGAATTATTGTCGGTCGAAGAACAATTGGCTTGTGCAACTGAAGACAATGAAGAAATAAACGAGTAAAGAAGTAAATAACCAAGAAGAAATAATGAAAAGAGGAGAGACTAAACCCGTCGGCATTCGGGCAACGTGTTTCAAGCATTGGAGACGCAACACCGTAAGAAAGGTTTTCGCCTTAAGGCCATTTCATATATTTAAAACCTGGCTGCGGTTCTTTTAGAGGATTTTATTGCAACTTTTACTTCTGGAACGCAGGACGCCGTCCTTCCCGCAATGCGCGCGTTTCTACCCGTCGTTTATCGCAATTGATAATTCAGGTCTTGGATGTATTTGCACGGCGAGGTGCCCGCTACTGATTCCAAATTACTAATCTCGAAGGACCACTTTCTAATTGGAAAGAACACAACTAAACTAAATATGTTTGCCAAAATTCTATATTTCTTCTAAATCGAGAGTACTATACTAGGCGAAATCTATTGCTAAAACGACCGGTGTTGCTCGCTCAACTATTTGTGATACTCTGAACTCGGAAGAACTAGAGACCTCCTTGTTCGCAAAAGGTGCCCCTTCCTCCCTAGTCACCAACCTCCCCTGCCCAAGAAAGGAAGGAGTAGGAGATTTGAAACTAAGGGCTGGAGGCGGACCAAAAACATCGCCGAGGTGGGAGCGGTACCTAAATAAATCGGCGAAAACACGGAAAACTCGCAAATGGCCCACATGCGCTATGTCACCTCGACTGGCGGACCCCTCATCTGGTGACCATAAACTAGCCGGGCCATAAACATCCAGCCGAGGTGAAGCGAGGGACCCAATGTGACCTGGCTAAGCGCTTTATGGCGAACGAGACGGAAAACCTAAAACAATCCTTGGGACTCGGAAGGACTGCAAACTATTAACACGTTGACTGCCATGTCACCCATATGTGGGTGACGGAACTATTTGTCCAAGTTTTAAAATGAATTTTTACGCTAATATATTAATCGTACCAAATTTTATTAAGATCTGTAAAATGCCAGAAAGTTGGAGGACTACTCCATGTCACACATATATTTTTTTTCAATTTTTATTTCATTAAATCACCTACATTGATTTGATGGAATTTTTTAGGTTTCTAGTTTGGAAGTCAAAGTGTTAAAGAAGTGACAGGCTCAAACCGTAGCCAGTCGTAGGCAGCGAAGAATATCCCAAGGTTGCTAAACCATCTGTACTATGCTAAGATTCTACCTATTTTAATGTTACCCGCTACAGCGCGATTCAATGAAATAATGCCTACGTTCAACGACGCACTATTTACTAGACAGCTTTTCGTTCTATCCTACCCAGCAGCCGACATTTCGCGACAGATATTTTTCAGTTGTTTATGGACCGGACTGCCGATCCACATGCAAAATTTGCGGAAGGTTATCTCGTTGAATTCTGGAGAAAATATATTTCAGAAGACCGATTATTTCTACAAACATCGTACTCTCGGGAATAATTAGCAACAATATCGCTTGTTTCCTCGGCGAAATTCAGATAAGCGACGATTTCGGTCACCGACTCCAATAATCGCAAATACGTACTTGCGAAAATCATACACACGGAAACTGCATGTATGATATTTTCGTATCTGTCCGCAATACGAACGTACCCAAGATTAATGTTAAATCGCTCCTCTTTAACGATTAGATATGGTTCGACTTCCGTACTTGAAAAAGTAAGAACAAAACACAAACCTTAATGACCCGTTGACGCGCTGCTGGAAACAATAATTTTATGCGTTCGCGTTATGTGGATCATCGGTAGCCTGTGATTATGAAGTTTTTATAGAAAAAAATGATTGACAATACTGCGAAGGGGAAGCCTGGTGACGTACGAGTAATGGCATAGGAACAAACGTAAACAAATTCTCCTTCAATCTCGATTCGGTAGAGAATGCAATAAAATCCTTTAACGTATGAAGTTTAATAGATTAAACTCTATGATCTTCGCCTATTTCCTCCAACCTATTTTTCGAAAAGGGACATTTTCCATTCGTGTCATTCTGTCGAAGAAACCATGTCTAATTTTCAATTTGTTAGGCCATGATCGCACTGGACCCGACTTCGGCGCACACGCACGAGCGTTTTGAATGCCTCGGGAGGCATGTGTTGGTGCCGCAGTGGCCCGAAATCGGACGAAACAGTCGGGGTCTACGGTAGCCGAACCTTTTCAAGTGCTTCGAGAGAGGTCTCAATAGGACCCAACCCATGGGACAACCGAAGTCGGACGATGGTCTGAGGAAAATCGCATCATTTTGTTTTTCGCGTACACGTTCTATAGTAGAATCCGACATCGGGCCACTGCGAGAACATCGGCCGAAGAAGTCGGTCGTACCGGTCACCAACGCATGTCTCCTGAAGCATTCAAAACGCTCGTGCGTGTGCGCCGAAGTCGGACGAAGGCTAAGATCACAGTAGACCCGACTTCGACGTCCGACTTCGGCGCACACGCACGAGCATTTCCAGGCATGTGTTGGTGCTAGTGGCCCGATATCGGAAACCAGAAGGGTCTCACGGACGGGCCTACCCACACATTTGAAATGTCGGACGTCGGACGAAGTCGGGTCCACTGTGATCTTAGCCTCGCCTCGAAACAGCGACACAACGAGCACACGCCAGCGACCGACATCGTTCTTCTACGAACCGCAAATACACATTGTAAACGAACGTAACCGAGGGAGTCCATCGGGGAGAACGAGAGCAGGACGAAGGGATCGGAATGTCGGTAAACGTGCCGGGGCATCCCCCGATATACCTACTGGCGCACGTTCCGTTGACCTTTGATCGCTCCGATCTCGCGGCAGTGCAATTGTTACTGGCCGCGCGGTGTGCTCCCCGGCTTTTCCACCTGGGACCAGTGATCTTTCCCACCTGTGGTGGGGCACCGGTCCAGGTCACCGATTGGCGAACGGTCCACGTGCTGCACGCCGCCGTCGCCGTAGCCGCCGCCTCGGGTGGGGGCTCTGCAATGACTCTAACATAATTTTTGAACTTCCACCGACCCGCGTTTTCATCACTTTTGCACAGAACCGCACGCGGTACACACCGTTAGGAAAGTACGTACATAGACACCGCGGGAACCGAGGAGCTTTTGTCGCCGGTACAGTCCTAGAGCCTAATTGCCGAAAAGCACCATTCTACCCTCGAGGAGTTAGAAAAGTTATCTGTGAACTACGGACCAATTGAAACACAAGAGAAACGAGTAAGAGAATTGATTGGCTGATCGATTCTAGCCCGTCGGTCGAAAGTAACGGACACCCGTGTGACAGCTATCAAGGACCGGAAGAGTAAACGCGTCGAGGAAGTGTGTGAATCGGAAGAGAAGGTTTTTCCAGTCGTGTCTCCGAGCCTCGGTTTAACGCGAGACTGCGGGCCGGTTTCAATCGCGGATCGTTTTCGCGCACCGCGAACGCTCTTCGTGGTCCCTTCCGTAAACAGCAACAGCGCGCCGCCGCCGATCGACCACCGGTTTTCTTCTGTTTCGCCGGTCTCTCGTAACTATTTCGTAACAGCGCGCGCCGACAACCGTGCGAAACTCCATCGGCGAAAGAATCGATCGGGATATCTCGCGCGCGCGTGTATCCTAAAAGACGCAAAGAGGAGGAGCACCTTCGAGTCCCGGGAGTAGTGAAGTGTCGCACGATATGAAGGACTTCGTGATGATATGGAGCCGATTCACCGGCCGACGGTACTCGACCGTCAACACGAATCAGAACAACCAGAGCGACTCGAGCGAAACGGACGAGATGACGATCAGCCAGAAGACCAATAACATCAGGAGAAAGTCATCGGTGGTCGTGAACCGCTTCTTCAATGCGGCACTGTCGCCGGTTCACTCGAACGGCCCCGAGAAGTGCCCGAAGAGTAAGTAAATCGATCGCGCGGTTTTACGGCTTTTCGGGAACGATTAACGATCGTTGTTAACCACTTGTTTTATTGCGTTCTGTCCGGTTTTTATGCCGCGTTCCGTTCAGACGATATTAAAACGAATTGTTTTGCTTGCGACGTGCGTATTGCCAAGGATGTTCGCGATAATCTGTGCCTGCGATTCTTTCGTAAACGGTGAACATTATAACAGCTGGAAGTTGTATAGTTTACCAGCAATTTAGGCGACTTGCAAACTAAAATTTAAAAAAAACAGGCGCATTCGCATCCAGTGCAACATTGACGGAAACTATCAGGAGTGAGGTCAGCAGAACTCGGAAACGTGTTCTTGCTAGTCACATTGAACACGATATGGAGTCTTTTGTACTAGTAAATATAGTAGTACGAAATTTTGTATTTATTTCTTTTATTTCTGCCCTTGACCTTGGAGACTATAGTATGCTAGTAAAGAAGATAGATCTAGTATGTAGCAATTAAAAGAAATGAAGGTCACCTTCGTTTCTAGAAAAAATATTAAAAAGATAAACAATTGTAAAATATACTGGAACTTCCTCCTGTTTGGTTTCTTTTCTATTGGTTACCGTTTACAAAAAGAACGCTGGTGCAACGAAAAAACTTTGACATTTTGCAAAACAGTGCAAAAATTCATATCTTAACAAATTGTCGTCTTCTTTTGCTGAAAATTTCTTCGCGCTAATGGAGATTTCCATTGCACTATGTAGAAGTTCTATTTTATTCTGGTAAAGTATTATGGATACACGTTGATGAGCCTAGTTGTGGAAGAAAGCGTAAAGCGAGGGGTTAACGCCTTGGAAAACGTGTTACTTCGACCATGCTCTGCTGTATAGTTGAAGTACGTGCCACCTGCGAGATAGTATCGTGACGCATTTCGAATGAAAATGCACTTTTTTTGAAACTAGATTTACAGAGCAGTAAAAACTACTCGCATAACTGCACGCGAAGATGTGACAAAAACGTGTTTATTCTTCGCAATTTTTAATGCATCCGAAAAAAAATCAAATTCGTAATAATTCGCGAACGAAGAAGTTCGAAACCCGATGATGGACCTAGTATTAAAAAATTAATCTCGCGCGGTTCGCTCAACCTCGCATTCTCATGCGAGAGGTATTCCTGCAAGGATTCATACTACTCGTTTTAAAAATTTATGAAATTTTCGTGAGCAATTCTCCACACGCGAAATTCACTTCGCTTTGTAGCAGTTGACCCGTATGAGTAATGGCCGGCTCGTTTAAGGATGCGAAGAATTATGTCTGCGTGTGTATGAAAGTAATTGGCGCCCGCTGATTCTGTTCTTTCGTTCTCGAACTTGTTTTTCATGACAGATACTACTGGGTCAAGCGCAGAGCCTTGAGTTAATGGGAAATTGATAGCTAACGCAGCCCAACCGGCAGGACCTTGTTCGGTGCTCCGCGAGTTTATCAGCGTTGCTTGCTACGCGATGCAGAACGCGTACAGTCTGCACCGCGAAAATATTTGGTCGCTCGCAACGTCGTTCGCGGTTTAGAGAAGAGAAAGCAACGGATAACGTAATCCACGGTTTTGTGGTCGTTGTACCATCGCCGTTAAGTCACACGCGATAACTATTAACGTTGGATCGCATAATACATACGTCCATACATACGTATACGTACGTGCTCGCGGTTTCACGCTTTAATTATAACGCGAAAAACTTGCAGAAACTCGTTCCGTCATGCTACGCGAGGCAAGTTCAAGTTTATGCTCGAGCGTTGTTCATAAAAAGATCATCGTCGTCTAGTTTATCGTGTACGCATATCGGAGCAATAACTGCGAAGAAATACCTCGCGTGTTAATTGAAAAATCGCCGAGCTCTGAATCACGCCAATCGCAAAATAATTGTGCGGATACAAATACATATTATTTAAACAATGGCTCCGTTGAAGTCGCCGCTACCTCTCTCGCGATGGTAGTTAGCTCGAACAATCGTGCATCCGACGCGCACGAATTTCCCAGGGTAAACTTGTTTAGCGTTAACGCAGGCGATCGTGCAATTATGGTAAATCTGGTTCAATTATACGAGCAACTGGAGCATTTCGATTCAGCAGGTTACCGACGATTATTCGCAGGCTCTCGAAACCGAATGATCGACAGTCGAGGATTTCTTAGCGAACTCTCCGATAGCCGAAGTAATCTGAAATGTGAAAGGTTTGCATCCTCATGCATCCGCTAACAAACGAACGAATGAAATTTAGAAATTACCGAATTAATTTTTACATCGCGTTACACAATCCGAACACGGAATTCGCTACTCTCGCTGGCGTTTCTCGCGAGCGTCTTTACCGTCGAATATTCGCGGAACGACTGTTAATTGCTTCCTGGTTTGTTTTCGCGCACGTTTCACGGTAATTTATCAGAAACGCTCCAGTTGCTGCGCAAAAATTATCGAAACGCTGGATCTGATAGCGTTACGTACGTAGCACAAGTATTACGGTAGAGAATTACGATGCACATTATAAGATCTGCCGGCCGTTTCGCGATTCTGCCTGCATTATGCAAATGCGCGCTTGTTATTATACCGTTTCTTTATATTACGATCGAATTTATCGGTCGGACCGATCAAAACCGCGCGTCGTACCATCGTAATTGATTTTCCTGTGTTAAAGTTATTCTTACGTATTATTAAAAGAAAAAGAATGGCTAAAAATTTCAATAGACACGTTCTTATTTGTCTAAAGCAATGTAAAATAGTCGATTTTAGTGTAAATCCTAATATTAACACTAGGTTCACAGGTTCTAATATTTTTAATTTACGGATATTGAGATTGTGAATATGCACCCGTGAGGAATTATTAAACCAATTTATTTCTTTATGTATATATTATAAAAAATAGGGCTAAAAATTTGGATGAACTCATTCTTGTTATTTCTACAAAATAATATAAAATACTTCTCTTTCAATGCTCCGTAAACCTAGCGTTAAATAATGGAGCACCGGATGGGAAAATTTGTAAGGGGACAAAGTGACTTTTGATATCTTCGTTTTCTTTTCTACCTTGTTTAAAAATTCGTGGATTTCTCGCGATACACTTGACACAGATACGAGAAAGTGATTCGCAACTGTTCTCCGGTCGGATTTGATTCACTAACGAATTCATCCTTGCGGAAAATATCGCCGATTTGTGTCTGTGTCAAATGTCAGTTGTGTTTTCTGCAACTAATAGAATATTGATGAAGATATTAATAGGTTAGACGCGTCAGACATGCAGGCAGCACATTTTTGATATACAACATTAAAACACTGATCAGCAGCGAAGAATATTTTCGCGATAAGTATCCGATACGAGGAACGCAGTCACCCAATTTAGCTGTTACCTTCTCCTTTCATTCTCGAAGGACAATGTCGAGCGAGAGTAAACTAAAATAGGTCATTAAGATTACAATTAACCCCTTGCCGTATCTTAACGAGTCAGACTCGTGACGAAGATTTTGAACAAAATCTAACAAATACAAAATCCTTTCTTTTTGGATGAAATAAAATTCCATACAAAAAATGTATTAAAATTAGCCATACAAGAAACGTTTCTACAACATTTTTGGGGATGAGGACGTTTTAATCACTGTAACCGCAAAGAGAATGGTACGGGAACGGGGTTAAAGACGAACGGAATCTGCGGTTTAGCAGATTCTCTCGTTCAGCTGTTGAATGTTCGATCTCTCGCGAAAACGTCGCGTCGCGGGTGCGGTCAACAAAGCAATTACGATACCATTCCAGCGAGAACAAAGAATAAGTAAGAAGAGTACGCGTCGCGTCCCCATAAGAAGGTTTCAATGAAGCAATAAAAAACCGGCTCACGTTGGCCATGCTAATAACGACCATCCTTCCTGGACACACGCGTAGAACTTCCACGAGACCATAAAATCCTCGAATATGAAAAGCTTCCTTGTTCGTACGACGCCTTGAACTCCTACGCAAATTAAACCATCGAAATTATTCGCACGCCACTTCATAAATGAAGGCCACGAATAGACTGGAGATTCGTACGCATTTCAACTGGAATAGGTGAAATGCAAAACTAAAAAGACATCGGAAGAATTTGATGAATGGCGTTGCGTCATTTTCCAGTTTTTAATTTCTCGCAATGGCATCATCGTTAACAGAAATAAACAGTTACGATCCGCGCATTTGAATACGACTATTAAATTTAATGGGCCGAGATCGCTGAGACTTTAGATCGTATTCTCGATGATAATTAATGGATTTATGCGTTTGTATTCTTAGTGTAACTTTATCGGGGGATGCAACAGGGGTTAAATTAAGGGAACAGCGATTGAAGATTCATCGCGCGCATTAGCCGAGTCTCGACTTAACGGATCTCTGTACAGACAGCTTCTGTTCCTCTTTATATTTGCAAATATCGTCAGCGTCATGACTTCCTTACTGTCATAGCTGCTATTATTATCATCGGACAGCATGATCAATATTTGGACTCAAAAATCGGAATTGAGAAGTAAAAAGGTGGTGTGAAAATTATAAGTTTAAAATTAGTTTAGATGATAAAAGTATTGGCAGTAGATCCGTAGTTCGAGCTCGTAGTTTGTACTGGTTATGCGTGGCAGGTGCCATTTCTATCGTTAGTTCGATACACAGACAGAATGCATTAACATACTCGATTTGCGATGATATTCGGGACGAGTCGCACGATCGAAATCGGATCTATTAATAACCCGTCCGGAACGCTTAATTAATTTCTGTCTCCATCGCAGCTAGTGAGACGTATAAATAACCCTACCAATTTATACTTTACAATCTAAACAGTTCCAGATAATTGTTCCGAAAATGCAAGCTTAAAATAATGTTCTAAGGAAGCAAATGGCATAGTTGAACAAGTGAGAGCTTAGCAAATAATAGAACATTAACAAAGAGACGATCAACAACGTTAGACACGCATATTGCAAAATTTACAAGTGCACTTGTTGCTAGAACACTGTTATAAATGTTTGTGCTATTTGCACAGTTTACACACACTAATGCACTGTTAACCTGTAGAACTTTCATTCAGATGTGTCTTCGTATTTATTTCCTCAACGATTTATAAAAGATTCGGACAAGATCGACACACGCTAAACAGGGTATCAAGATAACAATAAGGAACGCAACGACACGGAACCTAGCTCACGTGATTACGATCTCTGACGAAAGGGGATTTATGCACAACGATGCATAAGTTTTCCGGAAATAATTGTTCGTTGCGCAGCAATGGCATTGACATCGGCTGTAAAACGAACCGGCTGTGTCGATCGGAACCGGTTCACCGCGGCAAAATGAGACAAAAACGAACGATCAGAAATTTCTAGATCTTCTTACGTGAATCTAGCCAACGCCGACCGTTCAGGGTATCCTTCTCCAGATCTTCGCATAGGGCGTTCCACGAAAGGTGTTCGACCCACAAATCCCTCGAAACAGTTGAAAATTCCGAGCGACAAGTTTATATTTCTTAAAAAAAAGGGAATATGTCGTTAAATAATTGCAGTTAAAACTGGTTTTCAGTGTGACAGTCGTTAGCCGACGAATGTGCTAGTCACGTGAATATTTTCGTGGCAGAGATCTGTAGCCCCGGACCACGCGGAGAAATATCTGAAACACGACGTGTACAGGGCAATAAATTTGTCAGGGGCAAAAAACAAGGGGGGGAAAAACGTGCTTAAAATCCGTAATTAGAAAGTCAAATTTCATGTCGCGTTATCAATAGCATCAGCTGATTAAGGCAGCGAGTTATAGTGGTTCGATCGGAACCGTTGGTATGTAAACTGGTTCTCCCTTTTATCTCTCCGTGCCACAATATTGATTTCAACTCCTCGTTTCCAGAAGAATTTCAAACATACTGTTACGTTATTGCCAAACTTATCGGAACTACTAAGAACGAAAAGTTTTCTGCCCGATTATTCCTGTTCGTCGCGATCTCGATGGAAAATTCTCATTTCGTTCTCTAATAATTAATTGGAAAATGCTCGTTAAGGGTTAAATTATTTCCAATCGTTCGCACGAGTGCCGGCACACGTGACCATTGGAATGAAAGAAAAAAGACAGTAAAAGACACCGCAGTATGATATCCTCGTGATCGTTTGTTTACCATCGATCCGTTACACAGCGTTAATCTTAACTGTTTTCGTGTAGAAAAACAAACACCGTTCCTAGCGAAAGAAAATAATTAAACATTCCGGAACGCATAAAAATAGCACGGCCGGATACGCGTGTAACCGAATCCCATTTGTTACGAAACATACGTGACAAATATTCGTAAAATACTGGCGAGGAGTCCGGAACTTTTGAGCAATCCTGTATACACGGTTCGCTGGGCTGGATCCTTAATTACCTTACTTACACGCTCGGATCCTCTCGGTCGATTCTTTGTACACGGCACGCGTCACCGATATATTGTTGACTCTCTGATAGCATGATACGATGCAGTCTTCGGCGTGACCTTGGATTCGCAACGGCGATCATTCTGTAGCGTCAGAAACGCGGAACAGAGATATCGTTCGATCGATAAGGATCGCGACAGCTGCAGACAGAAAAATCACTTGCTAATTGCTATTGTGAGGTACGACCTTAACACAATAATAGTTTTATGACGAGAAAAACGAGGTACTTCGGAAGCTGTTGGGAATGGTCAAGAAAATTTCTGAGGAAAAATAATTCGAGAGAAGTATAATCCCAGGATCCTGTAGAGAATTAATATATATTTATAGACTGAGGATCTTTATGCATTTATGGCTTGTGACAATTTTCAAAAAATGTTAGAATAGGAAATTCCACAGAATTTCGTACGATTTCCATTTATTTCTGATCTACGGAGCCTACTAAAACTGAAAATAGGATTTTCTTTGGTTTCACTCTCTTCAAATTTTTTAAAATTATCTGTCAATAAACATCGACGACGTTTAAAAAATAACACGACGACCAAATTAGAAGATTCCACGAGTGTGCAAGTGTCCAGAGGCTTTTTGGTGCGCGGTCGTCGTCCGTAACCCTAAAAGCATTACACTCTAACCTTCGTCGCGTCGACACACTTGTGACACGCTTGTGCAACAGGGGAGCATGCGCACGCTTGAAAATGCCAAAGTGAAACTTCGTAATTTGATCTTTCGTCGCTGGCATTTGATACATCCATCGGAATGCTAATCCGACACAATACCGTGGGAGAAGCTGGCGCGCGCGCGCACCCCGTCCCCGAAACCCGAATTAGGGGGATAAAACGCGGGAAATTAATTAATTAGTTGGACGTTGAACTATACGCCAGCAGCCGGTTTCCAAAGCGACGCAGCCGGGAGAAAAAATCTAACAGCGGTGTGTGTGTCGTAAAACGGTCGCCAATTTTTCAATTTTCTCGGAAACCAGTTAACGCTTCTGGTCGTTGTCTCTACGCTTTACAAGAAAAAGAACATGCCGCGTTTGCATAAACACGTGCAATTTAACGATTGGAAAGGCACACGGGGAAAGGAAAGCGGCATGGTGAAAGAACTAATGATTTCGCGAGCTATCATTACGGGAAAAATTTCAAAACAATAACGAGGCAATATTACTGTTTGCGTTTATCGCCTGTGAGCGTTACTTATGTATTTCATAATTCTACGGGCATTTTCGTTGCACACGAAAATACAGCTTGCGTAAATATGCAAATAAGGATTTTCATTTCTTTTCGTACATAATCCTCGACGGTAGGACTAAGTATATACCTTATCGAGCACGTTCGGCAATCGGCGAAGTGAGTGGAACAATGCTGTGTTTAGAATGGTTTTCCTTTCCTGCGTCTGCTATCTGATCGTTTTGTTCGGTTCGGATAATCGAGGTTCCGTCGGACCGTAATTGCAAAGACCGCTTATACGATAACGCGAAGATCGTTACCGCGGCAAATGCCCCGGTAGCCGGCGAGTTAGCGAAGTCGGATCAGGAAGTTGCGCACGCGGTGCTCGAAAAATCCCGCGGGCTGCACCTGCGAAGCACCGTGCGCAATCCAAAGATAATCGCCGAGCACGTATGGCGTTCCTCGTGTTTCTGGTCTCGTTATCCAGCCGAGCTAGTAGTTGTCAGAATTCGAACTGGCACACGTCGGGGCGAAGAAGATGGCCGGGCCTGGCGGACTCTGAAAAGGGGTCGGGTCGCGTCCGGGCTTGCGCAACGCGGCGAGCACAAGCCTCTGGATTTATTTACCTTGCGCAATCCCATTGCGCCGGCCGGTTGTTATTTAAACAATTTGTACAATACCTCTTCTGCGAGCCACGCTTCTTCGTTCGGGATCGTTAGCGAAGGATCGTTAGCGAAGATGTAAAAATCAGAGCAATTCCGGGAGAAACCCAGTGCTAGACCAAGAGTCGTCAACCCTCGCGGACGCAACTGCAACGATAAATTGCACACGCGGTCGCACGCGAATGCGTCGGATGGCTGGCGACGATGAATCTGCTTAATGGATACGTGTTATCGCTCGTATTAAGCGGAGTGCGGCCAGAAGGGATCGGCCGTGATCTATTAACGCTCCGAGATTAAGGGAGATCTTCCGTCCGCGACGTACAAAAATCTCGACGCTGCTGGTTTAGCTTCGATTAATCTTTATGGTTCACGGAGTATCCTTGCCGGCCGGCCGGCTTAGAGAAATTATCGGCTACTAATGGGGTTACTGCTCGGATAAGCGTACGTTGCACCGCGTTATAACGTAATAAAGCAATTCTGCTATTTCCTGGACGCTACATTCCCGTTTACGACGTGGACGGCACGGTGTGATTTTTCGAATCCGTAAATTTGACGACTTCGTATTTTAAAGTTGCTCGTTGGTTTTAGAATGGGTTTAGAACAGATAAAACGATTATTAAAATAATAAACGCTGTAACAGCTACATGTTAGTACACAGATACCTCGATACAGAAAACAATCGTTAATTAAAAGATGATTGAACGCGTTTCTTTCAGCACCGCAGCGTTTAGAGAAAAATCACACGGTCAATTCCTTTCGAACTCGCGGAGCAAGTGAAATGAATTTTTTACGTGCTTCTCTCTATTTTAAAAATCTATTTTAAACCGATCGGGAAGCTTGAAGACATTATTTATGCGCGTCGTGTCTATATTACCTTTCCGACCGGGGAAAAACATAAACGATTCAACGCGAATCTACATTTTCCGAAATTAGATGCTGCTTACGCGAGAGCGCAAAGTGTACTCGGCGACGAGTCGCGGCGCGCGGTATCTGAAAAAGAAAAAAAAAGAAATTTATACTCCGTATGGAAATTACACAGTGTCTGACCTGGATGCTGGTTTGCCGCGGTACGAAACAATTGATTACGACGGGCGGTTTAATTCCACGATGGCCGATAATCCACGAGAAACAAGCGAGTGTCTTCGGGTGAACCCGACCGTTGCGTTGCGAAAGTCGAATAAAATTCATTGTACGTATGTACACTCGGGGCGAGGATTTTGTAATATCCTGTTCCGTGCATGGAGGCTGTCGGTGCCTGCAGATCGACATCCATAAAAGCGTCGCGATTTCATGGATATAAAATATAACGGCGGAGGGCAAATATGCGCTTTCTATTGGATAGTGCATTCGCGTCCCGATTACCGTCGGGAAATTATTGCCACATCGTGTCGCACTGCCAGCGATCTTGCAACAGTCGGGAGCAAGACGCGCGCGCGCGGGCTCCTTCTGCGAAACGAACGTTTGTCAATCCTAAATCCCTGTTTAGGATTTTGCATCTGCCTATTAAACTCGGTGGCCATCGATTTGAAAGGTCGAAAACGATTCGCGATCCCCGCCGATAAGCGGCGCCTCTTTTGCGCAATACGCGTTGCGATTTGTTGCGAAACAGCTGCGCATCGTTCTGCACCTGTTCTGGAAATCGATGATCTACCGATCGTCACGTGTGAGCGCCGACAATTACGCGATAATAAAGCACGGGCAACACACGTGAGTCGTCGATAATGTGTTCATAATGCGAGCGGTAACTCATAATTCAAGTCGTCGCGCCGCGAGTATACATGCTCGCCGAACGGCGGTGAAGCGATTATAATTGATCGATCGAATCGAACGAGTCAATTACTCTTCGACTCGCTTCCTTTCTTCGGAAAATTAATCGGCGCGGTTTCAATTCGGACTTCCGTAACGGGAGACTCGGGTGTCCCGAATGATTTGCTATCAGATTACTTAACGGTCACGCGAGGCAATCGGTTACGCACGTTCTTCGTGTTTCGATGAATCGGCGCGGCGCGTAGGCGTGCAAACGCGCACGATGTCGCGGCGACTGCAGTTACGAGGCACGCGCCGAATGAAATTCACCTTGGGGATCGCTTCGCTCCGAGAACGAAGTTTCTCGTTTTAGGACGGCAAATAGACAGTGGATTTCTTTTTCATCCGAGACAGAAGAAGTTCTACTGATTCTAAATAAATCACGGTGGAATAGTAATCAATGTATGTGAATAGAAGTTTCTTCGTTGCGCTCTAAAAATTCCCACGTGCCCCGAATGCATAATCATCTGCAATCGTCTACTAACAGCCATTATAAATTCACATATTTGGTCATGTTGTGGCAGATTTAGAGAGTTGCCGTACGCGATTATGCAATGCCACGCAACTTTGTTGAACGAGTTAAGCTGGACGATACAGGTTGAAAAAGTAGTCGCGTTCGATACGGTTGTCGACAAGAAAATATCGCGTGCAATTTGCATTACAGCGAATACTTCTAATGGGAACTAAAGATTTGATTGATTAATTGTACACAGCGGTATTTTAGCTTTTAGAAAAGGCGATCGTGGGATTTTCACGATGTTTCTCCGTTAGGTCGGTGAATAAGAAGTCGATATACGCTAATGTCCGTGATGTGGAGCGTGTCGCTACAAATTTATTCCCCTCGAGAATTCCAATAGCAACGAAGATGGAAATCTCTTAAGATCGAGAACATTTAATAGACACTTCGCAGTAATTATCGCGCTAACTCTTGTTTTCGCGAAGTCGAAAATTACGTCAGAGTAGTACGTTCTAGGTCGAATCGTTTATCCAATAATCTATTTAGATCGTATCGAGAAATAATCGTGCCGAAGAAAAAACTATACAAAGTACCCGATTAGCTACGAAGCATGTAAATCAGCGAAACAATTTAATTAAAATCAGATCACCACGTTTATTTCCGTTGAGCCGTGCAAAACGAATAATTTATCGGCCGATTGCTGGGTGTGTACAGTTACCCTTACACTTTTTCAATTGCACGCGTTAACACGCCACGCTAATAAAACATCACTTTATAAATAAACGATCTTGCAGTCGCCGTAACTATACTACTCGTGTCATGAGAAATGTAATTTTTCTGGAGTACAATTTTTATGAAGTGATCTACCAAAATAACAATTTGCAGAATGTGAAAAATTTGAAGGGTAGAGTCGGTCTGTTAAATTTTACCTGTTCATTTTCAGTTGGATTAATTACGAATTAGTTGACAGTTCTACGCGTTAAATACAACTTGAATCATTTTTTCTTCGAACTTGTCGCAGATCTGACGCGAAACGAAGAAAAATGGCGCCGGAAGCTTCTCCTCGATCTCTTAAAATTCATTATACGCCTTGATGCGTGTACCCGTTCGAACTGTACTGGAGAACCGGAATTCCCGCGCGTTCCGCGTAGGTACGTCGCGCGCAAATTCGGCGAACTATTCGCGACGCGTAATATCTTGAAAGATGTCGGAAGTACCTAAACATGTACCGGGCTCGGTGAATAATTGGTGAGACATCGTCGCGAGTGCTCCCATGGAAAAAACCAAAACGAAATTGGAATGTCACGATGATCCGCGGGTTTGGTCCGACGCGACAAAAAGATGGAAAAATCGAATCCGTTGTTGCGTGCACGGAACTGTTCGAAAAACTGGATCAACTTTTACACGTTTGTCACCGAGATATAATAAGCGAACGATTGTTAGGTGACATTGCGCTTCCTGTCTCTTCGATCCAACGACAATCCTCGTTGTGCATATTAACTGCGCGCCGACGAAAGAAAAACGAAGAAAAATTTTACGTCGATTCTCTGCTCGTTCGTACCCTTGTCCTGAATTTTCATAAAACCATTTACGACGTTGGCATCGGCATAAAGATCCACAATGCCCGAGTACAAATTGAACGATAAAATTTCTTCTCGGCTGGTTGAACAGTTTTTTTCGTTGATCGTTCAGCCTTGGATGCGCCATTACACACGGCGGAGCATTGCGATGCAAATATGTATAATTTTATAGCCGTTCGATTTTTTTTTCAAAATCTACAGACATTTTCCTGCTGATGGGCTTGGGATTGTTCAGTCTGGCGTTCGGCTGTATCTTCTTCGTGTTCGAGCCGTACGAGCTGCTGTTCAAGTTGAAGGTCACATTCGGACCGGGCGGAGAGATTTTCGAAATGTGGCGGAAACCGGACGTCGAACTCTACCTGAAGGTCTACCTCTTCAACGTGACGAATCACGAGGATTACATGTCGGGCAAGGCGAGCAAGTTGAGCTTCCAAGAAACTGGACCCTATGTTTACAAGTAAGCGATCGATCCGCTTCGATTTCGATCGGAGTACCACTTACAAAATTAATCGGACAAGGAACGCATGCCAATCACCGTGCGCCTTTAAAACGCTTCCGTATTATTTACCCTTGTAAATATTCACTTTAGTGACGAAAATAGCTTTTAACGTTCGCGTTTCATCAAAAACGACGGAAATTATCTCTTCGAGGTTAAAGCTTAACCATCCGTAATAAATTATGTGTAATGATATTTGGCTCCCTCAGGGTTTCGAATCCATTTACCACTTCTTCCACTCTCACTATCGCATAATTTCAGCGGGACCTACTTTTTATTACGGTGGGTTCCGAACCACCTAGGTTAAAGCTTAACCATCAGCGCTCGAACGGAGACTCAGCCTCACCACTAAAAATTGCTGCACCATTTCTCAAAATACTGTTTACTAATCTAATCAATTACTAAATATTCAAGTATTATAATGGGGTATTATATCAATTTCATATCTATTAAATGAAAAAAATAATATAGACTGAAATTATTCTAGAATTTTTAAGCGTCAACCTTTGCATTCGGATAAAAAGTAGACGAGAACTGAAACTCGAACTGAAAAGATTGGACTAATTGCACGGTTGTATTAATTTCAGGGAGTCCTTCGAGCACAAAGACGTGGAGTTCAATACAAACGGCACTGTAACTGCGAACGTCTATCATCCACTGCAGTACATTCCAGAAATGAGCAACGGAACCGAGGAAGACATCATGATATTGCCAAACATCGCGTTATTGGTGAGTGAAGTAACCAATGTAATATTCAAGATCCATATGCATCGCGTTAATAAACTTAACATCTTTTGATTTTTTACGAACATGTTTATATGCATGCTTCTATTCTGTATAATATACCGGAAGCACAATGCTAATCGCAGATCGGGGAAGAAAAAGAATCCGAAGAAAAATTCAAATCTTCAACGAACTTCGATCGCGATGAAAAAGAGAAACGAAAAATCTGCGCCGTCAGAATGTTTGTACAGTTTAATTAGGAAAGCGAGCACGTCTTCATCCGATTCGTCGCTTTGTTTGGCGATATTATAAATAACTTGAACGATACGAACGGTTTTTATCGCAACTTCTGATAATTAAATTACTGGAAAGGCTTGCAACAATGAATTCAGAAGTTCTCAATGTCAGCGAAGAAGTGACAGGTACGCATTTCGTTCTAACGGGATTAATTCTCAAAGTAGACATTCTCTTTCTCCAGCGAGCAAGTACATATGTTTGCCGAGAGTAATAACTGACTGATTATTACCGGTTGTTCGCGAAATCGTAGCGATTTAATAAAGGACACCGTCGCAATAAGAGAGACGTTCCAGCGTTTCGCAACGGCTTCCGGAAACTTCGCTCTTCTTTATCACTGACCTTCCGCCAGGCACTAACGCGTGGACGCTGAAGAAGACCGTCGCGTCGCGCGCGCCGGTAGTGAATTATCGTTTACCTTTTCATAATAAAGCGAGTTCCGTTGGAACGATCGCTAGACAACCGGCACGGGTATTAATAAACGTTGATTGCCACACAAAATTCGCGGTATCTCCGCATGATCGCGCGTGAATCATAAACCGGCTCCCATAAAACGGTAGAGTCGTCGCGTTGACCGCCTCATCGTCGTGACAATACGTCTGGAGATAATTCGCGTCAGAAATTGCCGGCTCCTTTGCTGCCATTTTACTGCGGTGCTATTAACTCGGCATTATCTAATTTAAGAATTACAATAAAGCCCAATTAGCTCTCATGCAGCGATATCATCGATTGGCTCCTGACCTGTAGATTTCTCCGCCATTTCGACGGTGAAAAATATTGTTTTTCTACACTCTGTCTTTCGCTTGTCGACACTATCCCGCTCGATAACGTAAGGCGAGTGGTTGAAGCTGGTATTGGTAAAATGTTGTTTTCACAAACACAAGGGAACAATAAAACTGTCGCAATATCGATATCAATGTTTATTAAATGTTAACGTTTTGTCGATCGTAAATTGTTTAATAAACATTAACGATTCGGGTTTGAATCTGCTAACGTCATTAGCCACGTTTTGCTAAAAATTGTTTTTCTATTGGAAGAACAGAAGGTGGTGATTCGTCCTAGACCCGCTAGAGGACTCATCGGTAAGACTATCCAGCGGGCCCTGCCTTAGGCACACAAGTGTCGAAAGACTTTTTGAAGAAAGTTATTAATATACTGATTGATGACATTTTCAGTAACTTGCGAGAAAGTTCGACGATTTGTCCATCTTGTGGACGGGGTCGAAACTAAGCTTTCTCGAACTCTGTAAATTTTTCGCCATTTATAATAAATGTTAACGCTTTGTTGATCGTAAATTGTTTAATAAACATGGTATAAAGTGTTCGGCGCTACGGTTATGAAATCTCATAAAAATAGCTATTATATTGTTGTAATCAATGTTTATTGCAAGAAGAAATAATATAAAAGTACATAAACAAGTACCAGTCAAGCATCGTATACCGTTTATTCGCCAGATCAAATAGATTTGTTCACCGATTCGCTACAAGCGATTTGCACATTGTACGAACAATTACGGGATAAGGTGCGATAATACGCGACGATATTAGCAGAATTGCCGATTATATCGCGTCTGTTTGACAGCGATGACCTAGCCTGTTGAAGGAACGCCGTTAATCGTCGTGTTTGCTTCAGCCTTGTTGCACGCACGAAGGTTGCGCGCTTGTCTTGTTACGCGACGCTTTCACGTTTGCGATTCGCGAGCCTGTCCCCCCCCCCCCCCCCCGAGGTGGAGGCAGATAACAGGGCGAAATAAATCGCGGCTGCCCGGCTCTCGTCTGTTTTTAATTGAATGACGTACCGTTGTCGTTGATTAATCGCCGGAACGATTTCAACGTTTGGATCCTTTTTACCGCGACGACGATGCGCGACGACGATGCGCGACGGTGACTCGCGATTAAAGACAACACACACCATCAATAATCTCGCCTCGACGCACGCTGCGAGGCAATTATTTTTCAATTATTAGATTCTCCGATAACCTGTAATTCGCGAACACCGGCGAGAAAGACGCCTGATTTTTGTCCGAGCATGCACAACCGTGCTGTCGCGCTGCGTTTGACAATTAGCCGAATCGCCGTATAGGGAGCGTTTAATTCGAATCGAGATAAATTCCAAACTTTGTGTATTTGCGATAAGGAGGAGCGGGCGGGGATAGCAGGAAGATTAAAAGAGATTACCGAATTTGCTCCGAAGAAAAAAAAGCAATCTAATTTTTCCTTTGTTTTCACCATGAAGCTACTACTACTACAATTTATTTAATGTTGCTTCAACATCCAAGGTCATTAGCAACACGGTACATTATCTTACAATATTTTATACATTTTAGTATCTTTGATATACTGTGCAAGACCGGCGATATACTCCTCAGAGCCTAACAGAATACGTAAGGATCCAGGCAACTTAGCACTTTTGCTTTCATTCTCATATTTTTTGCTGTTGTCGACGAAAGAGACGAAATTGTCTTGTTTTTCCGCGAGATTAAACCAAAAATTCGTTCGGACACGCGCAGTAGTGTAATCCTCACGAACGAAGAGATCCGTGCATCGTTTTCACGGCAGAGACTGGTCCGAGACTTTTCGCCGGTTACGCGTGCGTAGCGAAATAAGTTGTGAATGAAAGGGAACGCGTAACCGAGCGTGAAAAAGTATATTACGGCTTGCGGCCGCAGGAACGCGGTTATGCAAATCGTTACATTCATTGTTGGGCTTGTTGTTGTTGCGCGGCACTGTTCGGGCAGGTTTGCGGACCGGCCGAAACCGAGGTATGTAATCTTCGTCGAGCAGGCGAAACAGCGTCGACTCGACACGTGTTCCGACGCGGAACAACGGCGGATCGTGTCTTCGTCGCAGAAATCGAATCGGATGTTAATCATGCGGCTCAAGGTTTGCTTATGAAGCCGGTTATAAACCGCGCCGCGACAAAAAGAAGACGGAAATGCAAAATCGATTGCGCGTACGCGGCGCGGCGCGACGCGACGGAGACCTCCGTCGGCGTGCAATCACGAAGATCGGAGTCATCGATTTCACGCGGATGCCTATTTCCATTTTCCGTGGGAAGGTGGACTCTGTGGACTATGTAACGCCCGTCGTTGGCTTGTCTCATGCTTCCTTATTCATTCGAACGAAAATTAATATTCATAAGGCTGCCGCGAATCGCATCCGAACAGCTTCGAGATTCTCTCGATACGAGTATCGTTCCGGGATTTGACACCGTTCAACAATTTAAAACTGTCGACTTCAGCTCCAGATTTACGAACCACTAAAACTGACTGATGTACCAAGCTAGTATTCAACACGCTTGAAATCGTCGCTGCTGGGAACTAGACTTGAGAATTTTCTTTCTTTTTTTTCCAAGAGAAAACCACGCGAGGAAAGATATCGAGATCTACACTACAAGCCAGTATTCGATGTTCGTTACAGTCATCGCGAACGATTTTGCAACTGTCGCTCGAAGGAGAATTTGCTCACGTTTCTGGTACATTTTTTATTAGTCATCTCTATCCACACGGAAACATGCTGCGTAACCGTCATTCACCTGATGCAATCGATTAAATAACAGCCAGTCAAGTAAAAGTAATAGATCAAATAGATCGGCTAATGGTGAACCTAGATTGCACAGTAGGGTGGACGTTATTTATTGACCACAAAACATTTTTTAGTCTCATCGCCTCAGAATTGTGACAAGTGTTGAGAAAATGATCTTGAAAAATTTGAGCCCGATTGGAACGCGGGGACCTGACGCTCATCAAATTTGAAAATTTAAAAATTTGAAATTTTTCCAGATCATTGTCTCAACACTTGTCACAATTCCGGAGGGTGAGAATAAAGGAACTTTGCAAAATAATCTTCGTCAAGTGCAGTTAAGGTCGACCCAATCGCACAGTTAATCATTCATTTGACAGATACGTCCGGCTCAAAATCGTTTTGCACAAAATGTTGGTCTTGTCAAGGTGAACGAAGCGTGTCTCAATAAGGAGATCGTTCTCTCTGCGAGAACCTTTCGCAAGGATTCCGGAACATTCTGGAGCCGCAAGAAGTCCAAAGTATTGAAAACTTTCATAAACATTTTAATTCAATGTTTGTTTTTTTATTTATGTATTTTTTTCTTCATTTATTTATGTTAATGCAATGTTCTAATGGAAGATAACAGTCTAAACCTTGAGCTAGGATAAACGAATGCGTTCCTTTTCATTCAATCGTATTCTGCAGCTATTCGCCTACTGCGCAGATTGGAAATAACTATAGTTCTCAGGAAAATGATCGAATCAACAAGCACATTCTTCTTTTAGCTGATTTCGAGAACTATCAGAATTTTTTATCTCGACAGAGAATAAAGAAAATTTTATTCGGATAATCATGGACTCGATATGACAAGGTTAATTATCGTCAAATCTTCGGAGAGACGTAAACTGCATTGATCGATAGATCGACGCGGAAGAATCGAGAGCAATGCTTAAAATTTCCGTATCACACATCCATGTCCAAGAAACGGCGGTTACTTGGAACAAGATGTCGCACGAGAATTTTTTTCATTCGCTTAATTGTCGATATCCGGCGTTGTTTATGTGACATATGTCGAGTAGAGAACAACATCTAGCAGACACCAAGGACCGGGTTACATAAGAGTGTAATGACGCTTATTAATTGAGTAATTACAATACATTATACAGGTATTATTCACAGGCGTGAGTTAGTTCCCGGAATCCGTCAAAACAATAAAAAATCTCGCTCAGGAGTAACGTCAACGATACCCCCAAAAATAACATAGCTATAGAATACAAATCATGCAGTTGCTATATCGGTATTTTTGTTCTTTATGCATTCGAAACCTTTAAAAACACGGAATCCCCTGTAATTTTTGATAACGCAACGCGCGTAGTAAATGAATTAATGCATTCCCGACGTGGTAAATAACAAACTGAACAGACGCATACGGCACGATTGTGCAAACGAGCGCAGAAAGTTCTCACGTGTTTACCAACTTTTTTTCACTATTTAACGAGGTGATTCAGTGTTGTTACGTTGACGGGAAGAACACGCGCGTGCGAGCGCGCGAAGAGTCATCGATGATTGAAGATGCGATCGAGGATGCGTTCCCCGGGACAATTTGCCGGTCGTTCACAGCGAGTGAAGTAGAATCAGGAATAATTTGTGAAGTGCATCCTTATGTAACACGTGTATCGATACCTCGCGCATGCATATGTATGCAGCCGTCAGGAATGTTGACTTAAAGCGTGCAGCAGATCCTCGACAAGCGCGGCGCGGCGGCGAGCGAACGCGCGGCCAATTACAATGGCGTCAATGAACTTTCACAGATAATAAAAACCGCGTAAGCTCTCGGGGATCGCTTTATTGTCGCGCAGAAGAAGATAAAAGAAAGAACAAACCGCGATAGATCCTTCGGCCGGAAAAACGTTGTGAAATACGACGGAACGGTAAACTTGTTCGGTAGATATAATTCCCGAGAAGAGGAAAAAATACCGCTGTGAGTAATGAGTCTGAATGAACGAGCCTCTTTAATGCTTTCCGATAACAAAACAACCGCTAATTAACGCATCGTATTTTATAACACCGAAGATATAATTGACAACGGCGAATAACTCGGTCAGATCATTTCCTTGTTGCGCAAGTGGACTGCGCGATTTTATGCATTTCCGCGGTGAACGCGTAAAATTTCTACTTCGCGTAGACACGCGCATTAGAAACGGTAGCAATTGTACAAGGTATACACACGTGTACATACATCCATAATTCCTAAAACGAACGAAATTAGAACATATTAACACTAATTGAGCGCAGTTTTAATCTATCCGATCTGAGTTACCCGAATCTGGGTTAATTTGGAATGTGTAGTTCAAATCTTTTATCCCCGTTCCCGATTTCGCTTATTTCGGTGCGGACTATACCATTCGAAATTGTGTTAATTTAATTCGCCACGGAATACGATGTTAAATACGTCTCTAGTAAGAGTGTTTAATGAAAGAGAGACGTATTAAACTCGCCACGGTGATTAAATGTGCGATTCTCCTCGTTTCAGAGTATCACGAACGTGATGAAGGACGCGTCGTACATCACCAGGCTTGGTTTAAATATGTTGATCCACCAAACGGATACGCAACCCCTGGTCAGAATGACTGCTCGGGAATTTATGTTTGGCTACGAGTCCACTCTCGTCACGCTGGGTAACAAAGTGATGCCGGCGTGGATTAAATTCGACAAGCTGGGACTCATTGATAGGGTAGGTCATACTCTTTCTCGCGTTTGACATAACGTGCCTGACCTGAATGTGTATATCAATGTAGACCAAGGATTTTATGCATTTGTTACGGCGCTTCGACGAGCGACAGCGACTTTTAATCTGACCGGTGTTTGCCCGTAGATGTACGATTTTGATGGTGATTACGAAACAGTTTACACGGGAGAAACCGATGTCCGTCTCTCGGGCCTGATTGAAAAGTACAACGGCGACGTAAATCTGCCGCAATGGACAGGAAAGTGTGCGAATGTGAACGGCTCCAGCGACGGAGTGAAGTTCCCAGGCTACATACAGCCGAACGATACTGTGCTCTTCTTTAGGAAAAGCCTCTGTCGCAGTGCTAACATGGTGCGTTGAACAATCATTCTAGCAATAATTTTCGGGGCCAACTGCGAGAAGGAGCAGCTATGCCATGAAATTTAAAAATTTTATCTCGCGCTGTATAAATATTTTCTCATATGCATTACCTTTATATTAATTAGCATTCGTACAAAAAAATATTGTAGCCCCGAATTTAACACTTCTACTGAATAACTATTCACTTTACAATTGATTACCTAACTGTTTTCTTGTTTTCGAGAAATTTCTGTTTGCGTTTGCGTTTTCCTTTAAATTGTAACTTTTTCTATCAACTCTACTACAAAACAATGAAATTATTTAGCCAATGGGAGAGCCATCTGTTCGATTGAATAACCTGAATGATTAACACTGTAACTCGCAAAAAAATGTTGCAGATTCGTACAGGGGAGAAGACCATAAGCGGGTTGCATACATACAAGTTCAACTTCGTTGAGAACGAATTGGACAATGGCCTCTACAACCCGGAGAACAAATGTTTCTGTCGACAAGGGCGCTGTCTGCAAGCTGGTTTAATCGATGTTACCGATTGTTATTACGGTGAGATAATTTAAATAGTAACAGGTCCTATTCCATAGCTTTGAATTCAGTATCTTTACGTTGGTCGGTAGAAATTAAATGAAATTTATAAATTCATTGTGAGAATGGGCGTTTGGAATTAATAATTTCTTTTTATATTATTCAGGCTTTCCAATCGCTCTGTCTTATCCGCACTTCTACAAAACGGATCCGACCATTTTGGAAGCCGTAGAGGGTTTGAATCCGAGGCCAGATCTTCACGAATCCTACGCCTATGTTCAGCCAAAATCGGGACTTCCGGTGAACCTCGCCTTCCGTTTCCAAATAAACATGGCCTTGCAAGATATCGGTCACATGGCCAGAGTGGATAAATTCGAAAATTTTGTGTTACCACTACTTTGGTTCGAAATCGTAAGTATTCGTACAGATTACAGTAATTCATCCATAACTGTCTATACCACGGGTATGACCAAAGACAGTTATCGTAAAGGGATACTATTCTTTGAATTTTGCCGAACGTAGAACACGACACAGAAGCTCGAGAGACCTCGGCGGTCGAGCAATGTAACCCGATACCGGATCGGGTATATCGGTGTGAGACCAGGAGATCACTACTAATCCAATGACAAAACTTCTTTATTTTTTATTATTTTTTTATCATCGGAATTATTTCATATTTGGTATAATTTTCATTAGAAAAATGCCACGAATATATTGGTGAAAGTTCCATAAAAAAATAATAAAAAATAAAGAAGTTTTCTCAGTGGAATGGGTAGGCGACTAGACAGTTAACGTTTAGACATTTTAGACAGTTATAGATGAATTACTGTATTTGATATTTTATAACGCATATGTATAAAATCGTGAAAAATTAGTTCCACTCTAATTTGTCTTTTCTCAAGAATCTATTTTATTTCACTTACTAAGAATTTTATTTATTTTTCCATCTCGTACGTTCGCGAAAATCTCAATTATAATGAATTAATAGAAAAATTCATTTCCATACTGCACAAATACTTTCGTCTGTTACTGTACGTTCTATTGTCGACATAGTAGATACCTTTTGTATACGGTCGGTACATGTAATTTAAAGGGAAAAAAACCGATTTACAATAACAACATTTTTGACAAACGATTTACCGAATATCTTCTTCTCAGGGGATGTACAAGTTGCCGACATCAATGAACGTTCGCTTCTGGTTTTATTTGAACGCTTTGCCAGTCATGGAGACCGTAGCGATGTACACTTTGCTGCTCGCCGGTATCACGGGGATATTTATCGCAGTCTACAAGATCGTTTTGTACCAGACAAAGGGATCGTTGTTACCTAATATGTCGGACATCAAGAGCCAAAACTTACAGTTCATAACGAACAGGCGGCTCTCGTGCAAGTTGAACGAAAACGACACGCACTACAGCTCGTTGCTCGATTCGAAGGATTCCGAAACGAACCGAGAGAACATGATGTCTGACATCGGAGCAGAACTGTCAAACTTGAAGGAAGAGATCGTGTGATAGATCGTACGCAATCCGAGGTCTAGGAAGAGGCTATTTCCTGTGTAAATTAGTTTTGCACTCGTCAATCTAATAGGTGGCAAGTCGTTTCGGATCTCGGTAGACCGATCGAACCAAGTCCGGATCGATAAATATAAGAGAATGCTCTGACGCTCTATGAGCTTACAATTAGAGTTATCTTTTTTATTTGAACAGCATTACCGAATCTCTGTTGCAAGTATCCGGTACACGGTTTCTTAAAAAATTTGTGATCGTGAAAGTGCTTGTTGTATAGTTTAAATTTTAAGTAGAATCGAGTAGCGTAACAATCGGCTCACGCGGTGAGTAGCGTCATATGTATATGGGTTTCTTTTTTTATATTTTTCTATCACATCGCGTATACCGTCTGCCAGTACAAACGGTGCAAGTTCATGGGAAGTTCTTGGTTTGCAATGTGATTAATTGAATACGAATTACTTGGTCGGTCTCTCTACTCTTGTGCGTGTTTAATTGATCCTAGAGCTGTATCTCTCTATTTTCGACGCTCGAAATCGTTGGGTACTTGTAATAATCGACAAGTAGAATCGGTTAGGAGTCTGTTGTGCTTATCAGAAATGATAAGATGAAAGTATGTATAATGTACACACGAAGAATTTGCAGATGAATGTATAGGACAGAAAACGAAATGAATTAAGACTGATACTATTATAGACTGGTCATAGCGATTAAGTGGTTTTGGTCGAACGATGATCGAACGCAATGGTCGAAGAACAGGAAAGATTGTGAATTTGTAAATCGAAGTACATAGATTGGTTGTGTTATTTCGTTATAGTTATATATGACATACTTGTCAAAGACTATCTGGTTGGAATTGCACCGTTTGTTATTCTAGTGCATATTTATCATCATTGGTTTTATATAATAGTAGTACGAATTATTGTAAACGATATCCGCTGTTGAACTTTCAATAATTTATACGCATTTTATGTGGGTACACGTAGTCTAAAAAGGAACAATATTTATCAGAAAAATACATGGATACAGTTACACGAACAAACATATAAAAAATCAGTTTAGCTATGATTTTATTCATGTATTTAAAGTAAACCATGTATCCTTAATAATAAGTGTTCAAAAGTATTATTTGTAAGGAACATTTTGTAGCTTTTCATGGAACATTATTTTACGTAAATCGCCATTCCTTTTATTAACAGGCACGAGATTATTCAATATTATTTGAAAACATTGAGGTATCAAATTAGTTCACTTTATCTTGGGACGAAATTAATACTAATGCTACATAATAGTAATGTCCTCATGCACTTTATAAATGAATTACTATCTTGAAAATAATAATATTTTAGCGTAATTACATTTTTAAGTAGCGCGATAAATATAAATACTTTTGAAATACCGATCTTGCCGGAATTTATGGACGTTGTGGACCAATTAAGGAAACAGTATTTTTATAGTACGAAGCAAAACACGTAAATCATATTGTCCTAATGTAATATTACGACAAAACATTGTTTAATGTTTTTTTTAATTATCTCGGTCCTTTGGTTGTACCATTTATACATCTTCTAAAAGTAACTATGGTTGACAAGATGTATGTGCACGTATATCATGACTGTTGTAGTTTTCACTATCATTAATATTGTAATACTTGCCAGTGAAACATTAATAATGTGAATATTTATAACAATTGCTCAAACAAGATTTTTAATAAAAATGTCTTATATTAATACTCTTCTTTTGTAATTTCCAAACCACCCTCTTAAGAATGCATATATTTATATATATTGTACAAAATAAATGACGAAATATCATTAAAATATAAAATGTAAAAGTTAATGTATTTCAAATTTTTGTTTCAAGTTTATTGAAATATAATGAATGGTCGCATATATACAGAAAAATATCTACGCAATTTATGGTATAAATAGACAACATAAATAATGAAGTTGCAGTTCCGTATTCGTATAGATATCATATGTACAATTCTATATCGATGCGCAATCTTGTGACATGTATTTTTTAACAAAACGATGTATTCCCGCTTCATCTGAAAGCAATCATTATTATATTTTTCTCGTACTAAATTAACATTACAAGGTAATTAACATGTACGTTACCGAATACTTTTTGCGCTAATAAAGTGTAATGCATTTCTCTACAGGTTTTTGAAAATGTCGTTCTGTCAGGAATACGTTTGGATGGATAATATTTCATTAGGTATGATTTTAAGATCTCTGCAGTTTTAAATTGAGTTGCTTTATCAGCAGGAACCATAATTTTTTCCTTTTTACCAGACGAATGTTTCGTGCGACTTGATTTATGGCGTTTCTCTTCGTGAGATCTTTTTCTTTCTGAATTCTCCTTTACTAAATCACTTGACACTTTTCCGTCTACATCTTTCGTATCCGATAATTCTTTTTCATTTCTTACAACTTCACTTTCACCTTTTTTCTCATCTGCAACAGTTTCCGTATGATCGTTATGATTGGTAGAGTTTGTAGTTACCTCAGAATTGGTCACAGATAATTTTTCTTTATCAAGCTTCACCCTTTTAGTTGATTGAATGTCTACGCTGTTTTCGAATAAATCTATAATTTTTCGTCTTTTATGGAAGTTTGATTTCGTCATATCGTTAATAACATTTGTATAATCACTAGTTTTATCATACGTTAAAGTTGATTCATTGCAACTTGGTTCTACAGGTGGATCATTAGTTTCTAATGATGACTTGGCAGATTTCAAGATTTGCTCGTAAACCGTTTTAGTCGCTCGCGGTGGTTTTTTATTTTTCGACTCTCTTTTTGATTCCTGCGAACATTTCCGCCATTGTTTCTCCTCAACTTTTGACATCATTTTATTGTCCTCGTGAAGCTTCCTAGCACACATGAAACCATTAAATTTTCGAGAATCTTCAGACTTTTTGTTATCCCCTTCAATAGTTTCATATTTCTCAATGTTTACACTCTTGCTATGATAAGCAGGACTTTTATGTACTTGTGTTTCTATTATGTTAATATCTTCGCTGTCATCTTTTAAAATTGTTGCATCAAATAAATATTTTCTATTACTACTAAATGATGGTTGCGCGATTTTCTCGACGTTTTTCATCTCTAAGGCGGTTTTAAATGTAGGATACAAAATATTTTTGCTTGTGGCACCTGATTCTTGCGAAGGAACACGAACATCTTTGTAAAAAAGTTTATTTGGTATACTTGTTCCTCTATCTAAGCTGCTACTACTTTCTATTTGTTTATTGAAACTTTCCGACTTTGCAGGTTGCTTGTTGTTTGATTCATAGTCAAGCAAATATTCATGAACAGTGTTACTGCTAGTGCACTTTCGTATAGAAGAAATCTTAAATTGTCAACGAAACGTAAGAAAACATAAGTAAATGTTTGTGTGTAAATTAAAATATTCAGGAAACATGTAAATAGACTGTATTACGTACCAATTTCGACATATTGAACTTGTACTTATTTGCAACTATGGTGTTACACAACCCCTTATATTCAAGCTCGTATGCTATATTATGAAAATCTTTCTCTTGTAGCTGCTCCGTTATCTCCACAGACATTTTCTCATAGTTATCCGTTAACGCTGATTTTAATTGAATGTAATACTGTTCTCGTACTTGAACGGTTAGACCTTTGATTTTTACGTCAGTACTTTCGGCTGCACGTACGTGAGATTGTAGAGCATCTTCAAGATTTTGCTTCTTGATCTAAAATAGCGTAGCATGATAAAAAATAATAATATACGCACACAAATCTATTATATTTGTACCTCGTTGTTCTTATTATTTCTTCGAATAGCGAACTGTTTGTTGATTAGTTCTTTCGATTCTCGTTTGCTTTCAGCTAATAATTGGTCTCTTGAAATTACTTTTTCTGTACCTTCATCTTCGCTATAGATGTTTAAGTACTCATATATCAATAAAAAGTACGTACAGACATATTGTTTATAAATTCAATGTTACTTACACATCATACTTTGGTAAAGCTATGCCATCTAAATTACTTCGGCAATTGCTTTTTCTTCTGGTTTGAGCCATTTCGAATTGTGAAACTCTTGCTTGAACAGCATCTTTGTTTTCGCAAACGTCGCATCTGTTCTTACAAGGTGGTGGACTGTCTCCGAAATATTTGGAAAATACTGCATGCCTGCATCTATTAATTTTATGCATCTTATTTATTAAAGAAGCATATACCAATTAAACATTTCTAGAATAATTGTTTGCGAATTATGATTCTTACTTCACTTCAAGGCAATACGAGACAGTTTTTTCAAAATTTTTCCATCTTAATTTCACAAGTTCTGTATTCTTCTGCGTTATTTCTTCTTTAATCAAAAATGCAATGGGTCCATATTCTTCATTACTAAAATAAACTCTGCAGAAAGCTGGTTCCCCATCTCTACCCGCTCTGCCAGATTCTTGATAATATGCTGCTATATTTTGAGGGACTGTCCAATGCACAACAAACCTATAATATAAATTGTAACAGTTCTTAAAGTAATAACATGAAGTTTTATTACAATTGAGATAAGAACAATCCAATTTTATACTTTACCTGACAGGTCCTTTATCTACACCCATTCCAAAACTGCACGTTGCTGCAATTACAGGTACTTCGCCAGATGTCCATTTATTTTGAACCTCGTTACGTTCTTGATTCTTCAAACCTGCAATTGAAATTATTTAATAGGAAGCTTTTAAGCCTATACACTGACCAAGCTATAGTTTTGTTATGCATTAGTCTACTGTAATGAAACTGTAAAATGATATAATATATACCAGCATGATATGCTAAAGTAGATATGCCAGAATTAGATAGCTTATGTGCAATCACTTCGGTTGCTTCTTTCTTTCTACAATATATTATGCCACAATTTTTCTTTTCCTAAAAACATTTCTTTTTGTAGGTTCATAGAAAAAATATGTACCTTTGGCCTGTATAACTTACTTTTGGTGTAGCTGAATCTTGAGGACCAAGAGCCTTCAAAATAAAACTCTTTAAGTGCTCAAACGGTTTATCTAAACTTTCTAAAAACCATATGTCATAATAAAGATTAGATCGAAATACAGGCACTGAAAATATCAGTGGATTTTTCATACTCAAGCTTTGCATTATATCATCTTTAACCTGTAATTGGCATGTATTAGAGTAAATAATTATTAAATATATGTTAACTGAAAATTTAAAGAAGCTTACCTCTTTTGCAGCAGTAGCTGTTAATGCAACTATAGGAATATTAGGACACAATTTTTTAAATATACCTAACTGTCTATAACTGGGTCTAAAATCATGACCCCATTGACTTAAACAATGTGCTTCGTCGATGACAAAATAAGCCAATGATTTTGTTTTTCTTAATTTTACTACCATATCCTACAAAAAGCCATCAGTAATTATTTTAGCAGATTCTTTCGAATTTATGATTTCATTGCGAATAAAATAAAGTGAAGATAACTAACTTGAAAATGTTGTTGTGCTCCCATTTCAGGAGTAACGTATAATAATTTAGTTTTCGGCGAATTAGACGATATATCTTTAATAATCGCATTTCTTTCCTTGGTCGATGTAGTTGAGTTTAATGAACTTGCATTTATCTTTTTGCTAACTAGAAAATCTATTTGATTCTACAACATGATAATTAATGTTACATAACTCTCCCTATCGTCTTTCCATCTTTTATTAAATCAACTAAATACATACCTTCATAAGAGCTAACAGTGGTGAGAAGACAATTGTAACTTTATCTTCTTTCATTATGGCTGGTAATTGAAAACAAAGCGATTTACCACCTCCGGTTGGCATACATACAAACACATCATCTTTACCTGAAAATATACAACCGATTACATACAGAAAAACTGTTTATCGTCTAAAAGTATATTGTCAAAATAACTATTTAACCTTTGTAAACAGCAGTAGTTGCACGTTTCTGAATGTCGCTTTTGAAATCATCATAACCAAATACAGACTTCAAAACAGACTGTAGCATTTTATCATATAGTAAAATATATTAATTTCTTATCAAAATTGTGTGTAAACAATCACAATTGCATTGTACATTGATAGATAAAACGTTCCACACACCGATTCTAAATGCTACACCTATCTTGATAGAATCATAAAAACGCGCTACCAGACGGGAAATGGGAGTATCTACTGGTATCTACTCATGCCACTGGCATAAACGAGGTATCAAATTCAGACTCAGACATTGCAAACAATGCATTTTTCTGTCCACGGTTCTGAATTACCGACTGTGTAGAAAATGCTCTTGTACCACAGACGAGGTATAAGAGTAGACCAATCACCCAATGTATTTTTCTGTCTCATGTTCCCGGGGCTCTAGAGCCCCGTATCATTCCGTGTCACATCCTACCGTATCGACTAAAACTAATATTGTGGAACTTGCATTCTAGAACGGCGCTGTTATTGATAGAATTTGATATCTCATGTCGGGGATTCTATAAATGATGTACGAAACACAAGAATCCTGTTACGCGAATGCATTGGAAGATGATTATTTTTATTCATCGGATAAATTCTCGTCGACTAAAATTACTTATTTGATACTCGTCAAATAAGATACTTTCTTCATTCGTACCTTCTAATAATGAATAAATATTTTTTTATCTTTTATTCGTTATGCGAAATTTTTATTTAGTTTAATATTTTGCACAACTCTGTCTAAGACTGGACGTGTCTAATCAAGCTCGATAAATGCGTAGTGTCCGAGTCTGTACGTGCCGTATTGTTTCGTTCGCCGTTTATGTATTTTTTCGCAAAAACGTGAAACGTGTAGACTAGTGGAACTGGCCTCCGTCTGGCCTCACGCGGCATTCATAGCGCGCGAGATTCAAACCGCAACAAAGTCGAATGTAAGACCAAAATGAAATAAATTAGATTTCTATTGTACAATAAAATACAAATAACAAATTCGTTTAAATTAAATCGATCGTCGTGACACGAAAGGTTATTATCGCGAGAAGGCAACGACACGATTCGAGAAAAAATGTAATCAGATGAAATATATATAATTCGCTTAAATACAAAATTAATTTTAAAAATAATCAAATCCAAATAAATAATATTGATAGCTATCGAGAGGATGAAAAATGAAAACGGTACTCACCACGTATCCGTCACCGTATTGCGTCGTACACTTGCACCCTTCTGCGTCTCGATAACAAACGACACAGTTGACACGATTAGATGGACACTCGGAGGTGACGAAACGTACGTCCGTTTACTTTGACTTTCGCATATGTTTTGAAGCCGCGGTCAGATCCTTGCGACCGATTACCCCCCATCCCCCTCCCCAATAGGGATTAGTATGATCGAAAACGTACTATACATACCGTCAACTATACCATTGAATAAAGTCTGTAAGTGGGGGATGGGGGATGGAGGGTAATCGGTCGCAAGGATCCGAGCGCGGCTTCATAACATACCCGAAAGTCAAAGTAAACGGACGTACGTTTCGTCACCTCCGAGTATCTCTCTAATCGTGTCAACTGCGTCGTTTGTTATCGAGACGCAGAAAGGTGCAAGTGTACGATGCAGTACGGTCATGGTTACGTGGTGAGTACCGTTTTCTTCTCTCATCCTCTCGATAGGTATCAATATTAATATTTGCATTTTCATTATTTTTAAAATTAATTTTGTGTTTAAGTAAATTTATGTATATTTCACATGTTTACATTTTTTCTCAAATCGTGTCGTTGCCTTCTCGCGATAATTACCTTTCATGTCACGATGATCGATTTAATTTAAACGAATTTGTTATTTGTATTTTATTGTACAATAGAAATCTAATTTATTTCATTTTGATCTTGCATTCAACTTTGTTGCGGTTTGAATCTCGCGCGTTATAAATGCCGCGATCGATCTATACGCGTTCGATTCTCCCTGCTTCCCGCGTTCTGTTGCTGCTGGCGCTCGTTCACTCCGGCTTAATTTTTGTCACTTTTGTGCGGACGATCGTAAAATGTATATTTTCTATTGATTCGAATTTGTTGTTTGACGGTTGATCGATTTAAATTAAATGAATTTGTTTTTCCTGTTACAGAGCCTATGGGACAACCATCCATCCATTCGTCCAAAGTATGGGACATCCATCCATTTGTTTGAAGGTACAGAGAATGTAAGTACGAACATATCTTCAGAATTGTACAAATTTTAGGGAAAAATATTTTTTTTTTACGTATTTTAATCTCATTGGGAAACAAATACCGCAGTAAAAGTCACCCGCGGTCATCGATACATTTATCCCAGTACTGGTTTTTTTTTTGTTTTATTGGGTACCTTTCATCAAACTCAATAGCATTCAGGTACTTTTACCTTTCTTTTTTATTGCGCTTAGTTAGAGACTTTATTCAATGGTTTAATTGAGGTTGTATATAGTGTCTTCGGAAACGCCGGTCTCTATTCGAGGGTAATCGGTGTCAATCGGTAGCAGGGATCCCATTGCAGCTTCATAATAAATATGTTTCGTTATATCGATCGTAAAATGTTAATAATAAATTTCCAGTGTTATTGGCGCTACGGTTCGATCAATTAAACAACCAATAAACAATTTTGCAGATTATCAAATAATCATCGACGTTTCGATTCACTTTTGAATCATTTTCAAGATGTATTGGTTTGCGTCTGTAAAAGTATGCGTATTAAACAACTTTTTATTTAAATACTATTTATTGGTTTTTTAATTGATCGAACCGTAGCGCCAATAACACTGGAAATTTATTAGCAGCTTCATAATATTCGTGAAAGTCAAAGTGATCGAACGTACGTCTTATTATCTCAGAGCCTCCCTCTAATATTGTTAAACGCGTCGTTTATTAACGAGACGCAGAGAATATACGACGCAATGCAGGGACCGTTACACGGTGTGTATTGTTTCCGTTTTGTATCATTCGATACAAATCAATATTATATACTTTAATTTTTATTGAAATTAATTCTGTGTTCTAGCGAGTTATTTAGTTTTCATTATTTAAATTTATTTTCGAATCGTGTTGCCTTCTCGTGATAATTTACTCTTGTGTCGTGATCTTTTGAATTAAACTGTAAACTTTAAATACATAAAAGTTATTTTGTGAACTTTAAATTTTGAATTCATCTCTTTTCTGTTTTAAGCTCACTTTGTACATTAACACTTTAATTTTGTTATGAAAGTCTAATTTTAACAGTTATTTCATATGTGGTTGATTAAAGTTTTGCGCATTTATGCAAGAACACTTATTTCTTAACAGATATTTTAAAGTAAAATATAAAACTTTAAAGTATTGTATTCTTTAGTTACTTAATATTATTTAAATAATTTAAATTTTTATGTAATTATTTTATTCTACTCTTACATACTCGTACGTAACATAGTATATGTATGTTCAATGTTTTCAATTGACCGAAAAATTAATGAATTTATTCTTTCTGTTGCAGAGCCCGAGAGAAAATAGTTGAGGTATCCAGACGAAACGAGTTGTAGTTTCTTCAAGTAGCAGAGGACGTGAGTACCAATACATATGTCTTTCCATTTAAACTTTATTATTAAATATCTTTTTTCGAATTTAATAATTTAAAAATAATAGTCATCAATTATTAATTCACTTTCAATTTATTGAAAAGCTGTTGATGTAACTTTTTGATTATTTAATTCTTATAACAATAGCTTCCAACATATTTTTTAATTGCAATTATGGCATTGTTTACCGGGAATACTAGTCTCCAATCCCTTCCACGTTTCCTTAAATTTTTTTGAGATATAACATAAAAAAATAAAAAAAAATATATGAAATATATGTATAATATAAAATATATATGTAATATGTATGGGAATATAAAATATATATGTATGTATGTAATATATATGTGATATGTTTCATTTTAATGTATTTTATTTTCCGGATAGTTCGAAACAAATTTTAATTTATTTGTTCCTAATTAATATTTTAAAGGTAACCTTGTCTCGACGAGGACTCTTCCTCCTTCCGTTTATACGTTAGCCACCCTTGTTTCCATGTATTCTATAATTCGTTCGTGAACGCGTTTAGAAGTTAGGCATATTTTACATATCTTTTATGAAAATTTTTTTAAAATTCTTTTTCTAAAGTTCATGCTTTGCCATAACAATAACTTCACAGTTCAGGTAGATTTTCTAGAATTTTAGTGAGATATCTTTATAATTCATATAGAATTATAAATGATATTTTATTGCTTGGCTTTGCTTTGCTCGTTTATTTCCACCTGCTTCTCAGGTAAGCATTCGATTTTCTGGTACCGCTCGATTTTCGGGGAAATCCAGCGAGACCCGCGTCGCGAGTAAATATTTGTAAATATTTAAATATTTTCATATTTTGCCAAGCTGTAGGTAGGTAGGGTAGGTTAAACAAAGGGAGATGGATCGATCTTTTATTCCATGGATGCAATATTATTTGCATATAGTATTCTCGAGTCAATTTTTTGAATTAAATGATTATTCGTAGATCGTTACAAGTCCGATTGACGGATAGTTTTCGCGTACCCTTTTTTTCTGGGTAATCGGAGAGCTGGCGATGGTACAGCTCGACCTGCTAGAGAATTGGGCGGGGTCTTGGGCCTCAACAAGGCGTACTCAATCTGGCCGTGCTTAGGCAACGTGGGCTTTCAATGTTGAGGCCCTTGCGACACTCAGAGGCTTTACCGGCAGGTCCGCGCCGTAATTATATTACTATCAGCCGGGCACGATTGTAACGATCTCTTTTGTGAGCGATCCTCCATCTCCCTTTTAATAGAAGGATCCAGCAGTAGAGTCACTTGTTGTTGAGGGAGTTTTTTTTTTTTTTTTAATAATTCCCTCATATTAGAGTAGAGTCACACTATGTTATAGATGCAAAATGGATCAATCGATCACGCTTCCGGTGCTTTGATGTGGTATCGGGCAGAGTGCATTGAATGGTACATTTTCCATCTACCCGTTGTTTAGCTGGTATCCATTGTTAACCAAGATTCATGTAGATAGTTATCGCAAATTAGTGATTTGGCTACTCGACTTTGCCAGTAGCCAGTACCCTATTGTTGAAAGTTTTAATAACTTTCGACAAACCAAAATGTGTCATGTGGAGATGAAACCGATATCTCGCAGCCTGTTTGACCGTTAAAGACCGCCCGCCGGGTTCGGTATTATTTTGTGCAGTCACTTACGTGATAGCATGTATTATTTTGGTGAGCACGGCGGGTGCCCCGCTCCCTGACGTAGCGCTCTCATTGAGTACGAGCGAGTATATAATAGTGGACTGGTGACACAGAATCACGTCGCTAGCGTGACACCTTCTGGAGGGTATTGGCTACAAGTTCCATAGGCATGAACGGGCCTGATAGACCTGCAGAAACCAGATCGCGGCTATCACGCCCGTCATACCCCAAAGCGCCTACATTTGTCGAGGTTCCACATTTGGAGGCCAACATCCTTGCGATAGCTGTAGCATAATTAGTTTAGATATTTACTATATGTTAAACGAATGTACGGCGGGAGAGATTAGACGAACATTGTTTCAATTAAAAATCAATTAGTTTTTAAATTGTTGAATCGTTGGTAATGTAGCTCGACACGCGTTTGGACAACACTGGGGTAGAGAATGTCTGGAGCGAGATTAGTGGAGATCTCACCTACTCTTCAAGTAGGCGATCTCGCAGCACAAGACCGCGTGGCACCATCTCTGGTTGAATAAGCCAGCGTTACTAGATCGTTAATTCGGACTATACTCAAAGCGGCCAGCTCGTGGAGTGTATACTCGCGAGTTGGAATAACGTTTTGAGCGAAGGGGCGCATCTGTCCTGGCGTTACGACGTCCAGGCAGGTGGATGGTGTCATAGCGTTTGAATCCGGGGTTGATTCTATGGGCTTGAAAACCCAGTCGCTAGCTGTCTCGCTTCGCCTCTACTTCGATTAATATCATTTAATTTATTGCATCGGTGTTATCGTTGCTCGGTATTATAAATAGGATTTTTAAAAACATTGAAATCGAAGTAGAGCGTCTGTACGAGATTAGTGGAGATCTGACCTACAACTAAGCGATCTCGCAGCACCGTGACCCTTCAAGTAGGCGATCTCGTAGCACCTGACCCTTTAAAGTAGGCGATCTCGCAGCACGTGACCGCGTGGCACCATCTCTGGCTGAAAAAGCCAGCGTTCCTAGGCTTCCGTCAATGCACAAAGCGGCCAGCTCGTGGATTATCTCATGGAGTTTATAAACACGAGTTGGAATAACGTTTTGAGCGAAGGGGCGCATCTGTCCTGGCGTTACGACGTCCAGGCAGGTGGATGGTGTCATAGCGTTTGAATCCGGGGTTGATTCTATGGGCCTGGAAACCCAGTCGCTAGCTATCTCGATACGCCTCTACTTCGTTTTTATTATGTATCCGAGAAAACCAGAACGGGTTGCATTAGGGTTGCATTTGCTGAAATTGAAATGAAAGTGGAGAATGTCTGGAGCGAGATTAGTGGAGATCTCACCTACTCTTCAAGTAGGCGATCTCGCAGCACGTGACCGCGTGACACCATCTCTGGCTGAAAAAGCCAGCGTTACTAGGCTTCGGTCTATACTCAAAGCGGCCAGCTCGTGGAGTGTATACTCGCGAGTTGAACTAACGTTTTGAGCGAAGGGGCGCATCTGTCCTGGCGTTACGACGTCCAGGCAGGTGGATGGTGTCATTGCGTTTGAATCCGGGGTTGATTCTATGGGCTTGGAAACCCAGTCGCTAACTATCTCGCTTCGCCTCTACTTAGTTAAATAAATAGATGTATTTTATGAATGATTATTCATTACGTGTAGTAGTAGCAATAAATTAATTTGATTGATCGCATATTGCTGGCAATGTTGTCCATCGCGGATGCACCTGTACCCGCTTCTCGGGTGCAATCGATTACGATCGCTGGCTTCGGTTGGTACCCAGCTATCACCCTGTAGTTCTGCTCGGAGTTGTTTCTGTGAATTTTTCGGTGGCACACTGGGGGGCAGAACAAGCGAGTTTGTGTCTCGAGAGGAAGGTGGTGGTCCTGGCAGCCCGTATCCTATCGCGTACAATCGTAATTGTAGTAGATGTTGTTACATGGTGTCCCCCGATGGCACCCTGGAACATGGGCTCAGAAGTACGATTGTAAGCCTTAGGTCTCCGACCTTTTCGTTTTCCGGCCAGGACGAATTCCGCGGAAACAACTTTTTGAGCGCGCAGGCCGGGCTGCTACTGTGCATCTGTGTCGAGCCCAACGCTAGTATCGATTGTTCGTCTAATCTCTCCATTAAATTGGACCATTACTAAAAAAATCTAGTCTTTTGAAATCTCTAATCGAGATTGTAGGAATCCTCGTTCGAAAGTGTAGTATTTAGTTTGGTCCATCTTGTTTAGTTTGTCGCGTTGGAAACAAGGATAATATGGCTAACGTAATTCATCGTAATTCATCGTGGAAGAACCTTCCTCTATACTTTATCCACATAATCCTGGTAAGTTTATATTTAATTTCACCATTTGATAGATGAATCGAATATTCTAATTGTCTGTTGTATCTGGTATTGAGGTATATTGAGCACTCTTCCAGAATGCATCGATCGTCGAACGCCATCGATAGCTGCGATCCAGAGGCAACGTGTCGCGTTTCCTTCAAGGGGGAGGCAACGTAACTTTCTCTCCCCCCAACAAGTAGTAAGCGGAAAAACATCACTTTTTTATTACTAGATTTGTGATTGTCCATTACTTGATTTGTGTAGTTCATTTTTACGAGTACAGTGACCGTGGAAACGCCAAGCGTTCCCGCGGGTAGTAATCTGTTTCTTAGCTAGGTAGGGTCTTTTTGTACGTCGCGTTTTTTTTTTAAATATAAAATTTTTTGATAATTGAATTCCCAAATTGCGAGAAGATAATTATCTTCCGTAATTTGGTACATAATTACTAGAGCCACTTTTTATTATCTTGATATTCGTTTGCATTTTGAAATTCGTTTGAATTGCCCGGAAGCATTAGATACCACGTACAAAAAGGCGATTCGCGACGGATAGATTCTTTTGACAAAGCAAAGTAACATTCATTTATTTTTCCCATTCTTTCAAAACTTTGCTTTGTCGAAAGCATCGTCCGAGGGTTTTTTAATATTTTTAAAAACTTTAAAAAAAAATAAATGATTAAATGAAAATCTTTTTTAAAATCTTTTTTAGAATCTTTTTTAATATTTCTATCTGAATAAATAAATATTCCTTATCCTATCCAACAATTCAATATTTTATTTGTAAATTAATACTAAATTTTAAATAGAAAGTTGAAATTGATAATTATAATTGAATAGTCATTTTTCAAAAATGCGAGAATATTAGCCCGTAAAATATCTAACCGATTCTTTTAGTTAGGATTTTCAGGATATTGAGATTCCCTACTCGTTGCTCGAATCCTCTCGCGTGCCCAGGCGCTACTCGGGAGGGTGAGAGCAACGGGTACATGGAATATTATTTTAATCGTATGTGTGGCGACTGACAATGGTTAGTGTATCGTGCACGACGTATTTTCCACTTGTGTGTGTCTGTTATTAGGCAGTGGAATTGCGTCGGTTCTTTGAATTAGATTCAGTAGCACATATTCCTGTTGATCTCTGACATGCTACATAGATCTTCGTGGAATGTGTTTTTTAATTAATTAAAAATATATTCAATTTTAATTCAGTCTAAAATACAGTTATTATTAAAATTTGTCGATTTATCTCGCAATGATCACTGCCATTGTCAGTCGATTTCAGGAAAACTGGTACGTACCTTTAGAGTGTTTGCATGAGATTCAAACGTTAGGGTGTCGGAGGCGTCCCGGGACATCCTCTCTAGGTGTTAGGCTATTTGCACCCTGGCGTATGTGTGAGAACCGTGGAGCGACTGTGTTGGAGTGCTTGTGTCTTTTGCCATTTTTTAAATATAGGACTAGGTAGGTAGGTAGTTTACCTTCTTGGTGCGAATGTTCGTAATAAGTAGGTAGGGGCCGGGGCTGGCTACCGCTTTCTCTTTCGGGTAGGCCGCGATTCGCACGGTAGCCAGTCACTGGAAGAGCTCGAAATTTCGTTCTCGAAGCTAAATCGAACGAGGCATGACGTTCGAATGGATGCTTCGAGTTCGATTCTTCCTGCTCGTGTAGCTTCTCGCGGACGCGGACGCGAACGCTAACGCGCGCGGATTAGGGCCTCGAAACGTTGCGCACCTGCTCGATCGCACCAGCGGAACGATCGGCTTCTATCGAAACTTGATTCGTCTCGGAAGTCGTCGATCGTTTTCGCTGCGAGCACGTTTAGGGTTTCAGATGCTTGGTGGACCGCCGAAGAAAAAGAAGAGGCTATATGCCGAAGAGGCCCCGACAAACTGTCGCTCAAGAGGGCAACTACAATGGCTTCGCATCTTCGGATGCGAAGTCATTTCGTTACTACCTTGTCACTGTACTCGTCTATAAAAATAGTATTGTAGTTGTAGAAGTAGTTAGTTGTACACATGGGCAGGCCTCGCCGCCCCAACGATCAGCCGAGATGGGCACGTCCGCGATTTGCAGTAGTGTTGCGATAAAAAACACGTGTTGCGTTAGTCGATTTTGAACAGAGATCAATTGTTAGCGTTGCGGAAATACTCGCGATTTTTATCAATTTCATTGTAGATTGTTCATGTAGCGTTGCGAATGAAATAGTCGCGATTCCCTTTTCAATTTTGATTGCTGCTTCCAGCAATATTTTTGATCCCACCCATTTCTTAAGAGTTGAATTTTATTTATAAATTTGCAAAAAGAGTAAAGTAGTCTTTTGGATGCTCTGTTCGTTGGATTAGCGTTGCGCAGCAAAAGAATCGCGTTTGCGTTCGAGACTTTCGATATTTCAGGCGCCCATGCTCGAGCTGCGACGATCCACTGAAAAAGTGGTCGCAGTCGAAATGGCTGTGCGGGTGTGGTGCAGGCATACGCGACTAGTGTTGCGATTTAGATTAGTGTTGCGAGAGAATCAGAACGGGATAAATTAGGGTTGAATTTGTCGAAATCGAAATGGAAGTAGGGAATGTCCGAGGCGAGATTAGTAGAGATCTCACCTACTCTTCAAGTAGGCGATCTCGCAGCACGTGACCGCGTGACACCATCTCTGGCTAAAAAAAGTCAGCGTTACTAGGCTTCGGTCTATACTCAAAGCGGCCAGCTCGTGGAGTGTATACTCGCGAGTTGGAATAACGTTTTGAGCGAAGGGGCGCATCTGTCCTGGCGTTACGACGTCCAGGCAGGTGGATGGTGTCATAGCGTTTGAATCCGGGGTTGATTCTATGGGCTTGGAAACCCAGTCGCTAGCTATCTCGCTACGCCTCTACTTCGTTTCGATTAGATAACCGAGAGAAATAAAACGGGTTGAATTAGGGTTAGATTTGCTGAAATCGAAATGGAAGTAGGGAATGTGCGAGGCGAGATTAGTAGAGATCTCACCTACTCTTCAAGTAGGCGATCTCGCAGCTCGTGACCGCGTGGCACCATCTCTGACTGAAAAAGTCAGCGTTACTAGGCTTCGGTCTATACTCAAAGCGGCCAGCTCGTGGAGTGTATACTCGCGAGTTGGAATAACGTTTTGAGCGAAGGGGCGCATCTGTCCTGGCGTTACGACGTCCAGGCAGGTGGATGGTGTCATAGCGTCTGAATCCGGGGTTGATTCTATGGGCTTGGAAACCCAGTCGCTAACTATCTCGCTACGCCTCTACTTCGTTTCGATTAGAGATCCGGGAGAAACATAACGGTTTGCACTTAACATTGACAGCAGAATTTCTTTATATAACGTTTTTGACAATGGCAAAGAGAGATAATGGAGGAACGGGTCCTCCCCAACAGTAGACTTTGCCATTTTTAATGCATGCCGCGAATAATTTAATAGCTCGCGAAACATCGTAACTGCGTTCCGACAAATCACAATGCCGCACTGCACCCTGATAGGACTGCCCCTGGTAGCCGGTGTGGCTGCCTCTGAATACTCGCAGCCATTGCATAACCCTTAGTGTTGCGTATAAAGAAATTGAAGTGCACGGGAGTTTTTTTATATCGAATTTAATAAATTAGCGTGGCGTCAAATAATGCACTGCTCGCGTTTGTTTCGAGATTTTTATTATTTAGTATTTGTATATTAGCGTTGCGAAATAATGATTCGGCTTTGCTTTCCTCCCCCATAAACTCTGAAGGCTGCTATCGCGTTTCCATTTAGAGTCGCGCACAAAGAAACTGAAAGTGCACGGGAGTTTTCCATATTGTATTTGTTCAATTAACATCACGAATAAATAATGCACTGGTCGCGTTTGTTTTTTTGAAAGGTTCAATACGTACCTTGTCAATTAGCGTTGCGAGAAATTGGTCCACTCGCGGGATTGTTTGAAATATATATCGAGTGGACAATTATTTTTCGGGGGTGTTATTTTTTTATATTTTTTTTCATGTGCTAATACAAAATTAAGTTTGTTTCAGATGATTTCAGAAGGGGAAGAATTTGAATGATCACACGACTTCAGCTGTGTAGTTTGTGATTGATGTAGAAATTGTATTATGTAAATTGGTATGTGTGCATGGTTGCATGTTGGTGTTGTTTGTTATTTGTGTTGCATCTTGCGTCTGTATTTTCATTTTAGCAAAATTGGGTTAGCTAACCTCTACTCCCATAAAATAATCACAGAGGTTAAAAAATAAAACAAAATTAAATATGCAAATATTTGTTAAATACAAAATAAATGGGGTTACATAAAAAAGAAACACAAAATCACAAAAAGTGAATTGGGGTAGCTACCCTCTAGTCTCATAACAAATCACAGTGGTTAAAAAATAAAACAAAAGTAAATTTACAAATATATTTGTTAAGTACAAAATAAAATAAATAAAAATACAAATAAAAACGAAACACAAAATCACAAAAAGTGATCCAAATGAAAAAAATATGCAAAAAGCATATGCATGCGCATTCAAAAGGAAAATTAGCTGAGACACTAGGCAGGTTAAGAATTCGGCGGGTAGGCTTGCAATTAGGCTCTTCTTGCTATTCGTTTGTACAGTGGTCAAAAATAGAACACTGACAAATGTGTACTAAGAAGAGTACATACATCTAAAAGGGATTTTTTTTGTATTTTGTAATTATGCAATCTTGTAATTTTCGTCGGGTGGGACGATAAAGAAACGGTAAGTGGGTGGGTGGGTCTCCCTCGCAGCAACCTCCACGTGGTGAGACCCGGAAATCGTTGTGATTCTCGATTTATAATATTTTCTTACCCAAAGATCAATTACTCTATAAAATATTAAAAATCGATAATCGCATCGAGCTAATGGCTGCGAAAATTAAGCAATTCTTCGACACGATTTCGAACTTTTTCTTTTAAACATTATAATTCTATTTCATTGTTAAAAAATGTTATCGAGTCAATATTGTTTGAGCTGACGATAGGATTCTATTGTTTTTTCCATGTGCTTTCATGTTCGAAGCGCCCCTATGATAAAGTACCGTCCACCATCTTTAATTTGCGTCCCCAATTGTTTAAAAATTCTCACGGGAATACATTCTAAGATCCAGAAATTCCTCCTAAATTCGTGTGAATTTTGTCAAAGCTGTAGATTGCGTTTTTTCGATTGATCAACTCTATCTAATATTTCTTTGTAAGACGAAGTGCCCTTTATGAGGTACATATATAATTGTCCGTGCCTTGAACGGCGGGTACAGATTACAGACATTGCATTTTATGGGTTTTTTTTTTGTCTAGTCTTCGGTGAGCTGTGAGTCATGACGCCGTCATTATATTTCGTCGGTAGTCACAGCATTGCAAATACAACTCGTTAGACATTTGTATTGATCGTTTTGTTGATGTAGTTCCAATATTTATCGGTTGTCAGCGTAGAGGGCGTAAGAAAACCAGTTGTTATTGTGCGAGACACGAAACCCCATATGGTGATTGGTCTATTCTTATACCTCGTCTGTGCTTGTACGATAGCGGGCTCTATCGAAACGAAACGATGAGCTAGTGAACTACATGAGGTTGGAACCCAAAAGGTGTATGTTGCGGGTGTCAAATTTTACAGCGTTGGCAGTTTCTCTCGGTCAGACAACATTTTTGTTATAAATGTTAAGAATAAGAACACTAGAATTGTTATAAACATGAAACAGCCAGAAATAATAAATATATGAATAATTACTATCATGTCAATCGAAATCAACCGAAACTAGATGAAGCGGGGAGAGTTTCATATCACTGCGCAGGTGCGCCTGAACTCAACGAACACTCTGGAGCACTTTTTGTCAGTTAGTCAGACAGGTAGCGGACTCCGGTCGAAGCGGTCAGACTTCGGGACAAGGAGGATCAAGGGGTCCTGAGGATGACCAGGAACTAATAAGAGGATGACCACAGGATGACCAGTGACTGACCATTAACTAACCACTCACTGACCACTGGCTGACCACTAACTGACCACTACTGACCACTGGCTGACCACTCACTGACCACTGGCTGACCACTAACTGACCACTGGCTGACCACTACTGACCACTGGTTGACCACTGGGTGACCACTGGCTGACCACTGACTGACCACTACTGACCACTAAGTGACCACTAACTGACCACTGGCTGACCACTAAGTGACCCCTGG